>JAQJVL010000509.1:0-345000 GCA_035578905.1 Stictocephala bisonia | reverse complement strand
GTAAAAAGTTTATATTTTACAAAAGTAAAAGTTTCACTTGTAACCTTTCTGTATGTTTTGGATCAAAAGCTGAAATTTAAGTGAAAATTTGACGGAGTTAAATTAAATAAAACAAAATAAAAAAATATGATCCAGCTAATAACATGTAAAAGCTGATTAGTTGGGAACTCAGGTTGTCAATATATGTGGCGAAGTTGACTACATAGTCCACTACAAATTACAACAATAAGTAACTAATTCTAATTAAAAGAGGAAATTACAATTAGAAAGCTATGATAAAGAGTACAGTATCTAAGTGAATTACAATACATAAAACAATAAATAAACATAAGGCATTTATATTACAAAGAAAGCTCAATAAGAAGAGAATGTCGATAATTTGAACCGTAAAAAAGCACATTACTAGAGTTTTTTTTAATTTGTTTGCTAATGATAGTTACTAAACAAGTCTTTGTAAACATAAAGCCAAACTAAATGCATGTAAGGCGGATAGTGTGAGAGAGACGGAGAACTTCTCCCACCACAGTTTCCCTCCAGCGGAAGCTTGCTACAAGGTTCAGTCAAGTAAGTTCACCTATCAACGGACACAGATTCCTATATTATTTTGCTCTAGTTCACATTTCACTATCATTATAAAGTTGTAATTGCTGCACCAAAATTATGGGGACTTATTCCTTAAAATACGTTTTTACACATTTTTATTTGGTTGATATTTAAAAGTCATAATATTATTAAAAAAGTGTTCAAAACAATAGTAGTTTATCTAAACCTGCTTCTGTTACTAATTACCATTTTTTAAAAATAATGATTAGCCTACATTTATAATACAGTATTGACATTGTGATAATTAAATACGTTGATTACAGTTTGTAACGTATTTCAACTTCTAGGTACATTAGAAGAACAATAAATTAAAATCAACGAATTAAACTGAATATAAACCACATCAGCAGATTTAATATGCAGTAGAGAGTTAACAATGACGCTCCGCAAGCCTTTTACAGTGAGCTAACTTAAGAGTTGACAATGACACTCCGCAAGCCTTTTACAGTGAGCTAACGTATAGAGAGTTGACAATGACGCTCCTCAAGCTTTTTACAATAGTTGACAATGACGCTCCGCTCGCCTTACAGTGAGCTAAGGTGTAGAGAGTTGACAATGACGCTCCGCAAGCCTTTTATAGTGAGCTAACGTATAGTAGATTTCAGTTAATTTAAAGAACTATCACTGTATACTCGTGGTTCACGCCTGAGTAAACACACACTATTTATACTGCTGTTATTATTTACTTCCATATAACCATATGGATAACATTTTAATTCTTCTACATATATGATACATGAAGCCGTTTTGTTACTAACGTAACTCCTCCCTATTTTAGAAAAAGTTTTATCAAATGAGGTGTCAAAAATGAACACTTATTCCTAGTTGTGCAATAAGGTCCTGATTTTTTAATATATTTACTCTGAAGGGCACAGGAAGCCCTAATATTATGTTTTTTTGCCATAAGGATATCATGGTGAGAGTTTTAAAATAACCGAAAAGTAACATCTATTCAAATGTTCTAATAAACATTTAACATGTGTTGGAATATAAATAAATAATAATCATTATATTATTCAGGCCATAGAGCTTCTAAAATACTGGAAATTTATATTTAGTGGAAGTTTGATCTATGCAGTATAAAAAGGAACCTATGTATGCCTGTGTCTCTGTCTGTAGTTCATTATGTATCACTACACCATTCACTCAATTGTTATGAAACTTTAGGAAGTTATGTATTCAGTGGAAGTTAGATCTATGCAGTATAAAAACGAACCTATGTTTGCCTGTGTCTCTGTCTGATAGTTCATTATGTATCACTACACCAATCACTCAATTGTCATGAAACTTTAGGAAGTTATGTATTCAGTGGAAGTTAGATCTATGCAGTATAAAAACGAACCTATGTCTGCCTGTGTCTCTGTCTGATAGTTCATTATGTATCACTACACCATTCACTCAATTGTTATGAAACTTTAGAAAGTTATGTATTCAGTGGAAGTTAGATCTATGCAGTATAAAAACGAACCTATGTCTGCCTGTGTCTCTGTCTGATAGTTCATTATGTATCACTACACCAATCACTCAATTGTTATGAAACTTTAGAAAGTTATGTATTCAGTGGAAGTTAGATCTATGCAGTATAAAAACGAACCTATGTCTGCCTGTGTCTCTGTCTGATAGTTCATTATGTATCACTACACCAATCACTCAATTGTCATGAAACTTTAGGAAGTTATGTATTCAGTGGAAGTTAGATCTATGCAGTATAAAAACGAACCTATGTCTGCCTGTGTCTCTGTCTGATAGTTCATTATGTATCACTACACCAATCACTCAATTGTCATGAAACTTTAGGAAGTTATGTATTCAGTGGAAGTTAGATCTATGCAGTATAAAAACGAACCTATGTCTGCCTGTGTCTCTGTCTGATAGTTCATTATGTATCACTACACCATTCACTCAATTGTTATGAAACTTTAGAAAGTTATGTATTCAGTGGAAGTTAGATCTATGCAGTATAAAAACGAACCTATGTCTGCCTGTGTCTCTGTCTGATAGTTCATTATGTATTACTACACCATTCACTCAATTGTCATGAAACTTTAGGAAGTTATGTATTCAGTGGAAGTTAGATCTATGCAGTATAAAAACGAACCTATGTCTGCCTGTGTCTCTGTCTGATAGTTCATTATGTATCACTACACCATTCACTCAATTGTCATGAAACTTTAGGAAGTTATGTATTCAGTGGAAGTTAGATCTATGCAGTATAAAAACGAACCTATGTCTGCCTGTGTCTCTGTCTGATAGTTCATTATGTATCACTACACCATTCACTCAATTGTCATGAAACTTTAGGAGGTTATGTATTCTTTCCCAGGGTAAAATTTATTGTTCTTTAAGGCTCCACAAATCTGGCCTTTAAGGCTTCAATAGGAATTTAATGCAGTTATTTTAATTAATTAATCATCAGCTGATAAATAAAACAAAAGAAGTAAAAACAGACAAAGTAATAAATTGTATGTTTATATTATGGAACTGTAAATACATCACATACTTTGGTTTTACTTGATATGGTGTACTTAATAATGTTTAGTATAAAGTTCCAGACCGAGACCGAAAGCCGGATTGTCATGACCACTGCGAGCGATGGGGTTGGCACGACCGCAGCGAGTGACGGGGTGTCATGACCACCGCGAGCGATGGGGTTGGCACGACCACAGTGAGCGACGGGGTTGGCTCGACCGCAGTGAGTTACGGGCTTGGCATGACCACAGCGAACGACGGGGTTGGCACGACCACAGCGAGCGACGGGGTTGTCACGACCGCAGCGAGTGACTGGGTGTCATGACCACCGCGAGCGATGGGGTTGGCACGACCGCAGCGAGCGACGGGGTTGGCACGACCACAGCGAGTTATGGGGTTGGCACGATTGCAGCGAGTGACGGGGTTGGCACGACCACAGCGAGCGACGGGGTTGGCACGACCACAGCGACTGCCGACGGGGTGTCATGACCACCGCGAGCGATGGGGTTGGCACGACCGCAGTGAGTGACGGGGTTGGCTCGACCGCAGCGAGCCACGGGGTTGGCACGCGAAGTGGTAGTTTCCCCTAGTATTATATATATATATATATATATATATATATATATATATATATATATATATATGTATGTATTCATTGTTTCATATAAAGAAGGGTTTGGCACATTCAGAATATTTGTTTAGTTCGTATTATTAACTCAAGCCTTACGCCATGTTACAGATAATCAATCAAGAGGTCTTGTAATTCCAGGATCACTGGGATAAGCCGGATTATGATTGGGAGAGGATTTCATTGACAAATTGCCAGTCAGATAAATCTCTTTAGCCAATGTGACCAACAGCCCCTTCTCACTGTAATATGTTATAAGATGTCATACAAAACGACGACGGAAATGTGTCTTAAAGAATCGATATTTTATTAATGTACTTTTTCCTCAGACTAACCGAGTTCCAATACAAAATAAACTTTTCAATTTAGGTGAAATCGAAAAATGTATCTTATAGCAATGTATGGTAAATTTATAGATATATGATTGATAATAGTTTATTATCACACAGTTTAATATATAATTTACCTTAACTCTGTGATGTAATAATACGTAAAGCTGAGTGCAAAAATTGCCTTCATATAATAATAAATCGTGTTCAAAGTATGAAAATAAATTTTAAATATGAAGTCAAATAATTTTATAAGGCAACAATAATTTATTTGACCAGAAAAACGTTTTATTTAGTTTACTAACGTATAACTAACTAAACTAAGTAACGTTTTTATTTTAAGGGTGTTTTAATATTTTAAAAATTACTAATTCCTTATTCAGCTATTTCACGAAAATATAACACTTTATATATTTAATTAATTCCTCTTTGGCTATCCATAAAAATAAATTTAGTGTTTAAGATGGTAAAAAATAAAATAATTTTAGAATTTTTGCCCTGTAATTGGAATTTTAGTTACTTTTGAGTCCAGCATTGTAAAAGCAGGTAGATTTTATCTGTCTTATACCTATACGGTTCCAGCTGGAATATTAATTACCGTTATTGATTATTCATTCTTTCAATCTTTATACTTTTGTATTAATATGTTTAGTTATAGTATCTTACTTTAATTTTGAGTCAATACGTAACAATTTGCAAATTAACAAAATTCAACCATTTTCTTGGAATGCAGTTGTTAATTTATTTAATTTAAATTTGATAAGAAATAATTTTTAAATGTTTCTTATAATTATTAAAAATTAAAGTTAAATGTATAAAAAATATCATTTACAAGCTATTAATAAAGGTATTCATGATAAATTCATCAAATAAATAATAGATGAAATGAAATATACACCACAAGTGCGAATTTTTAATGATTAGAAGTGGCATTTATCTAAATTACAAAATGCAATTATAAGGAGTCTCATATTTTGTGTATTGATATGCTGTTCCAATACATCGTATTTATGTTCTACTACTTACATTTTAAGCACATACACAGCTTCTAAATAAGCGGTTAGCTGCAAGAGGTTATACATAAATATATGGATAAATATAAATATTTTATTTTAAATTGATTTAAAAGTATTTCGAAGAAATATACAATATAATTTGAACATTTCAATAGAATATAACTTAAAAAAATTATAACTATTATTTTGTTAAATATTTTACTTAGTTAAATTCAAGAATTGAGCACTGACTACCTACTGGTTATATTATTATTTTAGAATAAATGCAATTATGTTGTTTTGTTGGTTTTTTAGGTAGCATGAGTTTCGTACTTCTTAACATATATTTATAAGACTTACTAACAATACAATGCGCACTTTATCAAAGTTTAGTGGTAAAAGTTTGAAAATCTTAAATACGGATGAATGTAATGAATTTGAACTACATAGGCTATACATAAATATTAGATAACTTGGTTGTACAACTGTATGCCCATAGGGAACCCTAATATATGATATCTAGAAGGGCGAAAAACATTTCAAGTAAAAAATGAAAGAGAAAATCTATTTTATTTTCATGCAACTTTTGAAAAAATATTATGGAGATTGTGTAGTATTGAATATATGAACGGTTTTATTAACGGTTTTATCAGCTCAGTACAAAATTATTACTTACCCAGGTAAATTCACAATGTTCAAATTCAAAATTCAAAACGCCGTCTAAAACATGTAGGTTTAAAGCATTTCCTTTACCATTTGGTTATTGACAAACAATGTTTAGTGCACTATAGGCTACGAGTTATAAACCTAAAATAGGCTCATCTTGACTATAGTATAGAGGATCTAATTTATAACCAATAATCACATTCATTGACGATAACATTTGCTTCTTAAGTTTTGAAATACAATACGACATTAATTTAATTAATGAAGATATAAAATAAATAAATTACCTTCCGGTTAAGCGTGACTTTCAATTACTAAATTGTAACCAAACTATTTTAGTCCCTTTCCCATTCATTGCCCATACACAGACATAAAGTGGGCTTGATATTTTCTTGACAACTGAATTGCTTAATTAATAAGTAATTATTTTCAATAATACTACTTTTCAGTATAATATGAACAAATAACTCACGAATATATAGCATTTAGTGGTCACTAAATTGTTCTAAGAACTCATGAACTTACAACATTTTAGAGCTCAAGAAAACATTGTCATTTTTCATTGTCCTATTTCCTCTTCAAATGGGAGACAATTTAGGTCTAAAAAAGCACTCACAAATTACTTATTGGAAAATAAGCTTCCGTATGAAATAAATCAGTTTTATTGTAATACAAAAAAAGTCAAAGATGGTTTGGATGAAGGAGAAGGTTGTTCAGAAAATACTTCAGAGGAAGATTTATATATAAGTAAAAGTCCAGAGGCTGTTATAAAAAAAGTGGGTACTGATGCATTTACTCAAACAGAACAAGATATGGTTGTTTTTATGTGTAATGAGCTCCTTGGGAAAAAAATTATTAGTGGCGATTCTTTACAGAAGTATTTTGGTTTGTTAAATCGACTCTCAAAGACTGAATCTTCGTTTATGATACTTGATCCTGCAATCAGCCATGCAGTTAGGAGTTTTATAGACTATGATTGTTTTCTTGTAGGGCAGAACTTGGACCAGTTTGAATACCTTTTCATCCCTATTAGTAATGCTGAAAGTGTGTTGTCAGTCAGTGGTTCACACAGGAGTGTTTTGCTATATTATAAAAAAGAAAACAGATTTTACTATTATGATTCAATCAATACACTAAATCTAAATCATGTCAGAGTGGTAATGGGAAGAATCTCAAAATATTTAGGACTTCAGGAGAATGCTTTTGATTTTAGGGTACTAGAGGGACCCCAACAGGACAATGCCATTGATTGTGCAATTTTTGCAATAATTTTTATGGAGTATGTGTTGTGTAATATTTTAGAGGAAAACGGATCTTCAAAACCAGAAGATTTTGAGCAGTATCAAGTAAATGATTTGGATGTCATTGTAAAAAGATCTCTCATGTCATATATATTGAACAACACTTACTCTCTAACAATGAATGAGATGAATAAGCTTCTTTTGAATAGTATCAGATCCCGTGTGTTAAATTATGCTGATCAGACAACTAAAATACAAGAACTAGAGAATAAAGTTATTCAGTTGGAAAAAAAATGAAAAATTTCTGTTGAAGAGAATAGACAAGCTCTCCGACAACACTGAACAAAAAAATGAGGCAACAGATATGCTTCAGTCTAGTAGTGAGGAGGCTCTTAATTGTGAAATGGAGATTCCTGGCTCTGACACTACTTTCGACTCGGGAAGGTTGAATAAATGTCAAAATATTGCTACTCGAGTACAACACTTGGATACACACAATAGGCTTACTATTTATGGTTATAGCCATGGGAGGAACCTTGTACATCATTTGGATGAGTTTGTGACTACTGAGTTTTCAACTTATGGACATGTTCAACCTGGAGCTCCGATTGAGGCAATACTTACTGCTGTGATGGATGACAATAGCGTAAGGAATTTCTCTTAGATGGACTATATTGTGTTGATAGGTGGTACCAATAATATAAACACAGACATGTTTAAGAACACCTATCATAAAATAAAAACTATTGTGAAGCTTTTAGAGGACTGTGTAAAAAAACTGGACAATTCTTATGTTATTTTAACAACAATTCCTTACAGATATGACCTTGCAGAGAGTAGTAAAATAAATGAAATGATTAAGGACATAAACAATTCCATTCGAAGCATAGCTTACAGCTTTTCTCATACTGAACTTTTGGACTTATATTTGATACCAAGAAGGCATCATACAAGGCATGGTCTCCATATAAGCAGGAAGTGTAAAAGGAGCGTAGCATCCCAAATTGCTAGTGTGGTAACTAATATGATGAGTAAAAATAAGACTTTTTAATATATGGATCCCGCAATTAGTTCTGAGGATGACATTATTGTAAATGAAGCATTAAGTTTAAAAAATAGTGTTTTAAATGAAAGTTTTGTTTCATCAAAAGACAGTTCAGAGATGGTCAGCATAATGACCCCACTCTTCTCAGTTAACCCATCCTTGCAAGGCATTCCTGTGTTTCAACAACCCATGACTGCAGTTCCCCCCCTGTGCAAGTTGGAGGCTGTACTACTAGATCTGCATCTGCAACCTCTAAAAACGGTGGTTCTTTAGACAATGTGGCAGTAAGCAACCAACAACAAGCGACTGTGGTTCCCGCCACCTCAATGAATGTTGGACATTGCTCTACCACAGCTGTGACCTTCGATCACAACCAACTACCGCTCCTAATGAATGATTTCCCTCCACTTCCAACATCAACACCAGGAACTATTAAATCTTTTTTAGGCACTCATCAACACTCAATCCTGAACAGATCTGTGTAAATACATCCATAAACCATGTAAACGATAATTTTATGGTCTATTACTTAAATATTAGAAGCGCCAGGAACAAGGTGGAGGAATTGTGTGCCTCCTGGGATAACACTCCAGATGTGCTGTGTTTAACAGAACGCTGGTTGAAAGAGGAGGAGCCCCTCGTCATTCCTGGTTTTACTTGTGTATCAAAATTTTGTAGAGGTTCAGGATTGGGTGGTGGAGTGGCAGTGTATGCTAATGTAAATGGACGTACCAGTAAATTTAGGATAGACCCTAAATGTTCTCTTATTAGGAAATTTTGTAATGAGGAGTGTTTTGAGTGTGTTATTGTTTCAATCGAATTGCTAAATAGTTGTAATCCAGAAGCCGACCTTAAATTTATGTTAGTATGCTTATACAGAGCCCCCCAGAATAATGTACACTTGTTCTTAGAAAGAATGGATACACTTTTAGGTTGTATTTTAGGAAGGAGTGAATATATCCTAGTTTGTAGTGACTGGAATATTAACTTTCTAGATGTAAATAATATTATTGTTAAGGATGTCAAAAACATGCTCTTATCCTACAATCTTAAGGAACTTGTACATGAACCAACTAGGATTACTGCAACTTGCAAATCCCTTCTGGATAATGTTGTAACAAACCTAAGCACTGAGCGGATTTTATGTGACTCTATGTTTTGTAGCCTATCAGACCATGAAGCGCAGCTAATGATCATAAACCATAACTATACCAAGCCTAGTGAATACTTCTTTAAAAGAAATTTTTCGGAGAACAACTTTATTAAATTTATTTCAATTCTGTCTAATACTGTTTGGGCCCCAGTATATTCAGTTATTCATTTATTTATTTATTTATTTATTCATATAACATTGAAAATGTTAATTCTAAGTTTGAGTGGTTTTGCAACACTCTCTCAAATGCTTTTCAAAATTCTTTTCCTAAAAAAAGGTTTAAGAAAAAGCCGTTAAACAGAAAATATAAACTTAGCAAAGACTTAAAGAAAATGGCAGATAAAAATATAGATTTGGGAATTTTAGTTAGAGAAACAAATGACCAGCAGCTAAAAACTCTTTATTTAGAAAGAAAAAACATTTTCGCAAACTGATAATTGAGGAAAGAAAGGCTCATGTCATGAAGGAAATACAAAGTGCAGATTGTTTACAAAAGGCAGTGTGGGGGGTGGTCAGAAGAGAGACAAGGGAGCCCTCAGATATCTCTTTTCCCCTTTTAAGCAGCGAAGGAGCGCTAGTTCAGCCCCCTCTTCAGGCGGCAAACATTTTCAGCTCCCACTTTGGGAATACTGAACCATTACCACCTTCCTCCAAATCTACTTATTCTGGTCCGGTAGGTGGCACTTCTCCTGTTGGTTCATTATTTTTATTCCCAGCTACTCCGGCTGAGGTTGAAGGAGCTATTCTATCTCTTAAATCTAAGCGTTCTTCTGGTACAGATGAAATTTCCAGTTTGGTCCTAAAGAGAATTTACAAAAAAATTCTAGAACCATTGACTTATCTTATTAATGAATCCTTTACATCAGGGACATTTCCAAGCGTTTTTAAGATAACAAAAATAATACCAGTATTTAAAAAAGGTAAAAAAAGTGATGTAAACAATTATCGCCCGATTTCCATACAATGCACTTTTTCTAAAGTTTTGGAGAAGCTTATGTATGTTAGACTCTTGGACCACTCAAATAAATATAATATCATAGTGCCAGAACAATATGGTTTCAAAGCTTAAGTGTCCACAACCAAGGCAATATTGGATTTTGTTAAGCATATAATAACTAAACTGGAAAATAATGAATCAGCTCTAGCAGTATTTGATGACCTTAGGAATGCTTTTGGTAAGGTTGATCGTTTTATACTTAGAGAAAAATTTATAATGTATGGGGTAAGAGGTGTGGCTCTGGATTGGTTTGACTCATACCTGTCGGATCGCTGGCAGTATGTAGATGTGTATGGATTTATTTCAAACCTAGTGGAAAGCATTGTTGGTCTTCTCCAAGGTAGTATCCTGGCACCCATTCTTTTTGTAATTTATATCAATGATATGCCTAGGTGCAACCCCCTTGTAATACGTGAAATCTATGTAGATGATGTTGCATGGTTGTTTGGTGGTCCTAAGGATGGCCTGCAAGCCATGGTCTCGCTGACCGCAGAAACATTTATAGAATGGTTGGCTTTGAACAATATGTCACTAAATACAAAGAAAACTTTTTTTATGCAATTTCTGACAAAAAATAAAAAACCTCAATCAATCACACTGAGTGACTTTGGCATTCATGAGTGTTCCACAGTAAAGTATCTGGGTCTAGTTATTGACAATACACTATCCTGGAGTCCCCATATATCACTATTGTGCAATAAATTAAGTAGAGTTAGTTTTACCTTAAGAACTTTATATCCACTTCTGCAGCCGTCTACCATGGCACTTAGCTTTGATGTTGGTCTACCATGGCTATTTTTCAGCAGTAATGACATATGGAATTGAAGCTTGGGGAGGGTCGCATCATGCCGTGCGAGCTTTTTAGAGCAAAAAAGAGCAGTTCGAATAGTCAATGGAATGGTCTCAAGAACCTCGTGTAGAGGGGTGTTTAAATCATTAAAAATTCTCACATTAGCCTCACTGTACATTTACAAATTAATTTCAATCACAGTCAGAGACTTGCAGAACATCAGAACTGTGGGTGAGGGTCACAGATTTCCTACTAGGCACGGTCATGGGCTACGTACGCCCAAGCATCGACTAGCATTAATGGAGAGCGAAGCGTCTTTTGCGGGAATAGTACTCTATAACAACCTTCCACAAGAAATTAAATGTTGTAATAACAAGTTGTTATTAAAGAAATTAAAATCATTTCTATTGGACAAGGAATTTTATAGTACATTAAGGCAGAATTGTGATTAGATTTTAACTTTGTTATTCTGTTGTTATAAGTTAGTCTTAGTAATTGACTTCTGAGATGTACCAACCTGTACCAAATTCAGAAATAAAACATCTTGAATCTTGAACATTACGCTAAGAGGTCATGAAAACCTTCCACTAAACTCATTAATATTAAACACTAAGCTGACACTAAATCCATGCTTAGCACTCATGAATACATAACACTTAGAGGATAGAATTATAAAACACATAACACAAATTCATCACTAAAGCAGCACACATGACACTTAGTGATCACTAAAGCTGCACAAATAAATCAAGAACATATAACTTTTAGTGATCCCTAAAACAGCACACATAACACCACAACAATTAGTGATTACTAAAGCTGCACAACAAACTTATGAACACATAAAATTTAGTGGTCCCTAAAGCAGCAAACATAACACCACACCTACTTGTGATTAATTAAGCAGTATACATTACACTACAACAATTAGTGAGTAATTAATCAGCACACTTGACACCACAACTATTAGTGATTACTTGAGCAGCATACATTAATCCACAACAATTAGTGATTACTAAATTTGCATAACAAACTCATGAACACATAACATTTAGTGGTCCCTAAATCAGCAAACATAACACCACACCTATTAGTGATTACTCGAGCAGCACACATAACACCACAACAAGTAGTGAGTACTTAATCAGCACACTTAACACCACAACTATTAGTGATTACTTGAGCAGCATAAATTACACCACAACAATAAGTGATTAGTAAAGTTGCATAACGAACACATGAACACATAACATTTAGTGTTCCCTTAAACAGCACACATAACACCACAACTATTAGTGATTACTTGAGCAGCACACATAACACCACAACAATTAGTGATTAGTAAAGTTGCATAACGAACTCATGAACACATAACAGGTATTGGTCACTAAAGTCATACACTGAACTCATTAAAACGAAAACTATACATAAATAACACCTTACCTGTTGACTGCATGTACACAGTATATTTTTAATCATTCAAATCTATATACTCTACCAACTTAAGCGAAATAATACGCACAAGTACCACCATGTTAAAAGAATCGAGGCTTTTTTAAATAAATAAAACTTAACCTATAAATTTGTCACCTAGTTCAAGCCCATTATAATAATATGAATTTTGTGACGAAATTTTTAAAACAGATAAAAGTGAATTTGACAATGTGAAAATTGTTCTTTGGTACTCTTCCAAATAACGACAATATTAATTTCTGTAAAATGTTGTTTTTTGACCGTTTGGAATCTAATGACACTTACCATTGTTAGAAAGTATTCAGAGCACAGTTTCAATAGCAGATGTAAAGTGCAGTATCGACAATGTTCACAGGAGGATTTGGCACCATTCCAGTTCGCAACTATCTGTGAGGATCTTTATAGTAGATATCAGTACAGTACTATTTGTTAGTTTAATACCACTCGTTTCCATCTATAATAAATTTCCTCCAATGAAATGGTTTTCTATAGTTAATGATATAGTAAAAAAGTGGAGATCTTTGTATGATCTTTAACACCACAGAAAATTAAAACTCACTATACTGCTGTAAATCGTACATTAAGTTCGTCTAAATTAACAAAATATAAACAGCCATTCTTGCTTGCATTATTTGTTTTACCACACCTCACATAAAAATGGTGTTGAGTCAAATGTTTAAAAGGAATATTTTACTCTACAAACAATCATACAACAAATATATATATATATATTTGTTAATATATATATATATTAACAAATATATATATATATATATATATATATATATATATATATATATATATATATATATATATTTAGTTGTTATCCTTGTGTATAATAGTCTACTATCTAACTTTTATATAATCAACAATAAAGTAATACTTTATAAAAAAATGTAACTTTTTTAGTGATTTATTACAGTTTATTTGAGAAAACAGAAAACAAATTTTTAACACGTTAGTTATTATTATAATAAATCGTTTTGTACTCAAACAACGGGGAAATATTAAGTACCAAAGTTATTTTTAAATATAAACATAAAACTTCATTGCAATCCAAAAGACATTTTTATTATCAATTGGCTTGGTTCTTAACGTTATCATTTGTTTACCTTTAAAATAATATGTTTTAAACTGTTGTAATTATTACTTTTAATTTTTATGAAATAATGAACAACTACATTCATGTAAAAGTATATTTACTGTGCAATGAGTAAATACTATGAGCAATTATATAATAAAAATCAAATGTTCGGCTTATAAATAAAATTGGCTACTTGTTTTTCGATAACGAAATAAAACAGTAATCGGAGCTGTGGTCTGGCTGACTTAATATGGTTACCGTGCCACAGACCAGCCAACCCCACTTGTAACTCTGTGGTCTGGCTGACTTAATATGGCCTACTACACACTACTCACGGGAAAACCAACAGTCGTATAGAAACACACTATGTACTCTAAAACTCTAGGCCTACTACACACCACACACTAGAAAACCAACAGACGTAGAGAAACATATTGTGTACTCTAAAACTCTAGGCCTACTACACACTACACACGAGAAAACCAACAGACGTATAGAAACACACTATGTGCTCTAACATTCTAGGCCTACTGGATTTGCTTCCATACTGGACAAGGATACCGTACTGCCAATATTTTATTATTGATAAAGTGGGTTAAAATATTTAGTTTTTTAATTAGCATAATACGTGTTGGTATATATATACAGTATAAGTAAACGTCACATAACACAAATGTATTACAATATAAGCAGAAAATGCACAAATATATGATGATTCTTTTGAGAATCCCTCTGGTCTGAGGAAGGTGAGCGTGGTTCACCGAAATCGATCACCATAATATTTGTCCATTTTGTACTTGTATTGTAATATATTTGTGCATTTTGTGTTTATATTGTAATAAATTTGTTGTGTGACGTTTACTTGTACTGTATAAAATATTTTACGAAGATACGTTTTTCTTGGGCAAACTTTTGAATTGAGAGGTAAAGAAATAAATAGCGTGAATTTAAGCCCACTAACTTGTTCCCACATTTTATGAAAATAATAGCTTTATGAATATGGCATTAAATATTCCACGACACTTTTAGAGTGTCATTGTTATTAAGGATAACTTGCGGTTTAAGAGCTAGGAGTCAACTTTAAAATTATAAAGGAGAACGTGGTCATGTCATAAGTCATTTGATTCCACAAAGTTAAGCTGAAAACTACAGTGTAATCAAAATTGAAAACTAATTTTTCATTATTAATCTATTAATTATTTTGTTATTTTATTAAATGTTTCAATATTTAGATAGTAAATCCACGAATTATGAACTAAGATTAAATCAACACTATGATAAAATACAAATCTGGTATTGTTTTAGCCACGACGAAGCAGTTGTAATCAGGAAAATTCATGAGTGGTTATAAATTAAAGTTAACAAATTATTTTTAAATTTTAAGTGTTCTATCGTATTCAGTTTAATGTTGATAAATGACACATCACATAACTTTCCTTTCTACACTTTAGGTATTGACATTGAAACATTTTGAAACAGCATTGAAACACTCTAAACGTAGTTTGGGTTAGTATTAACTCAATAGCGAATTTACTAAGCAATTATTTTACATTTGAAACAGGTTCTGGAGGTAACTTACTTAAGACTCGTCCTTTATATAAGTAAAACAAATAGTGTATTCAAAACCACTGAAGATTGTCGGTAAACACGTTTGGATGTATTCATTCACCAAACAAAAAATATGCTGGTAACATTCCAAATGGTAGAGTTAGAACGGAAATCTTATTTCACTCAAAACATTGTTTTATTCAGCGGGTTGTCCTTTAAAATGACATCCAATACGAAATATGTTGACCATACATTTTGAGATATCAATTCAAACAAATCTGGATCCAAACAAGAGACCAATTTAAATATTTTCTTACCTTACTATGTAAATAGCTAAATCTGTTGTGCTGAAATGAATAGATAAGTATTTTTAATTAAGATTTATTAGGAATTATAACCCGTCATATGCGTAGAGAACAGTTCTTTTTTATAATTGAATCCATAACTTATACCACAAAGGAGTAGAGGTAAGTGACTTATAGAGGTGGTATATGGCGGATTATCTTCCTTATAAGGATTGGATGTTTATTACATAGTTAGATGAAATGACATACCTAAGTGTAAGGCATACTTTAATGTCACGAGGAGATTTTACAGCAGTACTGAAATTACATCATCAGATCACAAGCCAGATTTATTTATTGTTACTGATCCCTTAGAAAATATGTAGAAAACTAGTGATTTAATGTACCGCTATAAATGTTGGTATTATCAGATATGTTTCAATGACGTATAGTTCTGTTTTATATCTATGAGATAATACATTATACATACATTTAGTAAGATATTTTTGAACCTATTTGAACAATGTATCGAATCTAATAGTAGTAAACCTAGTGTTGTTCTCTATTAGCCTAGGAGACGATGAGCGTATTGGTGTGACAAAAAATTAGTGTCTAAGCGAGTTACATTATTAAGGTCGTTAATAATAAAAGATATGTTAAAAACATTAAGTATGTAAATTCACAGTATAACGTCGACAATTTACTAGTGTTTCCGACCCATCCAGTGACATCAACAAGTTTACTAATGTTTCCAACCCATCCAGTCACATCTACAAGTTTACTAATATCTCCAACCCATCCAGTCACATCGACAAGTTTACTAATACATCCAACATATCCAGTCACATCGACAAGTTTACTAATGTTTCCAACCCATTCAGTCACATCGACAAGTTTACAAATGTTTCCAACCCATCCAGTCACATCAACAAGGTTACTAATGTTTCCAACCCATCCAGTCACATCAACAAGTTTACTAATGTTTCCAACCCATCCAGTCACATCGACAAGTTTACAATGTTTCCAACCCATCCAGTCACATCGACAAGTTTATTAATGTTTCCGACCCATCCAGTGACATCAACAAGTTTACTAATGTTTCCAACCCATCCAGTCACATCTACAAGTTTACTAATATCTCCAACCCATCTAGTCACATCGAAAAGTTTACTAATACATCCAACATATCCAGTCACATCGACAAGTTTACTAATGTTTCCAACCCATCCAGTCACATCTACAAGTTTACTAATATTTCCAACCCACCCAGTCACATCGACAAGTTTACTAATATTTTCAACTGATCCAGTCACATCGACAAGTTTACTAATGTTTCCAACTGATCCAGTCACATCGACAAGTTTACTAATATTTCCAACCCATCCAGTCACATCGACAAGTTTACTAATATTTCCAACCAATCCAGTCACATCAACAAGTTTACTAATGTTTCCAACCTATCCAGTCACATCAACAAGTTTACTAATGTTTCCAACTCATCCAGTCACATCGACAAGTTTACTAATGTTTCCAACCCATCCAGTCACATTGACAAGTTTACAAATATTTCCAACCGATCCAGTCACATCAACAAGGTTACTATTGTTGCCAACCCATCCAGTCACATTGACAAGTTTACTAATATTTCCAATCGATCCAGTCACATCAACAAGTTTACTAATATTTCCAACCGATCCAGTCACATCAACAAGGTTACTATTGTTGCCAACCCATTCAGTCACATCAACAAGTTTACTATTGTTTCCAACCCATCCCGTCACACAAACTTTAAGAATATATTTTTATATTCCGAGGCATGTAATACATGTTTTTAATTTAACCAACTAACAATAAGCATGTTTTAGAACTCGTTCAGTTAGAAGGCCTCTTTGGGGAAACAGTATCATACATTTTTATCAAACTTAAGGAACAATGACTATTTTTGCTGATATTTTATTTAATAGAAGGAAATAGATAAACATGAAGGATTGGGCGTTTTCAGCTTATAAATACAATTTAAAAAATATAGCTAGTAAATACACTTTACATCTTATTCAAGTATATTAAACAGTAAAGGAAGGACCAAATATACAATTTATTTAAATTAAATACCAAATAGTATTTTAACAAATAATTCAATATGATAAAGTAATAAGTTAAACTTTTTATTCGTCATGTTTAGGGACAAAATACAATCATTTATGAAAGACATTTGAAAGTAGAATAAAGGTGAACATAACATACTTACCAGATGAATGGCTCAGGTGTAAAAGTAGAAATATTATACTGTAGTGTGAATGGCCCTTTGCCATTGAGTTGGCCAAGTTAGTGGCACGATAACAGCATTATGACCCCACACCACAGCCGCTGGTCACCGTTCTAGTGTCTTGCTGCATTATTTCGGCCCAACAACCAGCAGGAAATTCTATTACAGACTAATTAAAGCCAAAAGAGTTGTTATAAATATTTGTTGGTGGTAACATTAAGAAAATTTTATAAAACATCTTCAAATTGAACATAAGAATTAAATTTTTTTTGTGTTTATTGTTTTGAAACTCAAAAGAGAGAACATTATTAGTTAAAAAAATTAAACTAAAATTAATAATATAATCTGTTAATATATTCATAATATTTAAATGACACAAGTGATTTATATGTAATGCGTTTGAACATTACCTTTGCTGAGTGTTAAGTTTACCATTATCATACTGTAAGTATCAAAACAATATTCATAAGGACTTCCAATTACAAAGACACTTAAATAAAATGCTCTGACACATAAATAGGCCACAAGGTGGTATTTAATACCACTGTACGTGTATAGGCAGTCAGATGGGTTAACACCATTTTACGTAAATAAGTTGTCAGGTGGGTTAATACCACTGTACGTGTATGGACGGGTGTTTGGGTCAGTACTACTGTACGTATATGGACAGGCGGGTGGGTAAATACCACTGTACGTGTATAGGCTGTCAGATGGGTTAATACCATTTTACGTAAATAAGTTGTCAGGTGGGTTAATACCACTGTACGTGTATGGACGGGTGTTTGGGTCAGTACTACTGTACGTATATGGACAGGCGGGTGGGTAAATACCACTGTACGTGTATAGGCTGTCAGATAGGTTAACACCATTTTACGTAAATAAGTTGTCAGGTGGGTTAATACCACTGTACGTGTATGGACGGGTGTTTGGGTCAGTACTACTGTACGTATATGGACAGGCGGGTGGGTAAATATCACTGTACATGTATAGGCTGTCAGGTGAATCAATACCACTGTACGTGTATGGACGGGTGACTGGGTCAATACCACTGCACGTGTATGGATGGTTGACTGGGACAGTACCACTGTACGTCTATGGACGGGTGACTGGGTCAGTACCACTGTACGTGTATGGACGGGTGATTGGGTCAGTACCACTGTACGAGTATGCGCAGGCGGGTGGGTAAATATGACTGTACGTGTATGGACGGGTGGCTTGGTCAATACCACTGTACGTGTATAGTCGGTCAGGTGGGTAAATACGACTGTACGTGTATGGACGGGTGACTGGGTCAATACCACTGTACGTGTATAGGCGGTCAGGTGGGTAAATACCACTGTACGTGTATAGGCGGTCAGTTGGGTAAATACCACTGTACGTCTATGGACGGGTGACGGGGTCAGTACCACTGTATATGTATGGGCAGGCGGGTGGGTAAATACGACTGTACGTGTATGGACGGGTGGCTGGGTCAATACCACTGTACGTGTATAGTCGGTCAGGTGGGTAAATACGACTGTACGTGTATGGACGGGTCAGTACCGTACACGTACTGTACCGTACACCCCTGTACGGGTCAGTACAGTACAGGGGTGACTGGGCAGTACCACTGTACGTGTATGGGCAGGTGGGTGGGTAACTACCACTGTACGTGTATGGACGGGTGACTGGGTCAGTACCACTGTACGTGTATGGACGGGTGACTGGGTCAGTACCACTGAACGTGTATGGGCGTGTGGGTGGGTCAGTAGGACTGTACGTGTTTGGCCGGGTGACTGGGTCAGTACCACTGTACGTGTATGGGCAGGCGGGTGGGTAACTACCACTGTACGTGTATGGACGGGTGACTGGGTCAGTACCACTGAACGTGTATGGGCGTGTGGGTGGGTCAGACCTACTGTACTTTTATGGGCAGGTGGGTGGGTCAATATCACTTTACGTGTATATCCGGTCAGGTAGGTCAGTTCCACTGTACGTGTATGGGCGGGTGGGTGGGTCAGTAGGACGGTACGTGTTTGGGTGGGTGGGTGGGTCAGTAGGACTGTACGTGTTTGGGTGGGTGGGTGGGTCAGAAGGACTGTACGTGTTTGGGTGGGTGGGTGGGTCAGTAGGACTGTACGTGTTTGGGTGGGTGGGTGGGTCAGTAGGACTGTACGTGTTTGGGTGGGTGGGTGGGTCAGTAGGACTGTACGTGTTTGGTCGGGTGGGTCAGTAGGACTGTACGTGTTTGGGCGGGTGGGTGGGTCAGTAGGACTGTACGTGTTTGGGTGGGTGGGTGGGTCAGTAGGACTGTACGTGTTTGGGTGGGTGGGTGGGTCAGTAGGACTGTACGTGTTTGGGTGGGTGGGTGGGTCAGTGGGACTGTACGTGTTTGGGTGGGTGGGTGGGTCAGTAGGACTGTACGTGTTTGGTCGGGTGGGTCAGTAGGACTGTACGTGTTTGGTCGGGTGGGTTGTAGTTGGGTAGTTTACATAGTACATATTATAACAAGATTGTTGTACAATTAAAAATTATTTGACATCTATAAAAAGATTAAATTAGTAATAGAGCATCTCTCATAAAGTATCTATTTTACAAACTTTTTTGTATACTTCATTAAAATATCATTGAAGCAATCCTCCAAGCAAAGGGATCAAAACAATAATAGGCCCTATAAAATGGTGTTCCTCTTAGAATTGTTCATTTTTAAATTGACAAAACAAGTAATTAATAAATCATAATTGTCATAACTTACAATGAATTGTGGGAACCATTGAAATATCTCAATTAGACAAGAGGTAAAATAGTAATAGGTTGCCAATCAACTAGCTAAGTATTTAATTTGTTTAAAAAATACAATTGTTTGATTTTAGTACACCAACTGATAAAACTGTACGAAAACAAATGTAAACACTGATTTTAAAAACATGGAAAGTCAAGTTCTGGGAACGAAGTACCTTGTATATATGTAATAAATATAGTGCTAATCATGAAACAGAATGAAAGTTACTAATGCCTACATCTTGAAAGACAGTCGTTCCAATAAAACGTTTTTCGTGGCTGGCGTAACACCATGACTAATAGCAAAAATTAGAATGTAATTTGTTTTTCATATTACGATGTTTTACACATTTTGTAATTATAAACATAAATATTCTCATTGTTAGAAACAATCGTACAGTTTATTGTTTGAATTACTACTTTATGAATGTCAAATCATTCATTAAGTTTGTTATTGCTTATGAAGTTATCTTTAGAGGCAAATGATCTTTGCCAAATAAAGGCTTTAACGTTTAGCTGACCTAACTTCATTTCTATATTAATATATTTCTTTAGTGAACTAAAAATATTCTTAAAGTTTTATAAGACAGTGTTTTAGGATCATTTAAAGTATCTCGAACTGGAGTGTTATTCTCATTACGATTCTAATTCTTATTATTAACATTTCACAACTTATTATTAATATTTCAGCGGTCACGTCGTTATTTGTTATCATTACACTTTAAATAATAATACGATGAGATAATTTTTTTTTCGAAAGAAAGAGTTCATTATTACATATTTTTGCAAACATCCCATTATGTATGATGCACATAAATAGGAATCACTAATTAAGAATTTTTAATAGTACCTGGGTTTGAACTAACTTAAATATGATAAATCACGAAATTAAAATGGCACTCATGAACATATAAATGTAGTATTTACCCACATAAAAATAGGATTTCCAGAAAGTACACAATAAAAACAAATATTTTCAGTTAAATTATAGATAATGTACACTATTGAACATTTATATCTTATCATTATACTTATATATTATTTAACAACACTAAATAATTTCTTAGAGAGGATGTTTTGTTTGAAATTGCTTTAACACAAGCCACGTTACCTTAATGATTGTTTTTGCCAATAATAAATAAGTTGATTTATTTGTCTAAATTGATGGGAAACAATTGATATATTTTATAAAATTTAAACTTGTATAATTGTAAATATTACATATTTATAGATTAGCACTTTTACTGCTTTTACTTTATCATTAATAACGAAATACTCGTTTACTCAATTAAATGTCTAACTTATTATCGTAAAAACTATGAAGTTCAAGTTTTATAGTTAGCATATAGAGATTGTTAGAAGAACTTGAACGTTAGCAGCAAACAGAATATTTTATTTGGTGTATTAAAGTACTACACAAAAATAAATATAACATTTCAAAATCAAAACTCACAGCGGGAATTTCATAATTTTGTGGTTTTTGATTAGGCTTACACTTTGGTACTAACCAAAGGATTAGTTCAGTACCCAAACATATGACAAGTACAGAGCAATGAATGTAGTGTGTTTCTTTACAATACCGAGAGTTCATCTATTTTAAAGCACAAAGGTAAAAAAAATTGAACATTCTCCTAATGAACTAAATAAATTTGTCGATTGACCAAAACAGTCAAATTTTGAGAACATTTACCAGAACTTACCAGATTACCACAATCACTGCAAGTACATCAGATATACATCAAGTACTGCGATTAAATCTACCATTTTATTCAAACGTAAATTCAGAATTTAGTCTTGAAGAAGTACACTAGGAATGATTATTTAAAAATAATTACTCATTTATATTACATTTTACAATGAAATAAGCATATATCGGAAACGTTTTAACCATGAAATGAGAGAATGTAATACTCATATTACACTTACGGCAGGTAATTAACAAAATGTTAATTTAATGTGTCAATAAACTTAAAAGTACGTCATGAAAATAAATGATTAACGTAACAAATAAATGTATCAACAAAAAAACATTAAGATTGTTTACAGAGATAATCTAACATCATCAATAATTGGGATTACCTAGAGGAGTAACGAAGTGGTCCACAGGTGAGTAAACAACGTGGCTGAAATATAATAAATAGCTCAGATATACGCAGAGGCGTCCTGCCTCTTTAGGCTAATTTGGGTCTCATACCACCGGATCTGATTGTCCTGCTAGTTCACACCATTAGACAATCGGCTGAAATATAATAAATAGTTCAGATATACGCTGAGGCGTCCTGTCTCTTTAGGCTAATTTGGGTCTCATACCACCGGATCTGATTGTCCTGCTAGTTCACACCATTAGACAATCGGCTGAAATATAATAAATAGCTCAGATATACGCAGAGGCGTCCTGCCTCTTTAGGCTAATTTGGGTCTCATACCACCGGATCTGATTGTCCTGCTAGTTCACACCATTAGACAATCGGCTGAAATATAATAAAGAGCTCAGATATTCGCAGAGGCGTCCTGTCTCTTTAGGCTAATTTGGGTCTCATACCACCGGACCTGACTATCCTGCTAGTTCACACCATTAGACAATCGGCTGAAATATAATAAATAGCTCAGATATACGCAGAGGCGTCCTGCCTCTTTAGGCTAATTTGGGTCTCATACCACCGGATCTGACTGTCCTGCTAGTTCACACCATTAGACAATCGGCTGAAATATAATAAATAGTTCAGATATACGCTGAGGCGTCCTGTCTCTTTAGGCTAATTTGGGTCTCATACCACCGGATCTGATTGTCCTGCTAGTTCACACCATTAGACAATCGGCTGAAATATAATAAATAGCTCAGATATACGCAGAGGTGTCCTGTCTCTTTAGGCTAATTTGGGTCTCATACCACCGGATCTGATTGTCCTGCTAGTTCACACCATTAGACAATCGGCTGAAATATAATAAATAGCTCAGATATTTGCAGAGGCGTCCTGCCTCTTTAGGCTAATTTGGGTCTCATAGCACCGGATCTGACTATCCTGCTAGTTCACACCATTAGACAATCGGCTGAAATATAATAAATAGCTCAGATATACGCAGAGGCGTCCTGCCTCTTTAGGCTAATTTGGGTCTCATACCACCGGATCTGATTGTCCTGCTAGTTCACACCATTAGACAATCGGCTGAAATATAATAAATAGCTCAAATATACGCAGAGGCGTCCTGTCTCTTTAGGCTAATTTGGGTCTCATACCACCGGACCTGACTATCCTGCTAGTTCACACCATTAGACAATCGGCTGAAATATAAATAGCTCCAATATACGCAGAGGCGTCCTGTCTCTTTAGGCTAATTTGGGTCTCATACCACCGGACCTGACTATCCTGCTAGTTCACACCATTAGACAATCGGCTGAAATATAAATAGCTCCAATATACGCAGAGGCGTCCTGCCTCTTTAGGTTAATTTCTTTCGTTATAACATCCTCAATTTAGTTTTCTTTTATTATAACGCTAGATCAATATTTAAGAGCAAAGTGCCGTATTAGCTAATTTGTATAAAAATGTAACGTAAATAAAATTAAATTCTTATTTTATTCCCAAAAGTAAATAAAATGTCTAATGTAATCATTCAAATCAGTCACATTTACTAAAAATACATATTTGGTATCTATTCTGTAACCTGGTAGTGAAATCGATATTTAAATTTAATTAAAATATCTTTATTGATATTACACGAGGTGAAGTTCTGACTTCCCTATAACCTCATATTGCTGTGACACCCCTCTATTGACATGTGTGTAGACTACGATGTGAAACTAAAATTACAATACAAAATGGCTTCATTTTCAACATTTAGACGCAGGATACTTGAATTTTTAACGGAACATATTTATATACGTATAATGTTCTAAATTTGTATAGTTAAGAAAATAATACAGAAAATAATGCATTAGTGGAATGTACAAACAAATATATATTTCATTGGAACATATTTAATACATTACATACTAATGTCATACAACATGTAATACTGTCTTGACAAAGTACTTTACATATTCTCTATATTTCATGACCTTTCAGCTCACCATAAATCACATTTTTCAGTGAGCTATATTATACACATGCTAGTTAGTCCATTCCATGTTAATTATGTTTTGTGCTCTTTTCTTTTCTAGACAAAGAATACTGTATAAATAAATATAACCTAAATATAAACATAAATTATACAGAAACGTAAATATTGTATACATTGCAACTAAATACTAATAACATACACAATATTGTATAAATAATGCTCTTCTAATATTATTATTAACACAATAATATGAATCTTCTCACAAATGTTTGTGCATTTAAAGCCAATTGTTTGATTGAATACCATAAATGTAATTCTAAAATAGTTCAATAAATAATAACATGAAGATACACTATAAATAGATAAATAACAATGGTAATATACAGGGTTGGGCAACAGTCTGGAATATATTTTTAATTAAAAAACCATTTAAATAAATGTAATGAAATTTTGCAGTTATCTACATGTTCCTATACCAAACATTTAGACATATTTTACTTGTTTTTCGCATAGCCAGGTGATGGCCCATAAAGGCAGTCTTAACAATTTAAAATGTAAGCCTACCTCGAGTTATACCACATTTTTAACGTCTTTGTTTTTAAAACACAAGAATTAAAATGGGTCATCCTTTTGACCTTCTGACTGAGGTAAAAAGGATGACCCAGTCAGAAAATACGCCACTCAAAGAATATAATATCAGGGTTGGGCAAAAGTATGGAATGTATTTATTATTTTTGTAACTATAAAAGTAAAGAAACTTTGTAGTTATGTACATGTTCCTATACAAAATGATGAACCAGTCAGAAAATATAGCCTCTCAAAGAATGTAATGTCATATAACTAACACTGCTTAAGACAAAGGTAAGATACTCGTAGTTATTATCTATTGCTACGTAGAGCTATAATTTATCTAACTAAATATGAGAAATTAAATTTAACAACAAATAAGTAACAAATTATTATAATAATATGCTTAAACTATTGTTAGTTAAACCTACTGCCAAAAGTGTTTTTAATACATTTTTCTCATTTTTATCTTTAGTTAAATAGCATAGCTATTTTTATAACGCAGTCATTTGCTACGATTGTTAACAATCAACAACATAATCAGCAACAGAGACCTGAAACCGTATAACTGAGAAGTTATTAGTAATATGACATTAAATTCTCTGAATCACTGTGTTTTGTGAATGGGTCATTCTTTTGACCTCGGGTTTTCACTTTTGTATTGTACAAACAAAAACCTTCAAAATGAGGTATAACTCGAGGTATGCTTACTTTTAAAATATTTAAGACTTCCTTTATGGGCCATCCCCTACATATGTAAAAAAAAAGTAAAATATGCCCATATGTTTGGTATAGAAACATGTACATAACTACAAAGTTTCATTACTTTTATTTTAATAGTTTTAAAATTAATAGATTCATTCCAGACTTTTTCCCAATCCTGACATTATATTCTTTCAGTGGCTGTATTTTCTGACTGGGTCATCCTTTTGACCTCATCTTTGCACTCTTGTGTTTTACAAACAAATACCTTTAAAATGAGGTATAACTTGAGGTAAATGAAAATGAAATGAAAACGACTTTATTTTTAAGGTGATGTTAGGACCTCTTTACCAACTAACCTCATCAAAATTAACAAAACTAATCATATAAATAATACAAAACATTACTACAACATGGACCAACTGCAACATATCGGTAATCAACAACAACAAAAAACAAAACTTAACATATCAAACATAAAAGATAGGCTTAAATTTAAATTGTTAAAACTTTCTTCATGGGCCATCACCTGGCTATGCGAAAAACAAGTGTCTTAATTTTTGTTATAGGGACATGTACATATCTGCAAAGTCTCATTACACTTCTTTCAACAGTTTTGAAATTAATAAATATATTCCTGACTTTGCCCAACCCTGTATAAGAGTATTTAAGTTTGAGTGTTAGTGAACATTTATGAAATGTCCAATAACTCGTCTCATTCCTTAAAGTTGTTGATGTTCCCTGAAAAATTTCGTTATCAAAATGTAAAATAACTTTATTAAATCTGTTTCTACCTATAAAATATTATTGTTCCTTACTGAGTCCTTTGATGTAATTTGGCGTTTGTAATATTACAAACATTGAGGCCACTGGAGCCTGTAACTGTAAACTGCTTAAATATATAGTTGTAAATAAATGTGTATGCAAGCACTACACATATATAACAGGAGTTATAGTAACAAACAAATGACTCGTATGTTCATACTTTTTAACAACATATATAGCTCGTAGTGACAATCTTTGTGCCATTATAAGTGGCTGCAACATTGGTGGAAACGTCCTTCCATTGTATTATTCCATCCCTTATTATACTTTCTACCCAAGCAACACAGAGTTAGTTGCTTTAGTGGTCCTTTTTTTAAAATTATTCCTACAATAGTACAAGGCATAGTTCATATTCTTGATTTTTATTGCAAGATGCTTTATGCCAATATTTCTTTTTAATTGTAAATCAATCAATAAGCCCAGATATTTTACATTATAAGTAAATTAAATTTGCAACATGCACAGATATAAATAGGTTCATGGCTGTGATAGCAGAAAATAATTTGTTTTTTAAATTAAAAAAACATGCAATGTTATTTCGAGCTATTAATTAGCAGTCAATTTATCTCACAAGACATGTGTGAATGTGTTTGAGGGTGTTCACTGACATAGGCGTCTAAGAAGTTAACTACTTTCCGAAGAGCAAACTGAGGTTGTGTCATCACCATAAACAATGTTTTTTAAATTAGGTTGGATGCTTAAGAAGTCATTTATGTACGTTATGAACATCAAAGGCTCTAAAATCCCACCCTGCACAACCCCAATACACTATCACATACACACTTATATGAAAGATCACACATGCATAAAAAAGACGCACACATGCTCGTTTAGGATACACAAAGGAAAAACACTTATCTGGTCATAAACATTCATATACGCACACAACTAGCATTGGTAATGGGCACAAGCACAGTGACTGTATATCACACTCACAAACTAAAACACACAGACAGAACTTACTTCTAACATCTCACTGATAAGACCACTCACCTTTAATACCTGCTTTCTCCTACGATGAAAATAAGATAATAAGTTACAAGTTAAACCTACCATATGTCTTTAATGTTTCCAACAATGTTTAAACATCAACAACATCAAAGGCCGTTTTAAAGTGAAATACAAAGACAATGTGAATTTGTTACTATCAAGTGAGGTGACGATCTATTCCACATGGTTTCAATGGCTAGGTCATTAGGTAACAGACCATACTGATTAGGTGAGAAAACATGTTGGTATCTAAAATAACTAAGCATGAGAGATTTTTCAATTATAAAACAAAGTAAAGGAGTGTGTGTTATTTTTAAACGTCACAATGTTTATTCCATCAATATCATAACTTACTTTATTAGGCATGTTTAATATATTTTTTACATTTCTCTAGATTTTATACTAAACCTTTCTAATTTTACTTCATTATCCATATATTCATACTGAAATAAATCACAACCAAACGCTTTACTTTTTAGGCCATAAAAAATATTTACAACATATTAAAAGAAACAAATTAATGATTATTTTTTCATGTTTCTGTAGAGGTAAATTCACTTCATCAGCCACTATTTTAGGCAAAGAATGTTTTTTTAATTCAAAATATATGTTTTGCACCTGCCTCTGTCTCCATTAGATTTTTTAATCAGAGAGGAATATTAGTTAATTTTTGCATTTCTAATTTAAATTGTAATAAAATTTTAAATTATTTTATATTTGTTGTAAATTACAAGATTTGAACGATCTCAATATTTTAATTTCCTATTAATTAAATTATACAATTCCTCAGTTACTCATGGATTACGTTTTTTATTCAATCTACTTCTTTTTTTAAGTACACAAGATACATCATGACAACACTTATAGACACTAAACATCAAAGATTCACAGTTATAACTGCGTACTTCAGAAATATAGAAACATATTCTTTTTCCTTACCTAACTACGAGTCTGCATTTTTAATTGTCTTTTTAACAAGTCAACGTGTATATCTGTATAAAAAAATTTTACGACTGTAAATTCCATTGTCTTTCAACTCAGTATCCAAAATATTTCTAAATGGTCTGTTATTCCTAAAATCTTAACTTTAAAATAAGATTTAAGACACTTTGAGTTTCTAATCAAAGTATGGGCAAGACAAGATGATGTGTTAGTAACTATTTTGGTTGGTAAACTGATTGGTTTTTATACCCAAATGATGAAACCAAAACCACCTGTCTGAGGCTCATGACTACGTAGACTGCCACACCGCCTGTCTGAGGCTCAAGACTATGTAGACTGCCACACCGCCTGTCTGAGGCTCATGACTACGTAGACTGCCACACCGCCTGTCTGAGTCTCAAGACTAGGTAAACTGCCACACCGCCTGTCTGAGGCTCAAGACTATGTAGACTGCCACACCACCTGTCTGAGGCTCATGACTACGTAGACTGCCACACCGCCTGTCTGAGGCTCATGACTACGTAGACTGCCACACCGCTTGTCTGAGGCTCAAGACTATGTAGACTGCCACACCACCTGTCTGAGGCTCATGACTACGTAGACTGCCACACCACCTGTCTGAGGCTCATGACTACGTAGACTGCCACACCGCCTGTCTGAGGCTCATGACTACGTAGACTGCCACACCGCTTGTCTGAGGCTCAAGACTATGTAGACTGCCACACCACCTGTCTGAGGCTCATGACTACGTAGACTGCCACACCACCTGTCTGAGGCTCATGACTACGTAGACTGCCACACCGCCTGTCTGAGGCTCATGACTACGTAGACTGCCACACCGCCTGTCTGAGGCTCATGACTGCGTAGACTGCCACACCACCTGTCTGAGGCTCATGACTACGTAGACTGCCACACCACCTGTCTGAGGCTCATGACTACGTAGACTGCCACACCGCCTGTCTGAGGCTCATGACTACGTAGACTGCCACACCGCCTGTCTGAGGCTCATGACTGCGTAGACTGCCACACCACCTGTCTGAGGCTCATGACTACGTAGACTGCCACACCACCTGTCTGAGGCTCAAGACTACGTAGACTGCCACACCGCCTGTCTGAGGCTCATGACTGCGTAGACTGCCACACCACCTGTCTGAGGCTCATGACTACGTAGACTGCCACACCACCTGTCTGAGGCTCATGACTGCGTAGACTGCCACACCACCTGTCTGAGGCTCATGACTACGTAGACTGCCACACCGCCTGTCTGAGGCTCATGACTACGTAGACTGCCACACCACCTGTCTGAGGCTCATGACTGCGTAGACTGCCACACCACCTGTCTGAGGCTCATGACTACGTAGACTGCCACACCGCCTGTCTGAGAGAGGCTCATGACTACGTAGACTGCCACACCGCCTGTCTGAGGCTCATGACTACGTAGACTGCCACACCACCTGTCTGAGGCTCATGACTACGTAGACTGCCACACCACCTGTCTGAGGCTCATGACTACGTAGACTGCCACACCGCCTATCTGAGGCTCATGACTACGTAGACTGCCAAACCGCCTGTCTGAGGCTCATGACTACGTAGACTGTCACACCACCTGTCTGAGGCTCATGACTACGTAGACTGCCACACCGCCTGTCTGAGAGAGGCTCATGACTACGTAGACTGCCACACCGCCTGTCTGAGAGAGGCTCATGACTACGTAGACTGTCACACCACCTGTCTGAGGCTCATGACTACGTAGACTGCCACACCGCCTGTCTGAGAGAGGCTCATGACTACGTAGACTGCCACACCGCCTGTCTGAGAGAGGCTCATGACTGCGTAGATTGCCACACCGCATGTCTGAGGCTCATGACTACGTAGACAGCCACACCGCCTGTATGATTGTAATACCGTCGCTACATGATTAACTAATACAGCTGTTCTTCAACATCCTTCATCAAAATCTCCAACAAGCTATGAAAATGTTCGACAACGTGTTTCCTAAGGCTTCTGATATTTAAATGGAAAACAATTAATTTCCTTAATTTTTTTACTGTTTGTATCGATTATACATTTAAGAAAAAATATATACTACAGTTTACTGGTATACTGCACTGAAGCATCTTATCCAAGTCAGATAATGAAGATGGTATGTAAGCTCTGTCAGTTACAGCATCAGATTTGTTTGCAAAGATTTTCACATCCCGTGCGTGGCCACATGTGTTTAAACCATTACTCCTTCAACTGCTTAGCTAGCCATTGCATTTGCATACTTGCATTTGCAAAAGCAAATTTGAAAAAAAAATATATACATATATTATTAATATACTGAGGTTTTAATAATAATAAGTAATATTAATATACTTAGTTAGCAATACGACTGCTAATTATTGTGTGCTAAATAACCAAAACTCAATAACAATACGAGTTTTGGTTATTGAGTACTTAATTATCATAAATAATGTTTGCGTATTTTTTTGTCATCAGAACCTACAATACAATTAGAGTTTGACAAAAAAATTATGCAAAAGCAAAAAATATGTACATTGATAAGAAAATAGTTTCATTTACAAAGAAACAAAGGTTTAAGAAATTTTTTAGAAATTAAAGGTTGGGTGAAATTTAAAATGCGTTTATAACAAATTACGTAGCTATCAATATAGGTAATATATACATATGTATTATCTAACTTAATCTTGTGATGCTATAGCTATGATTGTCTGCAGTATAATTTTATATTCTACAGAATATGAATTACTTGTAGACACGTCTGTAAAATGAAAACAAATCACAGAACCATTAGTTCTGACCCAAGGGTTTAATATTTAAATTACCTCGGGGAAATTTAGATAGAAAGTATTTTAACACCGTTTGTTTCAAAAGTTTATGAAAGAGTCTCTCTTTGAGAGAAACGGACCTCAATCTCGTTAAGATCCTGTAATCTGGTTTGTGTAAACGACATTCCCTTCCTCACTAAACGACGTTGCCAGCCCCTCAAAACGACATGATCTTTGCTTCAAGAAGCTCAGCCCTGCAGTAAATGTATTTAGCAAACTCACTGCGCCTCATAAGAAAATATATTTTAGCTGGTTTACTTAACCAATAATATATCTAGCAATTTATATTATTAATAGAGATTTGCCTTCATAAATTTTCATATTCTTCAAAATTATTTTACATTATAAAGGTTTAAATTGACGCTTATTTTATTGATATAACCATTCATACTGTATTGATTTGTTATAAGAGCACTTGTCGAACTGCTCTTATGTGCTTGTTATAAGAGTACTTGTCCAACTGCTCTTATGTGCTTGTTATAAGAGCACTTGTCGAACTGCTCTTATGTGCTTGTTATAAGAGCACTTGTCGAACTGCTCTTATGTGCTTGTTATAAGAGCACTTGTCCAACTGCCCTTATGTGCTTGTTATAAGAGTACTTGTCGAACTGCTCTTATGTGCTTGTTATAAGAGCACTTGTCGAACTGCTCTTATGTGCTTGTTATAAGAGCACTTGTCGAACTGCTCTTATGTGCTTGTTATAAGAGCACTTGTCGAACTGCTCTTATGTGCTTGTTATAAGAGCACTTGTCGAACTGCTCTTATGTGCTTGTTATAAGAGCACTTGTCGAACTGCTCTTATGTGCTTGTTATAAGAGCACTTGTCGAACTGCTCTTATGTGCTTGTTATAAGAGCACTTGTCGAACTGCTCTTATGTGCTTGTTATAAGAGCACTTGTCGAACTGCTCTTATGTGCTTGTTATAAGAGCACTTGTCGAACTGCTCTTATTTGCTTGTTATAAGAGCACTTGTCGAACTGCTCTTATGTGCTTGTTATAAGAGCACTTGTCGAACTGCTCTTATGTGCTTGTTATAAGAGTACTTGTCGAACTGCTCTTATGTGCTTGTTATAAGAGCACTTGTCGAACTGCTCTTATGTGCTTGTTATAAGAGCACTTGTCGAACTGCTCTTATGTGCTTGTTATAAGAGCACTTGTCGAACTGCTCTTATGTGCTTGTTATAAGAGCACTTGTCGAACTGCTCTTATGTGCTTGTTATAAGAGCACTTGTCGAACTGCTCTTATGTGCTTGTTATAAGAGCACTTGTCGAACTGCTCTTATTTGCTTGTTATAAGAGCACTTGTCGAACTGCTCTTATGTGCTTGTTATAAGAGCACTTGTCGAACTGCTCTTATGTGCTTGTTATAAGAGTACTTGTCGAACTGCTCTTATGTGCTTGTTATAAGAGCACTTGTCGAACTGCTCTTATGTGCTTGTTATAAGAGCACTTGTCGAACTGCTCTTATGTGCTTGTTATAAGAGGACTTGTCGAACTGCTCTTATGTGCTTGTTATAAGAGCACTTGTCGAACTGCTCTTATGTGCTTGTTATAAGAGCACTTGTCGAACTGCTCTTATGTGCTTGTTATAAGAGCACTTGTCGAACTGCTCTTATGTGCTTGTTATAAGAGCACTTGTCGAACTGCTCTTATGTGCTTGTTATAAGAGCACTTGTCGAACTGCTCTTATGTGCTTGTTATAAGAGCACTTGTCGAACTGCTCTTATGTGCTTGTTATAAGAGCACTTGTCGAACTGCTCTTATGTGCTTGTTATAAGAGCACTTGTCGAACTGCTCTTATGTGCTTGTTATAAGAGCACTTGTCCAACTGCCCTTATGTGCTTGTTATAAGAGTACTTGTCGAACTGCCCTTATGTGCTTGTTATAAGAGTACTTGTCGAACTGCCCTTATGTGCTTGTTATAAGAGTACTTGTCGAACTGCCCTTATGTGCTTGTTATAAGAGTACTTGTCGAAATACTCTTATGTGCTTGTTATAAGAGCACTTGTTGAACTGCTCTTATGTGCTTGTTATAAGAGTACTTGTCGAACTGCCCTTATGTGCTTGTTATAAGAGTACTTGTCGAACTACTCTTATGTGCTTGTTATAAGAGCACTTGTTGAACTGCTCTTATGTGCTTGTTATAAGAGTACTTGTCGAACTACTCTTATGTGCTTGTTATAAGAGGACTTGTCGAACTGCTCTTATGTGCTTGTTATAAGAGCACTTGTCGAACTGCCCTTATGTGCTTGTTATAAGAGCACTTGTTGAACTGCTCTTATGTGCTTGTTATAAGCGCACATGTTGAACTGCTCTTATGTGCTTGTTATAAGGGTACTTGTCGAACTACTCTTATGTGCTTGTTATAAGAGGACTTGTCGAACTGCTCTTATGTGCTTGTTATAAGAGTACTTGTCGAACTGCCCTTATGTGCTTGTTATAAGAGTACTTGTCGAACTGCCCTTATGTGCTTGTTATAAGAGTACTTGTCGAACTACTCTTATGTGCTTGTTATAAGAGCACTTGTTGAACTGCTCTTATGTGCTTTTTATAAGCGCACTTGTCCAAGTGCTCATATGTGTTTGTTATAAGAGGACTTGTCGAACTGCTCTTATGTGCTTGTTATAAGAGCACTTGTCGAACTGCCCTTATGTGCTTGTTATAAGAGTACTTGTCGAACTACTCTTATGTGCTTGTTATAAGAGTACTTGTCGAACTGCTCTTATGTGCTTGTTATAAGAGTACTTGTCGAACTACTCTTATGTGCTTGTTATAAGAGCACTTGTTGAACTGCTCTTATGTGCTTGTTATAAGAGTACTTGTCGAACTACTCTTATGTGCTTGTTATAAGAGCACTTGTTGAACTGCTCTTATGTGCTTTTTATAAGCGCACTTGTCCAAGTGCTCATATGTGTTTGTTATAAGAGCACTTGTCGAACTGCTCTTATGTGCTTGGTATAAGAGTACTTGTCGAACTACTCTTATGTGCTTGTTATAAGAGCACTTGTTGAACTGCTCTTATGTGCTTTTTATAAGCGCACTTGTCCAAGTGCTCATATGTGTTTGTTATAAGAGGACTTGTCGAACTGCTCTTATGTGCTTGTTATAAGAGTACTTGTCGAACTACTCTTATGTGCTTGTTATAAGAGCACTTGTCGAACTGCTCTTATGTGCTTGTTATAAGAGTACTTGTCGAACTACTCTTATGTGCTTGTTATAAGAGTACTTGTCGAACTACTCTTATGTGCTTGTTATAAGAGCACTTGTTGAACTGCTCTTATGTGCTTTTTATAAGCGCACTTGTCCAAGTGCTCATATGTGTTTGTTATAAGAGGACTTGTCGAACTGCTCTTATGTACTTTTTATAAGAGCACTTATTGAAAAACTATAAATCTCAGTTAGAAGTTCATTCCTTCTGCCAATCATAGTACCAAAATAACGCTTTACGACTTAGCGTAGCTTCATGACGTCATGATAGCTACTACAACGTAAAAATGTTATTAAACATGTATCTTAATGAAGTTTTTAAGTTCTAGTAAACAACGATGTTTTGTGTTACCATCCTATTAGAATACATGGAAAATAAAAATAAACAACAATAACATGCATGTTTATAAAGTATTTCCTTGCAATATTCTTAGGAATAACATATCAATATGATAAATATCAATGATTGAATGTGATATTATAAAATAATTTGAAGCATTTATTGCTTCATAAAAATCGTTGAATAAATTATGCTTTTTGCATGGTTTTATATTAAGATTGTGTAGAAACATTAACTAGCAATATTAAATAGTTTTGTTCATATTCCTTGTTAATCACTTGGTTCGTATCATCTAGATCTCGTTGGTTAAGCAAATATAATGAGCTAAGTGATTTTTTTTATGAGAGTAGGGTGACTATATTAATAAAATAGTTGAACAAAGGCAATTAAATGACCAGTGGCTACCAGCTTATCTATATCATATTTCAACTCTAGTTAAATAAAACCAGATTCAGTAAAATGGAAAGTAGGAACTCAAGAACAACGTAAGACCATTGCTTTTAAATATATATTGTTATTAAATAAAGAATTTCTTAATTTATGTTGGTAAATTTTAATTTCATTACTAGAGTGCTAAATAGTGATGTTGTCTCTAACTATAAAATCTTACGTCACCTGATAAATATCACCTGTTAATACAATATTATATATTTCTGGTTTATTGTATTAGCACATTAATTAAATGATAATATATAAGAGACTAGTAATGTTATATTGATACATTACTAGTTTCTGATAACATTAGAGCTAGTACATAAATATTTTACGAACAAAATTAAGACAAGTGAATATTGAAAAGTTCACAAGTCGCATGGAAACCGAATGACTTACTATGTAATTAGGTGCAGTGGATCGTATTTCATTCATAAATGTTTCCAATAATTACGCTTCTCTAAACAATCACTTGTAATTGGTAGCTGAAAAGTTTTAAATTTCTGATTAAAAGTCATTCGAGATAAAAAGGGAAAGTTGATCACTTGAAACAGTGTTATTTTAGCGATACGCACCAAGTTACTTACTTCAGTCTAACAGCCCCAAAGGCAATTCGGGAATGAATTTTGCGGGGGTAAAATTGATTTGCTTTCCGACAACTTTGTTCCATTTAATAGTCTAAAAACACTATGAGTATTCAGACTGGGACACATTTTGTTCATTATAACGGGCCTTGCACAAACCTGACGTACTTAAAACTGCCAAAACATAATTAAACACCTATTTTGAAACACGCGTGTCCTTTGTCTGTCAAATATTAGGTTCCGGTATTAAGAAATGTTGTTTCGTTCATGAACAAAGAAGTATTGCTGTGTTCATATTATGGTTAAATTTATCCATGTTTATCGTATGCAGTTGAAATTTTGAGTCATGAAAGACCAAATTAAAATTTAAACTTCATAAAAAGGAATTAAGAACCATTAAAAAAATATCCTTTCCTTGCAGAGAACTCTTCAAGGGACACAATTCACCTTTCCATACTTATTTATCCACCTTGTCCTCTTGTATGTCAATGCTAATAGCCAAAACTTTATAACCAATCTCCCAAAGCACGAGTATAATCTTTGTCCGGGCAATAACCTTAATCTACCTCCTCAAAAAACAGCTCTACAATCTTCAATGCACTACAAAACTTAATAAAATGTGAAAGTGGTGTCAGTATATTTTCTCGAAAATCCAAAGCTTGCCCTCTACAGTATAGCGAATATTTTAAAGGCCAGCTTTATTGATTTATAATAATATTTTGTTTTAATGGGTTTTATATTAAATTGTAAGTTAATGTATAATTAATGAAACTATTACTACACCGGATACAAAATAATTTAAAGAGTAACAAATTTTAATTTTATTTCATAAACATGTCACTGTTTCGCTGATTTGTAAATATTATTTATAGCATCCTGAAATATAACCAAATAGACGAAAATAATAAGATTTTGTTTTGTAATATTTGGCTATATTTTACTTTTATAAACTAGACAATAATTTCTATTTTAGATTATTCAATCCTAGAATAAACAGTTTAAAACTTTAAGTTAAATACATCTATAATATTTCATTCTTACACCCTTACACAAAGTATTAAGAATGATCAGTTGAAATCGAATCTCTGTATTATTGTTTTTCCTGTCACTAAAATAACTGAGATAGAAAGTATTTTAAATCTTAAAATTTAAACGTTATTATTTGGCAACTGCTTATGAACAATCATTTATGATAGGTGTTCGTGACGGAATACTGCCTAGCTTATTTTATCATCTATGGAGTTTTGCTTTATTGCCAATAGATTAAACAGAAGGTTTAATTCTAGCAAACAGTTATTATGCATAGTAAAATATAAACTTTATACCTTATAAAGTAAGTTTTAAAAAATGTTTAAATATTACTAACTACAGTACAAATTTATCATTCAATATTCTAGCAAGTAATAAGTAGTTGTACGTTTATATAACGTTGGCCAAGAATGGAAACCTCAACATTTACAGTAGATACATAAAATTACTTTTCTTGTTAGTATTACAAAATACAAATATATAATTTCATATTTAAATTTATTATTTTGATCAGAAATATATAATGGAAATTAATATAAAATAAATGGTTAGTTTAAGATTTATGTTGACTTACGTGGTTTTCCAATAAATCACCAATTTGAGTTATATAGTTAACATTCCTGAATTGTGATTAACTAGGTTTTCTTTTATTTATTTATTTATTTTATTTTTATTATTTTTTTGTTTAATCGGATGACATCAACTCTACAATGACAAGTTTAAATATGTAGCCCTCGTATATCTGACTTACAAGATTTTCTCACTGTGTGACCAACAGAATACACAGACCTAAATATACGAGGTTTTCTGTAGACCTACTATTCAAGGGAAATGTTAATTACTTATATAATAACTGGTAAATAATTCAAACTGACTTATTTAAAGAGTCAAGACAGTTGCCTCATAACTGCTGAGTATATTAATAAGTTGGAAAATATCCATTTATCGTTAAAAAAGCGATTACTAAACTCAGAATGCTCACATTAATGAGGTCTTTCCACTGAACGTGGTTGCCTACAAGTGTACGAAGTTTGATTTATGGACTATAGAGACTACCATATGTCAAAAATATTTATTTTCTCTCCTTGGATCTGTGAGACATAAGATTTTCCAATAAACTGGACAAAAATCACAGTTTTGAAATTTGATTAAATTCAAGGTTTTCATTCTAGGCCACCGATAAGCTCTACTAACTAGTTTTTTATATAATAATTAATGTTTAAAAATAAATCCTAAAAAAATAATCCAAAAATGGTTTACAATGTATCATTTTAAAATATTACGACTATAACAATTAACAAACCGTTTGTTTTTCTACCATCCAAAGTCACGTATTTACAAAATTACCTATCTTACAACCTTGACCTCAAACGTGACGTTTAACTATGTAATTTTCACCATTACCATTCTATTTTGATCTCTGATGGTGGATAGTTATTTTAAAATAAAAATCATGATTATGTCTTTTTCAGTCTAATAATACTATCGTACAATTTCAGTACTGTACAAATTGTCCACATTTAATACATTAATTTGATATTTTTTAATCTATACTTTCAACTTAAAGGGTTCTAAAAGAAAAATTATTAATCGTACCTAGAGATTGATTAATGATATTATACTTCTAGCAGCTTTGACTTTTTTATGTGTTTTTCCTTTTTTGCTCATTGTCAACTTCGATCATTTTCTGCTTGTCCTCTTCGATACATTTCCTTTTCAAATGACTCAATTCAATTCAATATACATCCCAATACCTAGAATTTCATTTATTCTGATCTCATTTGTTCTTCCTCTGTAAATACCCTTTTTTACTGTTTTACTGTAATGTTTTTTATTTTCGTTTCAATGGCGTCTTATTAATAAAGTAATAAAGTATTTTTTTACTTTTAAATATTGTTAGTTATTATTTAACAACACACTTATGATAATAATATTCAAATTAATTAAAGTAATTAAAGTCAGTACTAGCAATGCGATTTTAAATTTATAAATACATAGTTAGATATTTAAAATGTATCTACTATACATGAGTACATGAAACATATTATAATAAATTACTGATTTTGTTTGAATAAATATTAATCATGCAAATTAAGTGTAATGTAAAGTTAATATAAAGACTAAGACAATTGTAGCGCAACTCATCATAGTGACAGACAACTGATACTACCGGGCCAGATGTTCAACTTACTTCTGGTCGTCTATGGTGTCATTACGTCTTCTATATAATTTCTAAATCCATTCCACTTTTTGTTTGTTAGCAGGTAAATTGTTTGTATTCTATGCATATTAGTATTCATGTCCTCGTCTTTCATACATACTACACTTATAACAGTTCCTAATTCATGTGTGGAGCAAAGAGAACTATGTAAAAAAATAGGGTTCTTTACACAACTAAGTTTGATTTTTTGTACTGAAAAATTTTACTTCAAGGTTTCAAGTTTAGTTTGTTAATTTTAAACACCAATTAGTAAACAAGTTTAAATAATCTTTGAATATTTAAGTTTTAAAAACTAACTAAAATATAATGTTTCTAATTAAAATAAATAAATGATATTCTAAATTTCAATGTCTATAATTTTATTGTAAAATATATCTTTATATATATAAGCAAAGCCTGCAGCTCTGAACGGTTTGGAGTAAATCGTTAGTAAATTAATTTTTTATACTACAACGTAAGAAAGAATATAGTTGATTAATAGATTTCATAATCAGCCACAAAATAATTACACTGTAATCAAGATAGTCTATAGATTATTTCCTCTCTAATGTTATGCTACACAGTTATAAATAAATTTTAATTGTTATTTCTCAAGAGTAGTCTGTGTATTTAACAATGTTGCAAATTTGTTAATAAAGTTAGATGTATCCTATTTTAAATAAAATAACAAAGGTTTGAAAACTGGCCTGAAATAATGAATAGCATTTCTTTAGTTGCGTTTGCCTGATTATTAAATTAGTATGATATATCTGTTATTAATTGAATTAAAGCCATGGAAGTGTCTTTTAAATGTATAATTTTTATTTTATAGTAAATTTGTATCCAGCCCAAGGATTACACAGTATACAAGAGGTTGTCTTGGACAAGTGCGCATCTGTAGCACGCAGGTAGCAATAATTTACGTCATAGGCCGACTTCAGATATAAAAACAAACACAACAATGAACAATATATTCGTACTCCCGACGACACTATATTTTGCTTTGTTCCATTTTTTAATATTATTTTCTAAAATTATTAGCGTTGTTTTATTTTGTATAAGTGACTGGTTTTAATTTTGATATTATTCAATACTAAGTTAATACAATTTTTTTTAAATGCGAAAAATATATCACCTTAAATAACATTAAAATGAAGTTAATTCTAAAATAATATAAAACAAATACAGTAATGTTTTTTTTTTAGTATAAATTAATTGGTCAGCTCACTGTGTTTGAGGTCGGGGCTATGACGTCACAACTCAGCTTATATAGACCATATGAGAGTGAGGCAACCGCCGACTGTAGTTGTACGCAGCCACCCACCTATACACGTACAGTGGTACAGACCCACGTGCTCATACAAGTACAGTGGTATTGAAAACCTATTGTCCACGAAACAATCTACGATTATTAAATCCAAAGATTCCACCATAAGCACTAAACTACCGCGTGCACTCTCAAAGAAACAACAACTTCATTTCTCCTACAAACAAAAAACTTCCCATCGTTCGACTAACTACGAGCACGCTTTAAAAAAATAAGAAACTATGAGCACTCGAAATAAACGACGGTGGATAAACAAGACCGAGAAAGGGTGGCCGAACATTATTACATAGGCCTCCTCTCGAAATATGCCTCGAACAAAATGGCTAAAAACCAACCAGGGAGCTCCGAGCTGGAAACAAACGTAATTTATTTGACAGAAGATATAGTTGAATAAACCAATAATATTATTGGATTTTTACCATACCCACCTATCCTCTCATACACGTGCGGCAACACCAACCCACTCACTCACCACGTATGGTGGTATTGACCCATCCACCACACATACCCATACGGTGGGTGGTATTGATCCACCTACTCACCTTTCAGTGACGTACATTGATAGTGTCAATACAATTGTATGTGTAAGAGTGTTCATTGCCACTGGCGGTGTAAGATCCGATGGGTGGGCTAATACAACTGTGCACAACGTACAAATTGATGGTCTTTCTTGAAAATATTTATACAAGAGACCTATTAGGGGAGGCCGGTCTACTTTCATAAGACTTACTTTCGTTAGAAACTAGTTAAATCGTTAAGATAGAAAGTAAAAGACTGATCCAATGTCCAAGCAAGATAAATTATCTCTCACTGCTCAAACGCATCAACATTTTTTTTATTGATACACATGAAATACCAAATATTTTATACATTAAACTATCATAATTATTCTAAAACACTACAACGTTTTAAAAGTTTTCCCAGTAACCAACTCAATATACGTTTCTTTGTCTTGATTGTATTTTAGTATTATTTATATTCAAACTACTTATAATTACCTTTTATTTGTTAATAGATAACTCAAATTAAGTTTTAATTATTCAAAAATAATCAAGATGTTTATTAATATTTTGTAATAGCCCCTAAAATATTAACATGAGCCTCTGAAAAGGCCAGTTTTGCAACACAAATGGCAGTGTCTGGCCAGTTACATTGTCCTCTCCACGACTTCCACTCATAACGTACTCTGTTGATAACAATCAACTCTTACACCTCCAATATAATGTATATTAAGCTTTGCGATTATTGTAACGTTTAATATAATGTTACTTGGTAAGCAAGTTTCGAGTGAACTGAGACTTTTATGATATTTATCGATTCTTAAAATAATCACTCTAACCTTCTATCTCATTTAACATTTCCTACCTTAGTTCTATCTTACATTACCTGCTTCATAATTATTTACATGAAATGTTTTATCTCGGTTCTATAATATAGGTTTAACAGAAACAAAATAATACTATCATGAAACATTTGATTAAACATAATGTCGTTGGAGTCGTTTATGGTTATGTGAGTATGTAGTCCATTTAAAGTACCTTACCTAATGTTAATTGTAACATTGTGTTTTTTTTTGTTACACTAATTTATAATCCGCAATTAATTTAATAAAATTAATTGGATTAGAATTATTGATTTTAATAATTTATCACCACTTTGGGTGACAATCTGTAATGTGATACCTTTATGAGGTTATTACATTAATTTGATTATTCTTTGTATTTTTATTTTTTAAATAATAAAAATATAATTCAATTTAGAGCATGATTGTTCTTAAAAAATTTATCTCAGGGTCTTTATTGGGTAAATTGGTAGGACTATATAATACACAAACAGATTTTCCTAAATCAACTTCATTTTTATTTTACAATATTTAAATTATTTCGTTACTTTGTTATTTGTACTACAATAAAAAATAAGATTTAAAATAATATTATATAAAAAGTTAATAATTGGCCTTTATATTACAACTTAAATTATAACTATAACTTAGCTGAAAGTCCTTGTAGTGGATGAGTAGTCCCGCGTGGTTTTTTACGCTATGTCGTATTCATAAACACCTGTTTTTAATTTGATTTCGAGTTATGAAACACTAATTAGTTAAATTTATTGATAATGATTTTATAATGTAACACTACATGTTAATTTCACAAAGTTAATTAAATAAAAATTCTAGGTACATGTGTGAAAACGCGAGATGTCGATGGATACAATCCACCGTCATTGTCTGTGGAAGAAGATTGAATGGGGTGAGGAACATCTCTCTATCCTCGAGCTTGGGTCTCCCCTCTCCTACCCTTCCTTCCGGTACAATATGTTGTTTGGGTTCCAGAGTTCCATCACTTCCGCCTGCACCACGAGGTCTCTGTCTGACAGCTACTACTGTCCACGGATCAATTTTCAATTAGATGCCTCATTCTGATTGGTTAGACTCAAAAAACCGTCTGGAATATATGTTTAACCTCTATCACGTGCTGCTCTCTCATGGTAATTTCTGAACTAACTAACCCCTCCCCTTACGGTTGTCGTGTCAACTTCCGTACGAATATTCTTTTCCGTTTCATTGGTGTTCGGTTTATTTTCGAATGCAACTGTGGAATGTTGTTTTGTCAAATGATGTCACTCAGACCCTTGGACATCTGTTTTTATTGTTATATTTCTTGGAAGGGGCCCACCCATCTGGATTGAAACAAAGGCAGGACTATGTCTGTCTGTAACCGATATTTCTGTCTTCTTTCCTATCTGACTTACAACAATTCTCCAATATAATTTGAACATTCGTTATTTATTCCAATTAAATATATCCCTTTCTTTTACGTAATAATTTATTATTGATTTGAATTAATTTATTTATCTATTAATTTGGTGGACCTGTTACAGTACCCCCCGATTTTTTGCGATGTGTTGTTAACGCGAGTCAAAAAATCTAGATTTCAAACATGATTTGCCAAATTGTCGGTTGTTCCTCAGCTAAGTTTTAGCTTTACAATATTTATTGTATTTAGAATGGATTGAACCTATCAGCTAATATACAATTCAATATCAGATTACATATTACAAATCATGTAAACAACAAATCATCATTTCCTCTTAAATACTAAATAATCAATATTCATCATAATAAAATTATTTAAATCATCAATACAAGTCAATGAATTACAATTCAACAAATTACAAAGTCATCAATTAATCATTCACAAATCAAAATTTAATGGATCATTACATCCTACACAGTTATCAATGAAAAGTCAATAATTCAAAATTAATTAATCACCAAATTATGACTTCTTCTTAAATACTAAATGATCAGTATTCATTGGTGAATTATTTAAATCATCAGTTAAAAATTCAGAAATTATAAATTATAAATCAATACATCATCAGAAATTATACAAGTTCTCAGTTAAAATCAATGATTCATTTAATAAAATGAGGTCATTAACCAGAAATACACAGGTCATGTATCAAAATCAATAACATACATGTCAACAATCACTAGATTACAATTCAAAATTAATTTATCATCAACTCGTTTACAATTATTATATTTCAATATCATCATTAACATCATATGATTATTAATCACAATCACATGTTGTACAGTTCATCAATTCATAAATGAATCATCATTTATTTATTTAACATTTCATCAATCATCCTACATTAATCTATCAGTCATTTTGTCAATACCCTGCCAAATATTTTAACTACATCATCAATCTTTAAACCATCTTTACATTCTTAAATCCATTTTCAAACCTTAAACCTTCTTTAAATTCTTAAATCCATTATCAACCCTTAAACCATCTTTAAATTCTTCAAATACATTATCAGACCTTTAACCTTCTTTAAATTCTTAAATTCATTTTCAACCCTTAAACCATCTTTAAATTCTTAAATCCATCATCAACCCTTAAACCTTCTTTAAATTCTTAAATCCATCATCAACCCTTAACCCTTCTTTAAATTCTTAAATCCACCATCAACCCTTAAACCTTCTTTAAATGCTTAAATCCATTATCAACCCTTAAACCTTCCTTACTTTTTTCAAATAAATTCTCAGTCACTAACTTTCTCATCTTTAACCTTTCGGTACTCGCGCTCATTTGCATAACGCCAGTACTCGCGTGTTGTATTTTGTACAACATAGTATTAAGTAAGTTTTATCATCTTAAATGTTTTAATACTTGTTCTATACTTTCAAATTAAGTTTTTATTGGCTCGAAATTAATACAAAATTATTTTATTGCATCAAATTTTTTTAGGTAAAATGAAAACAATTTATTAATGTATTATAAAATTGTAATTATACATATAAAATACTAAATACAAAAAATGTAATTTTACATATAAAACACTGCTAAAATTGAATGGTGTTTTTGAATATGATTACTCAGAATTGCTATATTCTTCATCAGTGCTTCCTTGTTTACATTGTACGCAAACAGTCTGTTTTTCTGAGTGTTGTTTGCATACAAAGCGTGTACACAAATTGCACTTCATGGTCGCTGAGGAATTTTTCTTCCGTCCACACAACCAGCAGGTACCCTTTTTTTTGCTGGCTGCTCAGCAACATCCTCTTCTTCTAATTGTCTTCTGTGTTTTGCCAAGAAAGTGTACAGGTCAATAGGAAGTGACTTTATTTGAGCTCTTGACTCCAAATGCTCTTTCATCAAATTCAAAGCGAGATTTTTTTGGAAGACTTTTCTTCTGGGAGGAAGTTCACCCTTGATGTTAAAATTTAAAATCACCCTGGCATTGATCGAAGCTATGTTCATAAATATGAAAAAGAGTGCAAGTGGCCAGCGCCTTGTGATTCTTGATACTGAGTAAGCAGCACACATTTTGTCACATGTGTCAACTCCACCCTTAGTCTTATTATAATCTATAATTATTTCTGGCTTACCAGTGTCATCATCTGTAACAGCAGAGTCATGTATTGCGGATAACAGTATAACACCTTTGTTTCGCTTGGTCACGTAAGACACTAAGGTTTTGTCAAACTGAAATCCGTACATAGCACTTCCAACGTCTTTACTTTTGTTTGGCAAAAATGATGGAGGTATCGCTGCTTTGTTTTTCTTTAGTGTGCCAACCAACGTTAGCCCTTTTTCTAGTAAATAGTCAGCCAAAGGAATGCTTGTATACCAATTGTCTGTTGTTATATTTTTATTGGAGTTTTCAATTGGTTTTACAAGCCGCTTTACAATGTCAAGTCCACTGTTTGATGCTTCATATGGTCCTGGGGGTTGTCTGCCACAGTAAACTTCAAAATTGCTGCAATAAAACGTCTTAGCGTCACACATGGCAAACATTTTGAGGCCATATTTTGCCGGTTTGGCTGGCATGTACTGAACAAACGAGCATCTACCTCTAAAACGATGTAACATTTCGTCTATTGTTACGAATTCACTTGTATTATAACAATCAATGCAGTTCTTAGCAAATAAGTCTAAAATAGTCCTAATGGGTGCAAGCTTGTCAAATTCTTTCCGTTGATTTCGAGTAGCCTTGTCGTCGAAGCGAATGCATCGTAGTAAAAACAAAAAACGATTATAGCTCATCGCGGCTCGAATGATTGGAATTCCATTTCTATCTTTGGCCCAAAGTTCAGTTACATTAGCATGAGCACTTTTCTTTGTCCCTATTAGATAAAACACTCCAAACAAAGCCATTATTTCTGCCCTGTTTGACGGTAAACAATCTCTTGGTCTTGCAAATAGACGTTATATACAAATTAGTATAGTTCAAAATCTCATCAATAATTTCAATCGAAATCAGTTTCAAAAAAGCATCTACTTCATTACTTACATTTTTAGCTATCTGTTTTGGCCCAGGTAGTTTCTTCACAATGTTACGGTTTTTAGTCATACTAATGTGTGCAACGGGCTTAGTACACCAAATAGTCCCTCCATCCTTACCAAGAACAAATTCCTGGTCATCCAAAACCTCTTCAAAATCCTCTTCTGCAGCTTCAACCTCACTGATATCGGAAAAATCTTTGTACTCAATAACCTCGTCACTGTCAAAATCCGCATCTCCATCTTGAAAAACATCGATATCTCCATCATCATCCGAACTTTCTAACAGTATACGGTCAACTTCACTTGGACGAAGATTGTCCGACATGTCTAATTATAATAAGTAATGTTTAATTGTTAAAAATCACTATCACATAACTAAATATATTAAAAAAATAAATACGAAATCTAACTACGAGAACACTCGAGCGTTGTAAAAAGTACAACAAGCACGACGCGCACTGCTACAAAGCCAGCTGCAAACTGGTTGACCTTGAATCTGTCGTCTGATGGTATAAGGGTAGGGGAGGGGGGGAAGAAGGAATACCTCGCTTGTGGAGTATCTTTCCGTGAAGGCTAAACTTAGAAACAACAAAAACCGACGACCGTTGTACTTTTTACAACAGCGCGAGTGACAGAAGGTTAACTTTCTCAAATAAATCATCACACATTAAACACGTCTTTACATTATCAAGTCAGTCATTAATCATTAAACAATCTTCAAATATATTCTCAATCATCAACAAGTCATCAAATTATTCAATACATTCTCAAATCAATACATCACTATATTTTAACACATATCATCAATCCTTAATTAAATCTTAACATTTATCATTAATCTTTAGACTAATGGGTCATTAAAACTTCATACACATTATTGATCATTAAGTTATTTCATTAAAATTAATAATTAAAATCAACAATTCACTAAGCCATACACAATTACCCATCAAAAATCAATAAAAGACCTATTTGAATTATACCCTATTAATTAACAATAAACATACTACATGGTTCTTTGTCATTGATGCAAGTTCTTCTTATCATTAGTCATTTTGTAATTAGTCATAAAAATATTTCAATCATTTCAAGAGAGTTAAATTATTATTTGAATTAACATTTGTATGTTACATATTGTTCAAGAATATAATAAAATTGCCAATAAGTACAATTGTCATTTTTTCATTATCAATGTTTCATCATCTATATATTAGTCTTTTTTTTTTTTTTATATTATTCATGAGTTACAATTTAGTTGCTAATTATAACTGTATTCCAAAATATATAAACATGATATTTTATTTAAATATGTTTCCAAATATTTTGCCATGTCTTTTGTTTTTACATTGAGTTATTACTGTTTGTGTATAAAACAGTCACTTTGTTATTATGAAATGTCACTTCTTATTAGAAAACTGGAACAGTTCCACGTGGAAAGTTTTTCACTGGTTTGCACTCATATTTATTTCAAGTTTCAAATATTAAACACCAAAGTTAAGTTCTGAGGATGTCTGATTCACAAGTTGGTCTTGAGAGACTAAAAGGATTGCAACAAATATACAATCAAACACCAACGATAACTGTTCTACAGATTGTTGTTCTCGAAAAACTAGTGTTCTGGGGTGTAGAAGGTTGGCAGTGCCGCATCAATGGGCTGAGTCATCCATCACCTGATGTGCTCCTGGGATGGCCGCTCCACAACGTCATGGGTGTGTAGGGTGTAGGCCGGTGCTCCGAACCCCCCGTCTGAGACACAACTGTCACTCCCAGATTGTCCACACTGTCACTTGTGTCCATCTTTCACAAAATGTACCTTGTTGTCACTGGTTTTGGGCAAGATCATCTTACCTGATGGTTGTTTCACTATTGTTCCTAATGTCCAACACAGTCTCAACTAGTTTCATGGCAAGGTCATTTTACCTGAGCCTATTACTTTGATTACTTTTCCTATTAAGTAATACATATAACATAATTCAATCACAGGCTGTTAATTAAAGCAATAGCCTATTTTTAATTCCATATGCAATTAGCTGAAGTGAAAAAACTGTTTACAAACATTTAAACATATTTATGTTCAATCATCTTTCATCTTTTCTATTATTACTTGTGTATACACACATATTACTTGTGCACAAAATTTTATTATTCATACATTTACTAATACTACTTTGGCATATTTCAATTTGACATATGTGAAGTTAGTTATCATTATTATGTTTATAAAGTTTCCAATAACTCATTAATGGTTGTTCATTATTGTTATAAAAATAATGAATCATAATTTTAATTATATTTTACTCCTATCAGGTTATGATTTCTATCATTATTTTTGCATCATTGACAAATAAAAATCTACAATAAATTATCATCAAACATTGCAATTATATTTTTTATTATCAAATTTTACAATCATATATTTACCATGTCTCAATCTACTTTTACAATGTCATATTTTAAGTTATTAATCTATTGGTGTCTGCAACATGACTTAGTAATGGGGGTTGCCATGCTACAGATCACTGTAAGCTTTTGTCTTTAGGCGCTATTGCCAAGGCTGACTACACCTGAAACTGTAAAACTGTGCCATTTTGTTATTAATAGAGTACTTGGCGTTAAAGGATTTAGAATTTGGAAGATGGCTAGTTGTAATTAGGATCGAATCGTACTGCTATTAACCACTGGCCATTCTCCCTTCATAAAATTCTTATAATGATTAAACATCATATAAGTTATCAAAATACATATAATATACCTCTTTGTCATATTAAATTCCTCATACACAAATTATAATAATACAGTATTACAAAGAACCTCCTCTCATCATCTTATTCAAACATAGGTATCATCTCATCATATAAGTATCAACAAGTTGCCGTAACAAAGTGTTACAATATTTCTCATTTATATCATCCTGTTTAATTCAATCATCATATTGTTGTCTGAGTAATATTCATCATAAACATGAACAATTTGTAAATACAAAGTGTTTTAAAAATCTTGATACATTTTAATCTAACATATATGGCACATTCTACCAATGTTGTATTCAAAATATGGACATAAGCAAGTTATAATAACAAAGGCTTACATAAAACATTTTCATACATCTTCTTAGTTTTACTCATTTATCATATTGTTGTTTTTTTTTAAAAAATATTCAACATAAATCAGTGGCGCACTCAGGAAATAGTTATTGGGAGGGCTGACCGGGGGTCCCTGGACCAACCAACGGAAAACTATTTAAAAATTCTGAAGAAAAACCGGTATTTTAAGGCATAACTTTAAGTTTATTTCAGCACTTTGAATGCAAGTTTTGAGTGATACTGTAGGAATGAATGATAAAACCCAGCAGATTAAATAAGATTAGGTTTTATTTCGATAAAATCTTTTTTTATCGAACCAATCAGACCAATTGTCAATGCAATGAACTCTCCTGCTCACAAACTTGCAAAAACCCTCAACAATATAATACAAAATGAAATAGCACTTGAAAATAACTGCTCCCTTAAAAACACAAAATTGCCTTGATAATCATATCCTAATTTCATTTGACATTAAAGATTTATACACAAACATCCCTGTAGAAGAGAGTTTAACCATTCTTGAAGAAAATTTAACAAAACAAAATAAATTAAGACAACAAGAAAATTCAAGAAATCATCAAATTAACAAAAAAAAAACAACATTATCAAACAAATTGCTGTCGATAATGGATATCAACCAAATTTAATAAGTAAATTAATTAATAAACACAACAAGAAAACTCTTGATTCTAAAACTAAAGAAAAAAATAACTACATTCAAATTACCTATCATGGAGATATTAACAAATCTTTACATAATATATTCTCCAAACAAGGATATAAAATTACATATAGAACGAAGAACAGTATCAAACATATACTACAAAATAACTACTCTACTAAAAATAATGAAAACAAATACAATAATTCTGGAATTTATAAAATTAAATGTTCAACTTGTCCTAAATATTACATTAGCCAAACAGGAAGAAGTTTTAATAGAAGATTCAAGGAACATATATCAAAAAACAAACATCAACATTTATCAACATTTGCTGAACATTTAATACAAGAAAACCATAATATTTCATCAATTGAAGAAAATTTAGACATTATCCATTTTGCCCCTAAAATTAAAAAACTAGATGCTATTGAAAAATTTTACATATATAAAAACACAAAAGAAAACCCATCATTATTACTCAACGATCAAATAAAATTACACTCAAATATTATGTTTGATTCTATCATGAAGATGCAAAATTATAAAATTTAACAAAATCTACAACTTATCCATCTACATTTTTATTTAAATTTTTATAGTGTCAGCTGTTAAATTAATTATTCTAAAGTTAAATATATTTATAACCCTATTTGTATTCTGTTTTCAACTGATGATGGTCTTTCGAGACAGAAATCGATATTGAACATTAAAAACATCAAGAAAAGAATGAAAAGATTGCTAAGTGTTGTTCTTTTTATAAATATATAAAAATCTTTTTATATCAGCTGTATTACAAAACAAAATTTAGTTTTCTTTGGGTCTTCATCAGAATGGATAATACACTGTTTGTGTCAACTGGAATTTCCCTGTGGATATTGAGATTGGCTAAGCCATTTAGCCTACTCTCAGACATCGTTTTTCTTAGGTATGTCTTGATTCTCCGAAGAGTGGAAAAGGAGCGCTCTGCTGTACTGGTGGATACAGGTACAGTGATGAAAATCTTAAGTAGGATATGGATGTTTGGAAAGATTGTTTTATCACAAATATTCAAGAAATCAATTGCATTGACGTTATGTGCCTTTTTTCGTTGGAGAAAAGCTTGCCAAACTTCCATTTCTGCCATCAATGCGTTTAAGTTGTTGTTTTCCAAATCTTCTTCATAAACCTCAATCAACTTTAAAAACGCCTCTTTCATCTCTTTACTTTCTTCACTATTCTCTGGACAAGTATGAAGCAAGCAGTGAAACCCTTTCAAAATATTCTTGTGCTTTAAGAGACGTTCTTCGATGCAGGAAATAAAACTTTCAATCCAGGGGATGAATACGTTAATTCTATAAAATTGTTCTGTGCTTTTGGCTAAGACATTGCTTCTGTGTGTCTGCCTCCCAACAATCCTTGGAACACTAATTGTAGTTTCACTCAATTCGGCCATTTTTTGTGCCTCTTGAAACAAGACTGAAAACTCTTCATCAACTTTTCCTCTTAGTGACTTCAGACTCTGAAGTACATAGTCAGCATAGTTCAAAGCAGCCCAGAGATCCGCATCACTTGACTGTAGCTTTTGACACAATATCAAAGTGTAGCTTTTCAGCTGATACTAGAGCTACAATATACTCTGACTGACATATAGCTGTCGAAAGGACATCGGCCCCTGAAGATGTGTCCTTATCATCCCAACACTTGATTTCTTCTAAGGATGAAATGATAGGGTTGTACAGCTCCTTCATGACAAGGACAGCATCATGCCTTTGAACCCATCTGGTTGGGCATTGCTGTTTGAGTTTTTGTTTGTTAGTTTTCGATGCTAGGGTTTCAATTTTTCCCTGGAGAATATTTTGCCTCTTTGGTGTGTTAAAAAAAGACCTTACTTTTTCAGTAGTGCCAAAACAATTTCTGATAGATCTGACCTCTGCAGCATTTGTAATGGCTAAGTTAAGGCTGTGTGATGCACAGTGTACATACACTGCTTTCGGGCAACGTTTCTGCACAACAGCCCGAGCACATTTGACCTTTCCGCTCATGGCTGATGCGCCATCATATCCTTGTCCTCTCAGATCTTTTATTTCAAGATTGCACTCTTCAAGCCCTTTCAACAGTGTTTCTCCAAGTTCCTCGCCAGTCGTTGACTCCAGAGGCACAAACTGCAAAAACTTCTCATTAATCTTATAACCATCCTTCGTATTATGGGAGACATACCTCACAGACAATGAAAACTGTTCTAGAGTCGACACGTCTGTAGTCTCATCAGCTAACACACTGAAAAAAGTAGCATCCTTAACATCTTTGACTATGTGACTTTTTATTACTTTATCACAAGCATCAATAATTTGATTTTGGATGTTCCAGCTTATTTAAGTGGCATTTTTACCACATGACTTGAAATGGTCTCTTAATTTTTTATCTCCTGCTTCGATACGCATCCGCAATATAGCTCTGAAATTCCCCTCATTATCATCTGGCATTGCATCTAAGTTGAAGTCTCCATAGTCTCTGTGGCCTCGAAGAGCTATTCCCTGTCGTCCACAAAAAATTACCGTTTCTATTATGGGTTTTAACCTCTCCACATTTTCTTTCGCCTGTTTGTCTTTTCCTACACCTAAAGATCTGTCTATGGGATTCATCTTCCCTTCCACTACTGTTTTTAAATTGTTGAGATCGATCATAGAATGTTTGTGGTATTGTAAATGAGAATGTGACTCAAATTTTTCAATAGCCTTTTTCCAATTTTGGAATCCTTCTTGGACAAGCTGGCCTGTTTTCTGGGATGATCTCATACCCACTTCAGTTGGAGCAAAGAGTACACAATAAGTGCAGTAGGCTCGGTTTTCTATCTCAGAGTATGACAACCACTTATACTTTTGCAACCAGGAATACAAAAACTTCCTCTCCTGCTTTCCATGAGTTGTCGGTGGAAACTTGTAGTTGGAAGATGGAGCCCACACGTTTTCCAAAACATGTAACTTCTCTGTGCCTGATAGCCACTTATTTTTGTACAAAGAAATGTCCATTTTACTGGTGCATTCTTTGTTGACATTGTCCGGTGTGTGGCTGGAGCTTGAGGCTGAGGTGCCAGATTCATCAAGAGCAGGACTAGCCAATTTCTTTCAATCAGGCTCTCCAATCTAAAAAAAATATTGAGAAATGGAAAACTTACAACTTAATTTGTTCTCTCAGTATAACTGGATTACAGACAAAATGAAGTAAATGTATTTACTGAATAATAATGCATTCGAAATTCCGTAACTATTAAGTACTTTAAAACTATTCATAACTATTAAATTTTTGTAGAGTTAACAGTCATTGCTCAATTGCTGTACAGTTCAAATAGTTACACAACTCCTTCAAGTTAGTCCCTGTGTATTTTAATAAAGTACTTACTAATCCACTGACTGTAATAAACCGAGGCCACCGTATGAACTATTTTATTTAAATGTGTTATGATGTTGTTTTTCTGTTTTCGAGATTAACCCAAATTAATTTAAACAAATTAATATTAATAAACATATCCACCAACATATTACTTTATGTTTGTCACAGTGTAAACTATTCTACACTTTTATTTTAATGTTATGTTTTATTGTCATTTTAGTTTCAGTTTCTGTAACTAATCTCCTCAATAGATAAATAAATAAAATGATTGTCAATGTGATTTACATTTTTAATTTATCTATAGGAAAATTATTCAATTTACTAACTTTTCAACAAAAACTCGTCTTATTTGGACACGGCAAGGCCTGCCGGCAGCCGGCTAAATGCTAGTACAGTCATGAGTCATGTCTACAAAATTCTTTACAGTGACCTTTTCTCCTAAACCTAATGGGGGTAGAGACATGTGTGAGTTGTCATTTTTCACGGTTCGAGATCTAGTTGAACTAAAAAATTTTAAGGGGCCGTAAACAAAGAATAAAATCCAACTTCCAGGCGAATAATGGTGAATGATCTGTGCCTTCCCGCTCAACACAAGACGAGCTAAGAAGATCATGTAAAGTGAATATAAATATAACAAATAGGCATAGGCCTACTCTTACCTTTGCGCCGCTGGTAACACTCTCATTTTTGCCAAAATAGTCCGTCAAAAGCCGTTTCATCGTGAAACATGAGTTGACACTAAACTCTTGCACTTGTAACCTCTGTCACTAATAAAAACTGTATAAATACTCTATAAAAACTAATAAATACGTTTCATAACTTTTTAACAAATCACTTTACGTAATAAATACTTTTCATAATTTTTTAACAAATCACTTTACGTAATAAATACTTTTCATAACTTTTTAACAAATCACTTAACGCTTACGCTAACGCGAATAAAGAACATGAGCCAAACACTGACAGACACTGACGGCAGACCTCTGGGTTGTAACCGAAGGGGAAGGGGAAAACCGGTATTCTCCGGATTCTCCCACCCACCACCATAAACAAACAAAGCAAGTGCGCGCGAGAAACGATCCTTTGCGGAGTTTGGAGTACTGTATAATGAAATACATTTTATTTATTTTTTAGTGCATTTCTTAGGAATATGAATGCAGCTATTTATTTCGTAGTTGTACTTGTAGTATTATGTAACTCCCGCAACAGTATTCAGTATGTGATGTGTCCACTATTGGCGGATTTAAAACAGAATGTAATTTTTTCTTGAGGGGGGGCTACAGCCCTTTAGCCCCACCCGTGGGTGCGCGCCTGACATAAATATAAACAAATCATGAAACTAGGCCCCCTAAAACACCTTCTCAAATTATTTTGCTCTCACATAAATATCATTTTATTATTACTGTAGTATTCATTGCATATTGTTATCATCAGAGTTACATTTAAAACTTTTTATATTTCTTATTCAATAACAACTCTTTGGTTATTATTATTTTTTACAAATTTTTAATTAGGCCTACCATATATTTATTATTATTTGACATCTTTAAATATTTTTTCATTTAAACAGTTACCCTTACAGTTTATTTTTCTTTTAAACAACTCTCACATTATTATTGTTATATTCTTTAAACTATCATGTATTTATTGTTGTGACATCTTTTAAATATTTTCTCATTTAATAATCATCTTTACACTTTCTTTATTTATTTTTATACAACCCCCCTATCATTATTAAAGTTGCCTTGTTTCAAACTATTATTTATTTATTATTATTTCATCTTTAGGTATTTTTTTTATTGAACAGCCAAGTTTACAGTTTAGTTTTCTATGTCAATGGGATTATCCGAGAGCACTGGTTAAAATTTTTTCTTTTTATATTTAAAGTTTGAGAAGCATGAGATATTATAGTATCTCATCACATAGTTGACAAAATCCTCCATCTTTACTTCACAGTCTTCACCCCCATCCATTCACCTTCAACTTCTCTTTGTTTGTTTATTCCCCAGTATTTACTTATAACTTCCATTTCAAATTTAAAGAACTCATACAATTCCTCTAGCCTAGTTCTGATTGTTTTTAGTTTTTCATTTTCCTGACAGTTAAATTCATTTATTTTGCCTTCAAGATTAGTGTTACAAACTGTCAAAGCTTTCTCTATTTTTTCTATTTTATTATCTAACATAATGTGTTGATGTCCTGTCTGCTTTTTAACTTCATCATTTACACTGGGCCTACTCATTTGACTATTTAGCTCATAGCCTACTTCAGTTGTTTTTACATTTATTTTTATGTGTTTAGCTAGCAAAGTTTTATTTATTTTATCTAAGTTATTTTTGGCATTAGTTATTTTGATAGTTGGTTCCCTATCTTGATCATTTACTTTACTGCTACTATTTTCTTTCCATTCACTCTCTACATCAAAGTGCATTTTTACTCGTTTTGTTTTATTGACAAAGTTAACTTTAACCTGCCTTGTCCTATCATCTACATCTTTTATTGGCACATTAGCTTTCATTTCAGGTTCATTATTTAACTTTGTTACACCCTCACTTACTTTTTTAATCTTAACACTTCTTCCACCTAACCTAACATTACTCTTGTCAAGTTTGGTATTTTTGCTGTTATTCACTTCTAGCAGCAACTCTATTTTATTGGACAGTAGCCTATCCTCTGCATTACTTATTTTTATAGGTTCTTGCCTACCTACATTATTTACTTCATCTACAACATTATCTTCCTTTATTTCATTATCTTTATTAGCACCTACTTTTACTTCTTTTATCTTATTGTTTATTTCATTAAACTTAACCCCATTTTGGTCTAGTCTTTCACTGATCTTATCAAGTTTAGCTTCTAGTTTAGCTACTAGTTTATTATTGTTTTCCTCATTTATATTAGTCATATTTGTGTTTATTTCTTTAATTTGATTTTCTACATTTACATTTATTTTTAATAACATGTCCATTATACTGGACAGTGTGACCTCTATTTTTACACTTGGCCTATTCATGTTGTATCTATTATTTTGATTTATTTATTCAACAAATTCAAATATAGCCTATTAAAATTTTCAATTACTTAATTCAATTTAAATGAAATTTCACACAGACTATAATTCTTTGACAAATTGTTGACAAATTATTTTTAAATATTTTTTAAATATATTTAAATTTATACTTGTATTATATAGTCCCACGTGATCGGGTGCCAAACTGTAACATCGTGTTTTTTTTTTGTTTTTTTTAGCATGGAACATGCTTTAGTCTTGACCTAACTGCCTGAAAACGTTACGCGGGAGGGTGACGCGGGAAGGTGACGCGTAACCATGAAAACACAATGACATATCAGTGTTGACTTCAATAATGATTTTATTTAGCGTTCATCAAAGTACATCTTTAGTTTCCATGACAACTCTTGTTAAAAATATACAAAATTAAGTCCTAATTAGAGAATCCATTGTGTGTCTATAGGATTATATAAGATAATAATTAACTTCCTTTCAAGTGCCAGCAAACAGAAAAAGCGCAGCTAAAGCATGTTCCATGTTTCTTGAATTTTAGCCGTAGGCTCTAAGCAAAAAGATCCGGGGGTCCAGGGGGCTTGCCCCCTGGCGAGGCCCGCAGGGCCGAGTTTTGTTACACTAATTTATAATCCGCAATTAATTTAATAAAATTAATTGGATTATAATTATTGATTTTATTAATTTATCACCACTTTGGGTGACAATCTGTAATGTGATACCTTTATGAGGTTATAACATTAATTTGATTATTCTTTGTATTTTTATTTTTTAAATAATAAAAATATAATTCAATTTAGAGCATGATTGTTCTTAAAAAATTTATCTCAGGGTCTTTATTGGGTAAATTGGTAGGACTATATAATACACAAACAGATTTTCCTAAATCAACTTCATTTTTATTTTACAATATTTAAATTATTTCGTTACTTTGTTATTTGTACTACAATAAAAAATAAGATTTAAAATAATATTATATAAAAAGTTAATAATTGGCCTTTATATTACAACTTAAATTATAACTATAACTTAGCTGAAAGTCCTTGTAGTGGATGAGCAGTCCCGCGTGGTTTTTTACGCTATGTCGTATTCATAAACACCTGTTTTTAATTTGATTTCGAGTTATGAAACACTAATTAGTTAAATTTATTGATAATGATTTTATAATGTAACACTACATGTTAATTTCACAAAGTTAATTAAATAAAAATTCTAGGTACATGTGTGAAAACGCGAGATGTCGATGGATACAATCCACCGTCATTGTCTGTGGAAGAAGATTGAATGGGGTGAGGAACATCTCTCTATCCTCGAGCTTGGGTCTCCCCTCTCCTACCCTTCCTTCCGGACAATATGTTGTTTGGGTTCCAGAGTTCCATCACTTCCGCCTGCACCACGAGGTCTCTGTCTGACAGCTACTGCTGTCCACGGGTCAATTTTCAATTAGATGCCTCATTCTGATTGGTTAGACTCAAAAAACCGTCTGGAATATATGTTTAACCTCTATCACCTGCTGCTCTCTCATAATAATTTCTGAACTAACTAACCCCTCCCCTTACGGTTGTCGTGTCAACTTCCGTACGAATATTCTTTTCCGTTTCATTGGTGTTCGGTTTATTTTCGAATGCAACTGTGCAATGTTGTTTTGTCAAATGATGTCACTCAGACCCTTGGAGATCTGTTTTTATTGCTATATTTCTTGGAAGGGGCCCACCCATCTGGATTGAAACAAAGGCAGGACTATGTCTGTCTGTAACCGATATTTCTGTCTTCTTTCCTATCTGACTTACAACAATTCTCCAATATAATTTGAACATTCGTTATTTATTCCAATTAAATATATCCCTTTCTTTTACGTAATAATTTATTATTGATTTGAATTAATTTATTTATCTATCAATTTGGTGGACCTGTTACATAATGTATGACCATACTAAGTTGTTAATTGTTCTAACCATTGAAGTAGTAATAAATACTTAAAACATACTAAGTAGACTAATACTTATCTATAGGACAAAATTATCTGAAGGTAAATTGTGCTTACTAGGATAAACAACAGACATGTTCAGCCTGTATAGTCCCGTTTTATTTTATTTATCATTCCATCGATAAATTGTGGAATTTCATAAGCAACATATACACTTATATAAATTTTTTTTAAATAATCAATAAGTATGAGTAATTTGGAGCTATAAAAGAACTCGTTACTTATATTACCTAATTTATACAAATGTGACAATGCTGTCATTACTTTAAACCTATAATGTTGGTACAGCTACTTATTTAAAAGTAACGTTAGGAAACGAAATTAAAAACATTCACTTTCCAATTGAGTGTTTGTTTTCACAAAATTATGGTGATAGAGATATAGATAGAGATGAAGTTAAAATCATAAAATGAGGGATATACGACTGGGTGAAAGTTGATGTCGTACACCATGCGGCTTTGGCTTTATACCTTTACGACTGGGTGAAAGTTGATGTCGTACACCAAGCGGCTTTATACCTTTACGACTGGGTGAACGTTGATGTCGTACACCAAGCGGCTTTATACCTTTACGACTGGGTGAAAGTTGATGTCGTACACCAAGCGGCTTTATACCTTTACGACTGGGTGAAAGTTGATGTCGTACACCAAGCGGCTTTATACCTTTACGACTGGGTGAAAGTTGATGTCGTACACCAAGCGTTTTTATACCTTTAGACCCTATACTCTTATATTACTTATTTTCATTAGCGGTGTACATAAATGTTTAACTATTACACCATTTAAACTGGGCCAGTTATAGTGTCCATAATATCTAAAGGAAAACAGAAACATGAACGGAATAATATTCAAAGTGCTAAGTTATTACAAGGTACAGAGGGTGGTATCAAGCTATCGTATTACTTCTATAAATATCTTCAGTAATATTGTAACAACTCAACCAGATTCAATTGAAGCTGGAACTGTTTATTCAAAAGTAAAATGCCAAATAGTTAGTGAACTAATTAAATGTTCGATAGAATTAACTGTAATATAAAACTCGGCCCTGCGGGCCTCGCCAGGGGGCAAGCCCCCTGGACCCCCGGGTCTTTTTGCTTAGAGCCTACGGCTAAAATTCAAGAAACATGGAACATGCTTTAGCTGAAAACAACGAATTTTAGATTTCATGTAAGGAATTACAAAAAATATAAACATATCTTAAAAATATAAATATATCTTTACTTTTTAAATTTTATTGTTTCGCGGCTCAGGTTCTTACTCACGCGATGACTCATTACCACCTTGAAAGGAAGTTAATTATTATCTTATATAATCCTATAGACACAAAATGGATTCTCTAATTAGGACTTAATTTTGTATATTTTTAACAAGAGTTGTCATGGGAACTAAAGATGTACTTTGATGAACGCTTGCAAATAAAATCATTATTGAAGTCAACACTGATATGTCATTGTGTTTTCATGGTTACGCGTCACCTTCCCGCGTCACCCTCCCGCGTAACGTTTTCAGGCAGTTAGGTCAAGACTAAAGCATGTTCCATGCTAATATAATAAAATCTCCATTCACCCTATAAAAGAGCTTTGTAAGTTTTTAATTCATTATAAATACATTTTAACAAAAATTGAAAATACAGATGCACTTCCTCAACAGAAACCTTCCTGGGAATGAACTCTGTGGCTTTACTTTGGGTTGGCTAGCCACAGCCTAAATATGTCAATCCTCTTAGGATCCATTAACCTCACAAACACACATTTTCAGACAGCATGATCTCTCACATTGTGGGCTATGTACACAGAACCGTTCCTGTTGGGTTCTTGTTTGACATTTTATCCAAACGTGTTCTACATTTAAGACCAGAGATTGGTTAAAATTTAATCCAGCGCTAAATTTATCATTATATATATTTGTTTACGTTATGGTTCATGAGTTTATTAACATATCTCTTTGTAAAATAAATCCCCATCAAGTTAATTAATAATAAGAATAATAATAAATGAAAATGGAAAATTTGTGTATAAGTGAATATGTTGCTTATGAAATGTTACAATTTATCGATGAAATGATAAATAAAATAAAATCTCACAATCACATGCCTTAAGATATCCGTTTAATGCCCCCCCCTCCAAAAAACACTACACACACACACACACACACACACACACACACACACACACACACACACACACACACACACACACACACACACACACACACACACACTCACAAATAACAGTTGTTTTAATTTTAAACCTTCGATATCCGATTCTTAGTAATGATCGTATCATAAAACAAGAAGTGCCTTTTATTAGGTCAAATTGTTTCGTTGAAGCATAAGTTGGTGTATGTAAAAAATGAGGATTTTTATAATTGTTTTACGGTTGAATGAGTGAAATTGTACATGTAAATATTGACGATTTTAAATTAAAAAAATAGATGTATCAACTAATAGTCAACTAGATTAGACATTTAATATTCAAACAGCACTCACAATATTTCATAATAATAATTGAACACGACCTGTAGAGTCCCGTTGGCGTTAAATTGCATGTCCATTATTGGCCTGTCGGCTTCTCAGCGGCGACTTGGCGGTTTGTGAAACGGCCACCCTTAATTAAACGGATCCTTTTTTCTATGGGTAATGTAGGAACGACGTAGACATTACATATACATAGGCCCAGTCTACTTATCATAATAGTGGTGTAAAGGTGATTCAGTAGGGCCAGCCCAGTCATCACCATTGTGTTATGAGGGGAGAGCGATTGGACCCAGCCTAGTCATCACCATTGTAGTGTTAAGGGTGGATGAGTGGGCCCAGACTAGTCATCACCACTGTGGTGTTAAGAGTGGATAAGTGGGCCCAGACTAGTCATCACCACTGTGGTGTGAAGGGTGGATGAGTGGGCCCAGACTAGTCATCACCACTGTGGCGTGACGAGTGGCTGAGTGGGCCCAGACTAGTCATCACCACTGTGGTTTGAAGAGTGGTTGAGTGGGCCCAGACTAGTCATCACCATTGCGGTGTGAAGATTGGATGAGTGGGCCCAGACTAGTCATCACCATTGCGGTGTGAAGATTAGATGAGTGGGCCCAGACTAGTCATCACCACTGTGGTTTGAAGAGTGGTTGAGTGGGCCCAGACTAGTTATTACCACTATTGGATGAGTGGAGGATGAGTGGTCGTCTGGCTATCACCATTGAGGTATGGAAACTGAGTGAAACAGGTTCGTCATCACCATTGTAGGATGATAGAACAGCGAGTGGACCAAAACCATCATCACTTTGGTGGAATTAATAGTGAGTGAATGGACCCAGGCTATAAGTCGCGCCATCCTAACTTGAGGCAGCCCCAACTGACCTGCAGGCTCATTAACCGCCCGCCGCCGCGACCCTTTTATAATCCTATTAGCGACGCTTCCATGATCGCCTTAGTTCAATATTAACGTAAATCAAATAATAATCTGATATACTAATTCAATAGTTTATATTGATAACATAGATTTATCAAACATATCTGTTTCTGTCCCATTTAAATCGGACCTTTTTTACGGTTTATAAATTGTAAATTAAATACCAAGTGTAATAACCCTATATTATTAACTTCACGTTATATATAAATATATAAAACTACACGTATTATGTTATTATAGATACTAGTAAATTTATATTTAGAGCGGGCGAGTGAAACTACCCTTTGGGTAAAGCCATCGCGTCATTTTCTTCTCCAAACAATCAAATCAGGTCTTTCAAGAAGAATAGATTTCCGCACACGACATCCATAAGTAAATCCTAGATCTTTCAAATATCGGTGTACAGTTCTGGTACACATAGTCGGCAAATTACTGTCATCGTTGATTTTCTCCATCACTGCTGCTACTGTTGGAGGTTTGTTTTCCCGGTACATATTATGGACAATCCGACGAATTGCTATTTTTGTGAAGTCATCGCATTTCTTCATTCTTGTTTGAAGTCCTACTCCAAAAATAACTCACTCGCCCGCTCTAAAAATAAATTTACTAGTATCTATTATAACATAATACGTGTAGTTTTATATATTTATATATAACGTGAAGTTAATAATATAGGGTTATTACACTTGGTATTTACTTTACAATTTATAAACCGTAAAAAAGGTCCGATTTAAATGGGACAAAAACAGATATGTTTGATAAATCTATGTTATCAATATAAACTATTGAATTAGTATATCAGATTATTATTTGATTTACGTTAATACTGAACTAAGGCGATCATGGAAAAGCGTCGCTAATAGGATTATAAAAGGGTCGCGGCGGCGGGCGGTTAATGAGCCTGCAGGTCAGTTGGGGCTGCCTCAAGTTAGGATGGCGCGACTTATAGTCATCACCACTTTGGTATGAGGCGAGGGCGAGTGGGCCCAGGGCAGTCATCAACATTGTGTTATGAATGGTGAGTGAGTGGACCCAGGCTAGTCACCACCAATGTGGTATGAAAAGTGGATGAGTTGACCGCCAAGACATTACCATTGTGGTATGAAGGGTGGATGAGTGGACCCAGACTAATTATCATCATTGTAGCATGATAGGCTTGTCATCACCACTGTGGTGTGAAGGGTGGATGAGTGGACCCAGGCTAGACATCACCACTGTGGTGTGAAGGGTGGATGAGTGGACCCAGGCTAGACATTACTACTGTGGTGTGAAGTGTGCAAGATTAGACCCAGGCTAATCATCGCCATTGTGGTATGAAGATTGGATAAGAGGACCGCCTAGACATTACCATTGTGGTGTGAAGAGTGGATGAGTGGACACAGGCTAATCATCAGTATTGTAGGATGATGAAAGGTCGATTGGGTCCAGGCTTGTCTTCAAAATTGTGGTATTAGTGGTCGATGTATGGGCCCAGCGTAGTCATTACAATTGTGGTATAAGGGGTGGGCAAATGGGCCCCATGTGGATAGCCTTCATTCAACTATTTGTATGTGGGTGGGTTGTTGTAGGTAGACATATCTTCTCTCCTGTATTGTATGACATGTATACAATACAAGTGAACGTCACATATCACAATTGTACAAAAAGGGTAAATTGTGTTGATCTCTTTTGTGGATCTCTCTTCTAATCACTCCTGTACATGTAGAGGGGTGGGTGGGTTTGTCATTACTACTGTACGTTTATGGTCGGGCGGGTGGACCAATACTACTATACGTATAAGGACTAGCGTGTGTGGGGGATGGGTGAATCAATATCACTTTATGTGTAGTGTTTTGTGGGTGGGTCAGTACCATATGGGTGGTCGTTGTTTATTCAAGCCGTCGTGGGACAACTGACACTGACTCAGTGCCTCAATCTGTGTCCTAGGGAATGTGAAAGGATTTTCTCCCTAAATAACTCCTTTGTTTTTACCTTAAAAATAAGTCAACTTTGACTTTTGGATATTTTCATGGTGTTTTGAAATATCTCTTGTAGTGTTATTGTTCTATATTTGTTTTATGGGACGTTCACAAATTGTATCTGTTTCCGAGTGCAATATTCTGGCTAAAAAACAATTTTAAATATATGGTATAAAACTTTCCAATTTTTATGAAATTTATATCAGAGACACTTTGAAGATTCATTTATTTGACTTCAACCAATATTTTAGAGGATTGGTCATGAGTGACATTTTTAATGCAGTATTTGTTTAAAGTTATACTATAACAATTTCTTATTTATATAATAAATGGTTATATAGTTAAATAAATAACTTTATATTTGAAATAATTTATATTTTTAAATTTTTGTTGAAACTTTTACACTTTACTACATTTTCATACTCTAAATTATTCTGGGCCAAATGTAATATTATAACTTCTGTTTTTTGTTTTTTTTTGTTTTTTTTTTTGACATGCAATTAATATATAAGCATAATGATGTTATCTTTCTAACCAAAAATAGTGTAAAACGTATCAGTCGAAATCGTACAATAAGTGTTGAAAGTGTAGGAATTCCTTTTCTAAATTCAATTCAAGTATATTTTTAAATTTGTTGTTCAGTAAGACAGTTTAATGTTCAAATAATATCTAATAAACTCATATGTCTGAAGTAAGAACTAGGGATGGCATTTAAGCAGACGTATTGCATTCACTTCTATCTGTGCTACAAGTACTCATGCCTGACACTTCGTGTGTTTTGTCCTCATATCTAAATTTTACCCACAACATCGATTTAGTTAACGCGACTAAATTAACTACCAAAGTGTTTTATTTATTATTTTCTGTACTATGTTGAGAAGAGACCGATTAGTGAGGTTGTAAGTTAAAATATGTTTTGAGGATTTCGGTAAAATCCAAGTTGTGTGTATTTGATTATATGTTTTAACAATTAATTACAGTGCTGACAAAAAATAATCCTAGTGATGAACGGAATGTTTATGTCTCAGTACTAGCCTACTTCAGACTAACCATCAACCATAAAATAATATGATATATAAATAATCTCTCGCTTAAAGTGATTTGTCAAAGATGGAATTAATTTAGTTTCTTAGGGAAGAAAATTTAAACCATAGGAAACAAATCATGTTTCTCTAACCATTTCTAAACATAATTTACATGCAGGACTAGAGCGTGGGTTTTTTTCTTTCGTTTACTTTTATGATAACATATGATAATTGATCCATGAAATATATAGTAAATAATATATCTACAGTATAAATAAAAATGAAATTTCCTACCACAGTTATTGCGGTCTCAAAGGTTCAGACAAGGCTTATTTAGTGTTTGTTGACCGGAAAATAGAAAACAGATGTCGGTCACACAACAATGTTCTGTAACCACGCTGAGCTTACCTTATTTAACAAATTATTGCAAATCGTTATTGCAAGACTTAATTTAGTTAACTGGTTCTTTCAATTCTTTAAATTCTATTTGATTGTTTACTATACTGAAAAAAATAGTAAATTATTTATTTCCTTAGTTTAAGTACAATGACTTTTACAAATAAATGTTTAGGATCTATACTAATTTGCTAACGTTTTAAGTTGCTATTAAAAAAATACTTACCAAAAATACTATGGTAAATTAAATGATATATATATATATATATATATATATATATATATATTTGCTTTTAAAAACATTGGTGTACATCCCCTCATAAATGGATACCTCTTTGCATAACACATAATGTCAAACTTACCGTGAGCTCAACTTGTCTAATTTAAATTATTATTAGTATGTATTCATAAATTTACATGTAAAAACACCCGTGATTTATTGTTTATCACTCTAGCTAATTGGTAATTAAATGAAGGTATAGTAACTGTTACATTTAATTGATCAGTTAATTATGCCAGAATTTGTCCTTATACTCTATATCAACCAATTAAAATAACCAAGGAAAAAAGACATCTACACATTTATATTTTTTCATTACTGCTAAGTATAAAATGTAAGAGATATTTAAGAGTTTAGCAATAAATAATTATCATTATTACACGTTGGCCCTGTCCTTGTTACGAAAGCATTGGGATAGATTATTTTGTTAATGGTTACAAAGTAATCGCAACCATGTAGAGGGCTCTTCACGCAAAGTTGTATCCTTACTGTCCCTTCTATTTATATTCAATCTGTTCTTTCGTTAACTTTTAAAAACCTAAATTCCTTGACCAAACCAAACAATCAAACCCGATCCGAAAACCTTTTATTTTACCCCATCCACAAAACCACAAAACTTGAAAAGGGAGCACTCTATATGGGAGTCAGGCTTTTTAACCATCTGCCGATAAAAATAAAACAGTGCAATAGCTGTTTAAAAAAATGCTCAGAAAATACCTAGTGGAACATTCTTTTTATTCTGTAAAAGAATATTTGGAACTTTGCTCAGATTAAATTTTTTATTGATTATTTAAACTTTATTAACTCTATTAGCTTTGAGATTGTTATATAGCTCTATTAGTTGATTATTTTAAGTTAGTATTAGTATTTGACAATGCATCATATTTGTAACAAGGGTTTACTGTTGTGTACAAATGAATATGTTAATAAAGAATGATGATGATGATGAAAGTCCATTAAATAGTAGTTTTAATAAACAAGGTATTACACAAAAGAACGTATTAGGTGTGTAATATTTACCAAATAGGTAATTAATTGGTCAAGAAGCTATAAGTTTATTTTTAGAATGTTAAAGGTTTGTCCTCATTAAGCATTTATAAAATAAAATATTTATAATATTCGTCTTTACGTTTATTTGTTAGTAAGAGTTATTGAACTCTTTCTACCTTTTCATTGTCAATAAAAATTGTCTGAATGTTTACTATAAGAAGTATTTTTATAATGCTCTTTAGCCATATTCTTCTGTTGTAGTATTCGACAATTTTATGTTTACTTTGACCTTAATTAGTGTATCATCAAACATATGGTTGGATTTATCAATTAAATAGCAGAAAAGGGGATTACCACATCCACATCTTTTAATTCGTTCGATTGATTGACTAAATTACACGAGACGAAATCTTGTCATCTCAACAGAAATACTAGATGTCGGCATTGATCTAGGCTTATTTAAAGTCATTACAAAAAACATGATTCAGTCCATGTGACGTGATAATTCTTCGAGCATTGAAGGATGAAACATGAAAGAAACTCTATCCAAAAACCGATACCATCAATAGACATGATGGATATCCACAACATAATATAAACAGAAGGTGACGATCAACCGAAGGTGGTGGAAAATCAATTACTCTAAAAGAGCGCTACAGTGACTCTGAAATCGATAATAGTTGAGTTGTACCGTACTGGAGAAGGTCAGTGTATCCAACGCCATCAACTTGTCTGACGCGCTTATGTACGAGCATTTAAGATACTATACAATCGAAATACATTTTAAGACAGTTAATAACGTAGTATTCTTCAACACTATTTCTTTTTTTCATATTTCCTCTCAGATTATTTAACTGACAAATCCAACCTTGTGAATATTTTGTTACTTATAACAATAATGAATAACAATCACTGGCACAAATCTATTTAAATAAATGATTCATTTATTAATTTTAATAAAAAACTTCACCAGCCAGTTCACATGGGCCTACAGGCCTAAGCGTGAATTTTATCAAACGAGTGAAGTACCGACCGTTATCTCAGTTAGGGATTCGAACCTTAGACTTTGAACCACAGTCCATATTCTTAGCCACGTTACTGTATTTAAACTATTTATATGCAAAAATAAAATATAATTTCAGTTTTAATGATATATATTTGTTATTACTTAGAGCACTAAAGATCCAATGTACATACATAAACTAATCATTATATTTATTCTATACGTGCAGTCATTATTATGATAGTAAAGTGATATTTTACTGTAGGATGAGAGCGTCACTGTTGTCGGATTTTTTAAGATGTTCGAGTATATTCAAGATGAGAGTAGAGGGGGGAGGGGTGACAAACCTTCCAAATGATCAACCAGTAGTGGCGAGGCGCGAAGTACCTGCACGTGCTCTTACCTTCTTGCTTATACTCGTACAAAGAAGACCTACTATGCCTTCACTCACCACTACTCTCAAAGACGGTCAAAGCACATATCAATGTCGACTATTGCATTTCAGTGATAACGATCAAATACACTTGCAAATATGTGTGCAGAGGAAGCAGTATGACCGTGTTTGTGAAGGTCGGCACCAATCTATGTCATTGAACGGTATCCGTAGTGACGCTATATCAGATAGCATACAAGTAATTGGCACTCACAAAAACGTATTACAAGTAAAAAATGTACAAATATACATCAATTTTAAATACATTTTTAATTAGCATAACACGTGTTGGTACATATACAGTTCAAGTAAACGTCACACAACACAAATTTATTACAATATAAGCACAAAATGCACAAATATATTACAATACAAGTAAAACATTTAAAAATATGGTAACCAGTTTCGATAAACCTCGTTTACCTTCCTCAGACCAGAGGGATCAACAAAAGATTTACCAAAACCGATCACCATAACGTTTGTGCATTTTGTAATTACACTGCAATACATTTATTGTATTGTATTTCTGCTAAGACATAGTATGCAAAAAATTTTTATAATTATTTGCTGGGTATTCAAATATACATTTCTTAAGTATCATTCAGTGGGGCAAAAATATTTTTGAAATCGTCCTTTAAAATTTTGATAGTAAACTTTGTAATGTTTAATTTTTTACACATTTTACTACTTTTACTTTTTTATTTCAGTTTTATTATCATTATTTACTTAATCAAATACAGTATATTTTATGTACTTACGTAAGTTTGAGTTAATATTATATTTATTCAAAACTTATGAGGTATATTGAGTTTTAATACTACAAAACAGGCATTTCCTTTCCGTTGTAATAAGAATTGATGTCACTCCTTTAGAGTATCTCTTTGTCTTCACAGTAATGATGTTGTTTTGCCCAAGAAACGGGAATATTCCCTGGGAAAACAGTGAATCTTACTACTGTATAAGATAAAACCTGTGTTACTGGAGAATTTACTGCTCCAAAAATAGGCCTACAAAAAAATTAGTTCATTTTTCCCTTTAGTAACCTGGAACACTTCTTTAAATTGTTAAAGATTTGTAGTTTGTTAAATCAATGATATACTTGCCACATTACGTTCTCGTTTGTTGTCAAACATTAGCTCCCAAGTGTTTTTGTCTACTTGAGTTTAAAGGCTGTTTACTAAGTAGTCTAAGAGAAGTCCCTTCACACTATTGTTTTCTTAGTTCAATTGTATGTTAGTACATATTAATTTTAAAATTGTTTATAAGTTTTAGTAATTGTTTTCTAGTTGGAACAAAAAATGTACTGGAAATTTAACTAGTCTACTACACTTTGCATCAACTTTACTATTTTATTACTAAATTCTCAACAATTTATCGCGTTTGTAATTTTATAATGTGGTTGCTAGAAATGCTTTCTGTAAGTATTTCAGAAGTATGCCCTTTAAAGAGAAAAAGTTCTTATCGATTTCTTGAAAAAAATGTATTTTTGGCTTCTAGTGGTCGTAAAATGAACTAAATGGTCAAGTTAAAACTCTTATGAAATACATAGTTACGATACATGCATAAGTAAATGCAGTGATTTAAAGTTGATCAATTTAAACTGATTTGAACGTTGTATTTCTGTCAATGTCTATGAATAATTTTATTTTTATACAATATTGTACTCGTATAAAAATGCTAAAATACCTCCAACATTGATGCATTGTGTATTATACATTTTTGTGTATTAATGATGCCTTGTAATCGTTTTCTTTTCAGTTATATATACTACAATAAGTACCATTCTGACCAAATTTTTATAATTGATTTACAAGTAAAGTTTATTGAAAGAGGCTCAATAAATTAAATATAATACGTAAAAGACGTATTATATTTAAAAAAATTAAAAATGTATTTAATTTATTTGAAACCAGATACCGTTTGCAGAGGAATTTTGGATTAAAAAAATAAAATCTTTACAAAGAAATAATTTAAACGTTAAAAGCTATCTCTTCTTTCAATAAAATATCATCATTATTTTTTCTTTATACATTATTATTTTTTTAATTATTAATAAAAATGTGTCAAACAATGAAAACCTCATTCATGCATACCTTGTTTTTACACTCTAATACTTTAGTTTTCTCAAATTATTTTCATATATTATCAGTAGAATTCTTTCTCAAGTGTTAAAGAAAGATACCTAAATATTAAATGTAATCATTAGTATATTTATTATACAGAAATTAAAAACTGTCTTCTAGTAAGAAAAAAACAATATAGAGATATTTATCCATATTGTCTATATAGTGTACAGGGGAAACTATGTAGCGATATTTATACATATTGTCTATATAGTGTACAAAGGGAACAATGTAGCAATATTTATCCATATTGTCTATACCGTGTGCAAGGGGAACAATGTAGCGATATTTATCCATATTGTCTATACAGTGTGCAAGGGGAACAATATAGCGATATTTATCCATATTTTCTATACAGTGTACAAGGGGAACAATGTAGCGATATTCATCCATATTGTCTATACAGTGTACAAGGGGAACAATGTAGCGATATTCATCCATATTGTCTATACAGTGTACAAGGGGAACAATGTAGCGATATTTATCCATATTGTCTATACAGTGTACAAGGGGAACAATGTAGCGATATTCGTCCATATTGTCTATACAGTGTACAAGGGGAACAATGTAGCGATATTTATCCTTATTGTCTATACAGTGTACAAGGGGAACAATGTAACGATATTTATCCATATTGTCTATACAGTGTACAAGGGGACCAATGTAGCGATATTTATCCATATTGTCTATATAGTGTACAAGGGGAACAATGTAGTAATATTTATCCATCATTTCAACAGATTAAAACTGTATTACTCCGACAGGCAATGAAATATGCAGACAAACTTGTGACATACACACACACTTTGATCACATGTCAATATTACCTTACAGTTTTAAAACTCGCCAACTAGTGAGTTTACAGGGACTTGGTAGAAGTACTGACACTGATGAAAAGTACACATGCTTTATTATACTAGATAATTTCAAAATTCCCCATCCAAGCACTGAAATTAACTTATCTTCTCTTATCTATACTCAACACCATATTTTTAATTAATTAATCAGTTTCAGTATCCCTTCAACAATTATAACCAATCGACGGTATATAATTCCATGAACCGACACGCCCCTCAAAACCGGCACATAACCTTTTTCAACGGAGCAGTTATATTTACTATCATTCCATTGAATAATTGATTTTGGAATAAAATTATTTGTCAGCCCTAAAGAAACTTAATTACGTAATTAAGTCTCCCCCTTGCCCAACAAAATTAATTGGGTCGGAAAAAATTATAAATAATTAAAGCGAGAGGTAAAAATTATCAAATTGAAGCTAAAATTTTAAAGTGACCATTAGAAGGCTGAAGATATTTATAAATCTACCAAATATTGTAATTTGATAAAGGAAACTCTAATTACACAAATACCTAAAAGTAGTTTTAACCTAAAATAAAAAATTACAAGTTTTAAAGAAAAACTATTAAAAAACTGTAGAATAAACCCATGATATCTAACCATATTATACACAATAAAAGGGGTGTAGACCTGAGTTTTCAGACATAGACTTGAAATAATTGACTAGGCCCCAATTTTGCAAAGGCCCCAATCATGTAAAGCCAAATTTTAGCTACTTAAGCAAATAAGTATGGCACCAGAATACAACAATAAAATTACAATTAAATATTATTAACTACATTTGGAGTCGGCAGCCATCCGCCTAAAATAGCTACGTGTATACGATTGAATTTAAAAAACTTGCAATGTTGCTTTAGTATTCTTTAAATTAATCACACAAATGAACTAATGGACTTAAAGCAAACATTAAATGCCGATAAAACAATATGTTAGCCAGACTAATGTCAATGTCTTCAAAACATAACTTAGCCAGCCAACAAATACTAAGAGTAACTGAGAACAAGAAGTGAGAGGACAGGAATGACGATAAGGAAAGACGGAACGAAACAAGACAACGACACAAAAACGGAAACCAACATGTAGGAAGAGAGACTATCTTCGTAGCGACGTTAAATGTGCAAACGACACAGTGCATCCCTCTTACATGAACAAAATGTAAAATACAATAAGTTGAACAAATTTACAATATAACCCTGGAAGGACAATTCATATTTTTTAAAGTGACCCACCGTTGATACATTTGGCAATCTATTTATTTTATTTGCCATGAATATTTTCAATGATTTAGCTAATGATCATAATGGAATGTCTAGGTTAGTCGACCGATAAAGAAAAAAGTGAATTTTGAAAGCGCCAAAGAAGATCATATTGGTTTTCCACATAGCTTTCAACCAGAGTGGTAACATATAATTTATCGCTGTAATTATGGCATCTGTTAGTATTTTGTACGGAGTAAGAACATCAATTCCAGCTAGGTAATGTCTAATATCCAAATAATATTCATGAAATCGTATTTTTAACAGAAGCTATGTATTATTAGATTGAAATTAGTTTATTTGAAATGCTCCAAAATAATATCCATTGAATGAGATAAGGCTGCTACAGGTACTATTACTTAATATACTAATTACATTGTTATGTCTATAAAGTAATATAATGGAAGAACCCTAAATCACAGCTAAAGTTTCTCGTGAGAGCCCATTGTTACGTATGTAAACTAATATAATGGAAGAACCCTGAATCACAGCTAAAGTCGTTCATATGAGCCCATTGTTACGTCTGTAAACTAATATAATGGAAGAAAACTGAATCACAGCTGAAGTCGTTCATGTGAGCCCATTGTTACGTCTGTAAACTAATATAATGGAAGAAGCCTGAATCACAGCTGAAGTTGCTCATGAGAGCCCATTGTTATGTGCGTAAACTAATATAATGGAAGAAGCCTGAATCACAGATAAAGTCGCTCATGAGAGCCCATTGTTACGTATGTAAACTAATATAATGGAAGAACCCTAAATCAAAGCTGAAGTTTCTCATGAGAGCCCATTGTTACGTATGTAAACTAATTTAATGGAAGAACCCTGAATTACAGCTGAAGTCGCTCATGAGAGCCCATTGTTACGTCTGTAAACTAATGTAATGGAAGAAACCTGAATCACAGCTGAAGTCTTTCATGAGAGCTCATGTTACGTATGTAAACTAATATAATGGAATAACCCTGAATCACAGCTGAAGTCGCTCATGAGAGCCAGTTGTTACGTATGTAAACTAATGTAATGGATGAACCCTGAATTACAGCTGAAGTCGCTCATGAGAGCCCATTGTTACGTCTGTAAACTAATAAAAATGGAAGAAACCTGAATCACAGCTGACGTCACTCATGAGAGCCCATTGTTACGTATGTAAACTAATATAATGGAAGAACACTGAATCACAGCTGAAGTCGTTCATGTGAGCCAATTGTTACGTCTGTAAATTAATATTATGGAAGAGCCCTGAATCACAGCTGAAGTCACTCATGAGAGCCCATTGTTACGTCTGTAAACTAATATAAAGGAAGAAACCTGAATCACAGCGGAGTCGTCATGAAGCTATGTTACTATGTAAACTAATATAATGCAAGAACCCTGAATCACAGCTGAAGTCACTCAAGAGAGCCCATCATTATGTCTATAAACTAATATAATGGAAGAACCCTGAATCACAGCTGAAGTCACTCATGAGAGCTCATTGTAATGTCTGTAAACTAATATTATGGAAATAATCCCTGAATCAACCATGTCTCTACATTCACTTCCATGAGTAGGCCATTGTTACGTCTGTAGAGACCTTCAATGAAGTGTCATGAACCCATGTAATACAGCTGGAAATTCGTAGTCAATGAGTGAGTCCAATTGTATACGTAATATTAAAAGTAATTGAATAATGGAAAACCCTGAATCACAGCTGACGTCACGCATGAGAGCCCATTGATATGTCTGTAGACTTATATAATGGAAGAACCCTAAATCACAGCTGAAGTTTCTCATGAGAGCCCATTGTTACGTATGCAAACTAATATATTGGAAGAACCCTGAATCACAGCTGAAGTCGTTCATGTGAGCCCATTATTACGTCTGTAAACTAATATAATGGAAGAAGCCTGAATCACAGCTGAAGTTGCTCATGAGAGCCCATTGTTACGTACGTAAACTAATATAATGGAAGAAGCCTGAATCACAGATTAAGTCGCTCATGAGAGCCCATTGTTAAGTATGTAAACTAATATAATAGAAGAACCCTAAATCACAGCTGAAGTTTCTCATGAGAGCCCATTGTTACGTATGTAAACTAATATAATGGAAGAACCCTGAATTACAGCTGAAGTCGCTCATGAGAGCCCATTGTTACGTCTGTAAACTAATGTAATGGAAGAAACCTGAATCACAGCTGAAGTCACGCATGAGAGCCCATTGTTATGTCTGTAAACTAATATAATGGAAGAACTCTGAATCACAGCTGAAGTCGTTCATGTGAGCCCATTGTTACGTCTGTAAAGTAATATAATGGAAGAACCCTGAATCATAGCTGAAGTCACTCATGAGAGCCCATTGTTACGTCTGTAAACTAATATAATGGAAGAAACCTGAATCACAGCTGAAGTCACGCATGAGAGCCCATTGTTATGTCTGTAAACTAATATAATGTAAGAACCCTGAATCACAACTGAAGTCACTTATGAGAGCCTATTGTTACGTCTGTAAACTAATATAATGGAAGAAACCTGAATCACTGCTAAAGTCACTCATGAGAGCCCATTTATAGTTTTAGATATATTATTACATTATACACTAATTTACAGTATATTGTCCTGTTGTACCAAAGTTTTAATTTATGATGTTTATTTTCAGTAGTCATTTTATTTGCATCATTTGTTTTACCATTTACAAACGTTGGTGAATGTATTCTTGTTTGTTGAACCATAATTTTGATACTAGCGTTTTCTTGATATTTACGTCGATACTCTTTAATATGTAATAAATGTCATTGAAAAATGCTCTCACAATGAAAACGACGACCTTGAACTTCGTTATTTTTATTTATTGTTTAGGGTTGTGTGGTTTTGATTATCCATTAGCCATACGCTTATTGTTCAATACCCGTTAAAAATATTACTTTGACTGCTACCAAAGATAAGTTAATTTAAAGTTCTGTAATTAAATAGTATAAACGACTCTATTAAAATATTTACACGCTATATACATAAAATAAATGAAATAATTACTTTTGATAGAGAATTGTTAATGTTTTTCCATTGTTTTCTTTTATTTATATTTGCAAATAATTTGCAATAAATATTTCGGACACTTATTTGCTCCATTCGATTTAATTAAAAACAAACATGCACTGGGAAACATACTAAAGTTGTATATTTACAATATGTAATGTCACTAATTTTGTTATTATATTGGAAATAAAACAAAAATGTATCCTCAGAGTACCAAATTAATTTTATAAAAACAGTGATCATATTTGACTTTAACTTTAAAGTAAATATGCAAACGACATTGTGTACTAAGGTCTGTCATATTTGTTTTTGTACTATATATGATGTGGTCTCTGTGTATGAATCAAACATATTAATTTTCATATTGGTACACCTAATGGCTTTGGTTTTACAATTTTTTACTTGGTTTTGGTTTGATTTTACTTCACTAAAATAACTTGGTTGTTAATTTAAGAGTAACAGAAATGGAACCTATAATATTTAACAAACATATTGGATAAAAACACTTAAATATTACATTTTCTGTTGTAACTGATGATATACTATTCCAAATAACATTAAATCTTAAGATATATTGTAGGTTACCAATGAACAAAATTTAGAACTTATTGTGGTAAGTTTTAATTCAAAACAATGTAATTAATATAGCCAATTAATATTTATTAAAAAATCATAATGTTTTTAGTAAATTATGTTATTGATTTAGATTTATTTCCTTTATTTTAGATTTTGAATTTAACGAAAATTTTGTTGATCGCTATTTTTTGATCTTATACATTCAAAAAATATATTAAACCAATCATAATATAAATTACATTTTCCCAGCAGATATATATTTACGGGCACATTTTCCTATAATACAAATAGCTCTATGTATTTTAGGTACAACTACATTGAAAACAACATTTTTCCTTATCGTTATCAGTTTCTTCGGAAGGATGAAGAATCATGAGCAGGTAGCTTACCGAGGACAATCAACCCTCTCAAGTGGTTGGTAGACAGTGGAGACTGAACGTTCAATACGGTCTGATATTTCATTTCAATCACAAGGAGGTAGCTTAATGAGGACAATCAACCCTCTAAATTGATAGCTAGATAATGGTGATTGAACTTCTAGAACTGTCTGACAACTCATTTCGATCACAAGGGGTTAGCTTAATGAGGACAATCAACCCTCTAAATTGATAGCTAGACAATGGTGATTGAACTTCTAGTACTGTCTGACAACTCATTTCAAACACAAGGGGGTAGCTTAATGAGGACAATCAACACTCTCAAATGATCTCTGCACAATGGTGATTGAATGTTCAATTCTGTTTAGAATCAACTTCAAGCACTTAATATCAATATAATTAAGTGCTCGAAGTGATGAGTGATAAGCTAAAGTAGACGCACGTAAACGTTTGGCTCTGCAGTTTCTGATCTTTTTGAGTGGGTTTTTAAAGTGTAACCTTTTGATTTTTTCACTACTTTTTCTTGATTATATATCTTTATCAGATGACTGAGGCAGGTTAGGTGGGGCATGCCGTTGGTGCATGGAAAGAATTTTATGCATGTGTGAGTGCTGGTGTTAAATTAATGATTTGTTCTTTTAAATTTTATTTTCTTCCAATTAAAATGTATGTAAATATGCACATGTTTTACTTCTCTGCCTATAAATTAAAATAATATATTAATTGTATGTTTATTTTAATTACTGTAGGAATTGATTATAGTGTATTTTGTTTTTAGTCTCTTAAGTAGAACAAACTTATTACCAAAAGCCAATATTCTTGTTATAACAAATAAATACATGTATTATTATAATTATAATCTGCTAAGTTTTATTAGATTTATTTTTTAGCAAGATTGATATTTTATTATATTTATTCTTTAAATTGCTGTTTAAACAACGTAAGACCCATTATTCAGGTTATGGGTTACCCAAATGTCTTATTACACAAATATTTTGTATCAATATTTAATAATAGCAATTTAATCTTTCCCTTGGCAGTAATGGTGTAGGAGGCCTAAAGAAATAACTTCCCTTTTCCTATCGTCTCCTTGAAAAGTCCTTGCCGAATGGTGTGACATGTTAATATGGGGATGAATCCACTTCCCTTATCCACAGTACATTTCCTTTTCGTTACTGGAAGTGACTTTCTATTTCTTTGATGTCACTACATTTTTAAGCTAACTTTCTGCTCCATTTTAGGTAATGTATTAATCGTACACATTACCATAAAAAGTGGTAATGTGTACCTTCTTTTTTAATCCCATGATTTTTATATTTTTAATTAAATTTATCAGTAAGTTAACCTGTGCACATAAAAAATAAAATTTATTTTAGTGGAATATATATATATATATATATATATATATATATATATATATATTGATTCAAAATTTCATCTTATACTGTATAGTTAGGTAGACACTAGTTATAGAATTAAATGATTATTGTTTTTAATGAGACCTATACTCTTTTGAGAGCAATAACCTTTTGTTGAGCCACATTTGGTATGATACTATGGTGTATCCAGGGTGTATAGTAGTCGCGTACTGTGAAACAAATTATTTTTAGTGTTTGTAAGGTCAGCAAAAAATGTGATACTGTTATGAGTATCTGTATACAAATATATTCCCTACTATAAGTACAGAATTTAATTGTATTATTATTTTGTTTTTTCAAATACTTATGTTTACAGTGCAGAGTTCACTACCATGTTGTTGTCAGGATAGTATAGTTTGCATTTTGGATAAAGGAGGTAAGTATTTTTTTTCCTGAATTAGTAAAAGAGGTTGCATTATAAAAGTTTTTTTTTAAATCTACACTCATTCGCCCCTCATATTCACCCATATCTTAACGATCGGCGTCTTACCAATAAATAATTAATGAACTGTAGGTATTTCGGTGCACCATGACTGCGCCGCAGTGGCCTTCCTTTTGAAGATGCCAATCCTGGGAAATATCCTGAAGTTATTTTCTCTTCACTATTATCCTTTCTCAATGCATGTTCACGAACTATCAAAAAAGGCATTTCATTGTGCTGATATTAAAAATATTGTGTCTAATAAGTTCCCATCAATGCAAGAGATATTCTCGAATATGACCATATAAAACTCTTTGATTATTTGCAATACCATTTTTTTTATTTAATAAGAAACTAAATGCTTCAAGCATGAAAAATAAAGAATATGAAATGTAACACTCGTCTATCCAGACCTATTTAATTTATTATTTTAACCTAATGAAGTAATAATGTTGAAAATCAAACTGATAGAAAATAAATGAGGTTTGATTTAACACTTACAAGCTAAAATTATTATAGTCTACTTAAAATAAAATGAATTTAAAATATTAATTTTAAGTAACAAATCAAATAGGGACAAAAAAATTTCCACTACATCATTCAGTCAAAAATTCGGACAATTTTATATAAAAATTGCCAATGAAATTACAAAACTAAAAATAACAAAATTACATAGGTTAGCTGGAAGAAGAAACAAACAAAATAACAAATTTTTAAATAAAAAAATATAAATATAAACAAGTTGGTGTTTAAAAGTAACTAACTAGATTATAAATTATTAATTAAGTAAAATAAAAAATTAAAAAAATATACAAATTAGTCAGAAAATGCTATGTAGAAAATTCAAAGTATAAGAATGTAATAGATCAAATTACAAAAATACATAAGTCAATCAGAAAAATTAATACACACAATTATAAACTATACAATTACAAAAATATTCAATTTAGTTAGAAAATATAAAACAAACTTCCAAATGTATAAATTATAGGAATACAAATTACAACAATAAATAAGTCAATCAGAAAATGTAATAAAATGAGTATAAATCATTAAGTTAAGTTAAAACATAATACTGTATTTCAAACCTTTAGTGAAACACATCTACAAACATGTGCAAAGTGTACTTGATCATTTTTAAGTAGTTCAAGTTTCTTTTTAATACTTTTTTTAAATCTTACGGCTTTTTCTTTGTTCAATGTTACTCGCTATTTTGTATACCATTAATGCCAATGTATGTGTCCAGCTGAGACGAACGTGATTTCGTGAACTTATTGTGAAAGCCCCACCCTGTAAAACTACTGTATGTTTTTCGATTGTCATGTAGGTTAGTATCACCGTACGCGTAATAGTGGGTGGGTGGGTCGATACTACTTAAGTGTATATGTCACTATATAGGTTAGTATGGTCTTACATTTAAGGGCGGGTGGGTATGTCAATACTATTGTATGCTTATGGGCTGTATGGGTGAGCATATAGGTCAAGATAATTTTAAAACGTAACTTAGCTATTAGATGGTTGTATTGACCCACATGAGTTCACATGAGTTCGTAGTTCTTCACAAATCTCAAGAATCTAGAGCCCAAATATATGGAGGAAATTGGCGTCACTTTCACAGACATACACAAACATACTTTGTTCATAGTATGTTTACATCCTGCTACCCAGCTTAGTGGCGTTTAAAACCTGGGGTGGTAACGACGCAGTCCCGGTGCATTCCGAGGTAGACCTTTTTGGACCCTGTCACTAGGGCTGGATATGTGGCGCAGTCCCGTGCACCCAGATATTTGAGGAAATGAATCTGTCAGACATTAAGCTTTTTTCTTGTGAAATGTTCGAAAATATAAAAGATAACTTACAATCTGGGACTTCAGAGTACACAAATAAACCTCAAGTGTGTGTTCCTTGCACAATAAGGAAAATTTGTTAGCTATAAGGCCTAGATACTTGTTGGGAACCCATGCAGAACTGAAAGGTATAAACAAATGGTTTTTACCAAAAAGTATTGTAAATCGTAGACAGGAAATCAGTTACTTAAGTAATTACTAAAACAATAAATAGTGATATCCATCTCTGGATATTTTAGTGTTATCTATATTTGTGCTGTATTTTAAATGTATTGATTTGTAGGCCTATTCTGGTATCTAAAATGTACTAATCTGTTAGGCCTATTCTGTGTATAAATAAATATTTGTGAATTTAAATTGTCATATCTTATGCCACTAATTACTTGGTATTATTAATATTTATCTTTCGTAAAAATACGAGTTAATTTAATGTTAATGGACAGGCTTCTAAGTTATTGTTGTGTAACGGACAGAAACATCTCCTGAGATCTATACTTAGTAATTTAATTTCTTGCATAATACATATTTTTGCATGACTTTGGAGCGGCTGTAGATAAGGGGATAAGGAGCTGGCTTTCCACGCCGCCATTCCAGGTTCTATTCCCAATAAGACCATTAATAGATTTTTCCCTGCCACTCCCATGGCTTGTAAATCACGTAAAGTAGTTGGTCCCCAGGTTAAGTGTTAGAGAAGATGGATTCTTAGCCCTAACTTCACCTGTTTAAATAAGACGATTTTTAACTTTTTTATTTTTGTACATGTCCTTTCCAAAACTGGCTAATTTAGTAAATCTATGATATACTGTAATTAGGAAGGTATGATAAAACAAGAAGAAAGAAATCTTTACGGAAATTCATGCAATATTTTATTTTAATCATGTTTATCAAAAATTGACAATATTTAAATTATCACTATAGAAAAGTTAACTCGCACCTTCATTTCATTGATCCTGAACAATGAAGTCGTACTCAGAGATCTAAGGTTCAACCAAAGGCATGCGACATCATTATGCAAAGGCCCCAATGCATAGCGAACAACCATACCCTATCAGAAGATTTGCAAATACACTGTCGAATGGAGTTCTGACGTCTGGTCATCTGAGCTCCGATGCTGTGTATAAATACATAAACATTAACAAGTAAATAGAATATTTGTACATAGTATTTTATTTATTTGTTTGTGATGAAACAGGAATTGAGGAAAATATTATAAAGAAATAAACAAAATCATTATCCATCAGTACTGGCTCAAGTAGTTATCTTTCGTAAATAAAAAACTACTTTGTTTTATTGCTAAATTTAGATGGTTATTAACAAACCTCTTTGAGGCTTTAAAAGCTCATAATCCATTCACTGCCTTTCATGAAGTAAAGTTTGTTGCAATTTGACAATAACAGTCTGACACTAACTGCACAGTTCAAGGGATGAAACTGCGTTGCATTAGTGAATATGACATGAATGTAAAATAAATTTAAAAGGGGGGAGTGTAGTACATGTTCAATGTTCATGTATCAGTACTATCAATGTATATCAAAGTGCACTATTCCCTTATCAGGTGTGAGTGAGTTGAACATATAGTTTCTGGTAAAAAGTTACTCAGTTGTCAACGTTAGTTATCGAATGATGCTACATAGTATATAATACTGTAATAGACTTTTATGATAAAAGTATTAAACTTAATGGCTCTAATATAATATTGAAATCAGTATAGTTGTCTAATAATATAAGGACAATTATGTTATATAAAGTCATTTAATTGCTATTATCTAAAACATATTGCAGAGCCAGGCAAATTGACTTCACAAGATTAAGTTAATGTCTTAATGAAATTAGAAAAGTATTAACTCTATAAGGAGTGTACTAGCTGCTAGAGGTAAGCACTTTATGTATTGTCGTAATGTTAACTCTATAAGGAGTGTACTAGGTGCTAGAGGTAAGCACTTTATGTATTGTCGTAATGTTAACTCTATAAGGAGTGTACTAGGTGGTAGAAGTAAGCACTTTATGTACTGTCGTAATGTTAACTCTATAAGGAGTGTACTAGGTGGTAGAAGTAAGCACTTTATGTACTGTCGTAATGTTAACTCTATAAGGAGTGTACTAGGTGGTAGAAGTAAGCACTTTATATACTGTCGTAATGTTAACTCTATAAGGAGTGTACTAGGTGGTAGAAGTAAGCACTTTATGTACTGTCGTAATGTTAACTCTATAAGGAGTGTACTAGGTGGTAGAAGTAAGCACTTTATGTACTGTCGTAATGTTAACTCTATAAGGAGTGTACTAGGTGGTAGAAGTAAGCACTTTATGTACTGTCGTAATGTTAACTCTATAAGGAGTGTACTAGGTGGTAGAAGTAAGCACTTTATATACTGTCGTAATGTTAACTCTATAAGGAGTGTACTAGGTGGTAGAAGTAAGCACTTTATGTACTGTCGTAATGTTAACTCTATAAGGAGTGTACTAGGTGGTAGAAGTAAACACTTTATGTACTGTCGTAATGTTAACTCTATAAGGAGTGTACTAGGTGGTAGAAGTAAGCACTTTATGTACTGTCGTAATGTTAACTCTATAAGGAGTGTACTAGGTGGTAGAAGTAAGCACTTTATATACTGTCGTAATGTTAACTCTATAAGGAGTGTACTAGGTGGTAGAAGTAAGCACTTTATGTACTGTCGTAATGTTAACTCTATAAGGAGTGTACTAGGTGGTAGAAGTAAGCACTTTATGTACTGTCGTAATGTTAACTCTATAAGGAGTGTACTAGGTGGTAGAAGTAAGCACTTTATGTACTGTCGTAATGTTAACTCTATAAGGAGTGTACTAGGTGGTAGAAGTAAGCACTTTATATACTGTCGTAATGTTAACTCTATAAGGAGTGTACTAGGTGGTAGAAGTAAGCACTTTATGTACTGTCGTAATGTTAACTCTATAAGGAGTGTACTAGGTGGTAGAAGTAAAGCACTTTATGTACTGTCGTAATGTTAACTCTATAAGGAGTGTACTAGGTGGTAGAAGTAAGCACTTTATGTACTGTCGTAATGTTAACTCTATAAGGAGTGTACTAGGTGGTAGAAGTAAGCACTTTATGTACTGTCGTAATGTTAACTCTATAAGGAGTGTACTAGGTGGTAGAAGTAAGCACTTTATGTACTGTCGTAATGTTAACTCTATAAGGAGTGTACTAGGTGGTAGAAGTAAGCACTTTATGTACTGTCGTAATGTTAACTCTATAAGGAGTGTACTAGGTGGTAGAAGTAAGCACTTTATGTACTGTCGTAATGTTAACTCTATAAGGAGTGTACTAGGTGGTAGAAGTAAGCACTTTATGTACTGTCGTAATGTTAACTCTATAAGGAGTGTACTAGGTGGTAGAAGTAAGCACTTTATGTACTGTCGTAATGTTAACTCTATAAGGAGTGTACTAGGTGGTAGAAGTAAGCACTTTATGTACTGTCGTAATGTTAACTCTATAAGGAGTGTACTAGGTGGTAGAAGTAAGCACTTTATGTACTGTCGTAATGTTAACTCTATAAGGAGTGTACTAGGTGGCTAGAAGGTAAGCACTTTATGTACTGTCGTAATGTTAACTCTATAAGGAGTGTACTAGGTGGTAGAAGTAAGCACTTTATGTACTGTCGTAATGTTAACTCTATAAGGAGTGTACTAGGTGGTAGAAGTAAGCACTTTATGTACTGTCGTAATGTTAACTCTATAAGGAGTGTACTAGGTGGTAGAAGTAAGCACTTTATGTACTGTCGTAATGTTAACTCTATAAGGAGTGTACTAGGTGGTAGAAGTAAGCACTTTATGTATTGACGTAATGGTAACTCTATAAGGAGTGTACTAGGTGGTAGAAGTAAGCACTTTATGTACTGTCGTAATGTTAACTCTATAAGGAGTGTACTAGGTGGTAGAAGTAAGCACTTTATGTACTGTCGTAATGGTAACTCTATAAGGAGTGTACTAGGTGGTAGAAGTAAGCACTTTATGTACTGTCGTAATGCTAACTCTATAAGGAGTGTACTAGGTGGTAGAAGTAAGCACTTTATGTACTGTCGTAATGGTAACTCTATAAGGAGTGTACTAGGTGGTAGAAGTAAGCACTTTATGTACTGTCGTAATGGTAACTCTATAAGGAGTGTACTAGGTGGTAGAAGTAAGCACTTTATGTACTGTCGTAATGTTAACTCTATAAGGAGTGTACTAGGTGGTAGAAGTAAGCACTTTATGTACTGTCGTAATGTTAACTCTATAAGGAGTGTACTAGGTGGTAGAAGTAAGCACTTTATGTACTGTCGTAATGTTAACTCTATAAGGAGTGTACTAGGTGGTAGAAGTAAGCACTTTATGTACTGTCGTAATGTTAACTCTATAAGGAGTGTACTAGGTGGTAGAAGTAAGCACTTTATGTACTGTCGTAATGTTAACTCTATAAGGAGTGTACTAGGTGGTAGAAGTAAGCACTTTATGTACTGTCGTAATGTTAACTCTATAAGGAGTGTACTAGGTGGTAGAAGTAAGCACTTTATGTACTGTCGTAATGTTAACTCTATAAGGAGTGTACTAGGTGGTAGAAGTAAGCACTTTATGTACTGTCGTAATGTTAACTCTATAAGGAGTGTACTAGGTGGTAGAAGTAAGCACTTTATGTATTGTCGTAATGTTAACTCTATAAGGAGTGTACTAGGTGGTAGAAGTAAGCACTTTATGTACTGTCGTAATGTTAACTCTATAAGGAGTGTACTAGGTGGTAGAAGTAAGCACTTTATGTACTGTCGTAATGTTAACTCTATAAGGAGTGTACTAGGTGGTAGAAGTAAGCACTTTATGTACTGTCGTAATGTTAACTCTATAAGGAGTGTACTAGGTGGTAGAAGTAAGCACTTTATGTACTGTCGTAATGTTAACTCTATAAGGAGTGTACTAGGTGGTAGAAGTAAGCACTTTATGTACTGTCGTAATGTTAACTCTATAAGGAGTGTACTAGGTGGTAGAAGTAAGCACTTTATGTACTGTCGTAATGTTAACTCTATAAGGAGTGTACTAGGTGGTAGAAGTAAGCACTTTATTTATTGTCGTAATGTTAACTCTATAAGGAGTGTACTAGGTGGTAGAAGTAAGCACTTTATGTACTGTCGTAATGGTAACTCTATAAGGAGTGTACTAGGTGGTAGAAGTAAGCACTTTATGTACTGTCGTAATGCTAACTCTATAAGGAGTGTACTAGGTGGTAGAAGTAAGCACTTTATGTACTGTCGTAATGTTAACTCTATAAGGAGTGTACTAGGTGGTAGAAGTAAGCACTTTATGTATTGTCGTAATGTTAACTCTATAAGGAGTGTACTAGGTGGTAGAAGTAAGCACTTTATGTACTGTCGTAATGTTAACTCTATAAGGAGTGTACTAGGTGGTAGAAGTAAGCACTTTATGTACTGTCGTAATGTTAACTCTATAAGGAGTGTACTAGGTGGTAGAAGTAAGCACTTTATGTACTGTCGTAATGTTAACTCTATAAGGAGTGTACTAGGTGGTAGAAGTAAGCACTTTATGTACTGTCGTAATGTTAACTCTATAAGGAGTGTACTAGGTGGTAGAAGTAAGCACTTTATGTATTGTCGTAATGTTAACTCTATAAGGAGTGTACTAGGTGGTAGAAGTAAGCACTTTATGTACTGTCGTAATGTTAACTCTATAAGGAGTGTACTAGGTGGTAGAAGTAAGTACTTTATGTACTGTCGTAATGTTAACTCTATAAGGAGTGTACTAGGTGGTAGAAGTAAGCACTTTATGTACTGTCGTAATGTTAACTCTATAAGGAGTGTACTAGGTGGTAGAAGTAAGCACTTTATGTACTGTCGTAATGTTAACTCTATAAGGAGTGTACTAGGTGGTAGAAGTAAGCACTTTATGTATTGTCGTAATGTTAACTCTATAAGGAGTGTACTAGGTGGTAGAAGTAAGCACTTTATGTACTGTCGTAATGTTAACTCTATAAGGAGTGTACTAGGTGGTAGAAGTAAGCACTTTGTGTACTGTCGTAATGTTAACTCTATAAGGAGTGTACTAGGTGGTAGAAGTAAGCACTTTATGTACTGTCGTAATGTTAACTCTATAAGGAGTGTACTAGGTGTTTGAGGTAAGCACTTTATGTACTGTCGTAATGTTAACTCTATAAGGAGTGTACTAGGTGGTAGAAGTAAGCACTTTATGTACTGTCGTAATGTTAACTCTATAAGGAGTGTACTAGGTGGTAGAAGTAAGCACTTTATGTACTGTCGTAATGTTAACTCTATAAGGAGTGTACTAGGTGGTAGAAGTAAGCACTTTATGTACTGTCGTAATGTTAACTCTATAAGGAGTGTACTAGGTGGTAGAAGTAAGCACTTTATGTATTGTCGTAATGTTAACTCTATAAGGAGTGTACTAGGTGGTAGAAGTAAGCACTTTATGTACTGTCGTAATGTTAACTCTATAAGGAGTGTACTAGGTGCTTGAGGTAAGCACTTTATGTACTGTCGTAGTGTTAACTCTATAAGGAGTGTACTAGGTGTTTGATGTAAGCACTTTATGTACTGTCGTAATGTTAACTCTATAAGGAATGTACTAGGTGCTTGAGGTAAGCACTTTATGTATTGTCGTAATGTTAACCTCGCTGACGACAAACTGATTTAGAACGACATTTTAACTTAAACTTAGGAATAATTTTAATAACTGAGCTTGTCTCACAAAAAGGCCACTCCCATTCCTCATCAAACCTCTTTGGTATCTAATTGATATTTTAATTGAAGAGAGAATGTATTTACATAATTGTAAGTATAGATATATACAAGGTTCACTTGTTTATGTATATACTGTATATAAATAAATGAGTTAGACATATTTTAAAATAACTTATATCATAACACTGACTTGATTCTTACTATAGTGTACCTGCCGGATATATCCTATGAAGAACTGAAGGTGTGGGCTACACTAAAAGACGTCCACTCGGCCATTGCATTACTGCTACGTTAAACATTGTAATATATTCGAATGGTTACGACCACCTTTATTATAAATGTATTCCTAAATCAGTTGTGTAAAAGTAAATTGTTACTACGTTTTGTTCCCAATGGTAGTATTATTACTGGAAGTTGTTTTTACTCAGAGAGGGACCAGCGGCCATGCCGGACGATTTCTGCCAACCAGCGCCTTGCCAGTCTCATTGCCCTTTCACTTCTTCTTACATTATAAATCGTTTGCAGCAATTGTTAACATTATCACTATGTTTTATATATATTATTATTTGTCCAATACTGAACAATATGACGAATTTACTGATCATAAATCATTATTCACTTTAAAACCATCTTGTACGAGATGTGTTCAGTTTAAATTTATGTAAAATTAACTTTTATAATATGTCATAAACATTTAATTACGTATATAACATTTCTTAAAACTAAAGAAACTAATACTAATACTCCTTAGCCATGAAATAATAGCAAAGATTATTTCGTCAATGTGCTAAATAACTAACATATCTTGTGTTTGCTGTAGTTAAGAAAATTTCAACAGTAATTGGACAGTAAATTTGTTGAATACCCCTATTTTTTATTAACTTTTTGTAACAAAAATGGTTATTCGTATAACATTTAATTTATATGAACTTAAATGATCAAATGAGAAAGTATAAACAATTAATTGAATTCATAAAATCACTCTTCATCTGACAATAAGCCACAATATTACAACAAAAATATCATGTAGCTATAAACTTTTATTCAGACAGAACTTTTGAATCGTCAATTTTAAAGTTTAGTGACTGTATTTTTCGTTTAACTTTAATTTAACTTTAATCGTTTAACTTATTTATCGTTTGACTTAAAAGTGATTGTATTTTTCACCTTGGCCGTGCTTTACAATCCCTTCCCTCGCTAGATGAATTACCTTCCTTAATCGTACTTTCCTTACTTTACAAATGTTTGGGTGGTGGTTATCTAGAACATATGGCTAAAACTAAAACTAGAGCATTTAGAAGTTGTCCATTTATAACAGACAATACGTGTAAATTACACTAACATCTACTCAAAGGCCACGGGAGAATCTTAAAGCTCACAGATGAGCCTTTCCAGGAGGTCCCTCTCTTCGAATAATATATTCGATCAAGTCAACTTAAAAATTGTACTAACACAAATATAATTCTGACATATATTCTGACGTTAAAACACTTTTAAAACTTTCAAAATATACTTTAACAATGTGTTTTAGCATATTTTATGGATTTTTGTGTGTGTTATTCGTTTATAATTTATAAGACCAATAATTTACATTTAAAAATCTAATGCGCGCATCAATCATAGTACTGACGAAGCATTCGCTGGTATTTATTTATATTTCAATAGCCAAAAGCAGGTTTGATATATTTATAATGAAAAGTACTTAGGTTGTAAACTCATCAGAACTGGAAGTTCATTACATACTCAGTTCAGAGCTGTAACTGAGTGTTTACACCTCAGTGATTTATTGCTGAAACCTGATTACTCTGGGAATTGTAATTGGGAATTTATATGTAGGTTCATAATGAACATATGCTATGAACTATGACTTTAGCCACTGGTCTGAACAGTTTCATTGTTGAATAGTAGAGGGGCTATAGGCATCTAACATGATTTAACTATTTCATATTAATTATGATACTTGATATTTGCATTACTTACCAGCTAAGCTGGAGAGATGATATCAATTGTCCACATATAAAATGGTTTCCATCACTACAATTTTATAAATAATAAATAAAACGCAAAAACACAGTATATCACACAATTCACACAACAATGGAAACAGTTAGACATTACCAAAGCCGCTTTCAAAAATTCTCCAAATGATTAAAAACAATCATGTATGCCTTCAATCGTTTGTAAAAGTCATACATTAATCAGCACCACTTTGGTGGGTTAATGTAAGTGTAAGGAAGAGTGTAAGTGACAGTACCGCTGTTCGTGTAAATAAGGATGGAAGGGTCAGTACCACTGTACGCTTAAGGGAGGATGGGTGTAAAAACCGTGATAAAAACCACCTTCGATTTACATGTAGATTTTGATGACCGTCCAACCCTTCCATAGAACATACAACTCTTGAAGACCCATCTACCCTTCCATCGAACATACAACTCTTGATGACCCATCTACCCCTCCAGCACTCATATAATATGTGTACTGTAATTTGTAAATATTATAAATTATGTTATAAAGATCATGTTTATAACTATATAGCACTAAACATGCTATATATTTTATTTTGTAGTGATAACATGTATTTTAGATGAAGGCATTACTTACTTACTAATTAGTTACAAATTAAACATATGAATAGTCTTTACTCTTCAAACTTTTGGAAAAGATAGTCAGACTTTATAGATAGGAAAATAGTATGATTTTCTGTAGCAGACGAAACGAGCTTTGCGCAGCTGCCGATCCGCTGCACCGATTGAAAATTTCTGATACGTACCTCTCTCCAAACCTAATGCTCTCATTATCTGAGTGCCGTTCTCTCTCTCTCTCTCTCTCTCTCTCTCTCTCTCTCTCTCTCTCTCTCTCTCTCTCTCTCTCTCTCTCTCTCTCTCTCTCTCTCTCTCTCTCTCTCTCTCTCTCTCTCTCTCTCTCTCTCTCTCTCTCTCTCTCTCTCTCTCTCTCTCTCTCTCTCTCTCTCTCTCTCTCTCTCTCTCTCTCTCTCTCTCTCTCATCTCTCTCTCTCTCTCTCTCTCTCTCTCTCTCTCTCTCTCTCTCTCTCATCTCTCTCTCTCTCTCTCTCTCTCTCTCTCTCTCTCTCTCTCTCTCTCTCTCTCTCTCTCTCTCTCTCTCTCTCTCTCTCCTCTCTCTCTCTCTCTCTCTCTCTCTCTCTCTCTCTCTCTCTCTCTCTCTCTCATCTCTCTCTCTCTCTCTCTCTCTCTCTCTCTCTCTCTCTCTCTCTCTCTCTCTCTCTCTCTCTCTCTCTCTCTCTCTCTCTCTCTCTCTCTCTCTCTCTCTCTCTCTCTTCTCTCTCTCTCTCTCTCTCTCTCTCTCTCTCTCTCTCTCTCTCTCTCTCTCTCTCTCTCTCTCTCTCTCTCTCTCTCTCTCTCTCTCTCTCTCTCTCTCTCTCTCTCTCTCTCTCTCTCTCTCTCTCTCTCTCTCTCTCTCTCTCTCTCTCTCTCTCTCTCTCTCTCTCTCTCTCTCTCTCTCTCTCTCTCTCTCTCTCTCTCTCTCTCTCTCTCTCTCTCTCTCTCTCTCTCTCTCTCTCTCTCTCTCTCTCTCTCTCTCTCTCTCTCTCTCTCTCTCTCTCTCTCTCTCTCTCTCTCTCTCTCTCTCTCTCTCTCTCTCTCTCTCTCTCTCTCTCTCTCTCTCTCTCTCTCTCTCTCTCTCTCTCTCTCTCTCTCTCTCTCTCTCTCTCTCTCTCTCTCTCTCTCTCTCTCTCTCTCTCTCTCTCTCTCTCTCTCTCTCTCTCTCTCTCTCTCTCTCTCTCTCTCTCTCTCTCTCTCTCTCTCTCTCTCTCTCTCTCTCTCTCTCTCTCTCTCTCTCTCTCTCTCTCTCTCTCTCTCTCTCTCTCTCTCTCTCTCTCTCTCTCTCTCTCTCTCTCTCTCTCTCTCTCTCTCTCTCTCTCTCTCTCTCTCTCTCTCTCTCTCTCTCTCTCTCTCTCTCTCTCTCTCTCTCTCTCTCTCTCTCTCTCTCTCTCTCTCTCTCTCTCTCTCTCTCTCTCTCTCTCTCTCTCTCTCTCTCTCTCTCTCTCTCTCTCTCTCTCTCTCTCTCTCTCTCTCTCTCTCTCTCTCTCTCTCTCTCTCTCTCTCTCTCTCCAGTCGGCCGCGTGTCTCTCATAGTAATTCGCTATCTCACTCTAGGCTAGGATGTGCAATCATTGATTATATAGCAATACATTGATGAAATAAATTACAGTACAGTATAATTACTATTGAGAATCAAACATCAATACATTATCAGAGAAAATTATATTAAAAAGTGGTCACAATTGAAGATCATGTAGTGATTCGTCGGTAGAGACAAATACAGTAACATGTGATCACTATCAAGTATTGAAAATTTTATAGTATATTGAAGAGTATCGGATATAGTATGTATGTTACTGTATTTATGTTAATTAAAACCTTTTTACTATATTTTAGTTTGAAATTTGCAAAACAAAAACAAATAACTACAAAAGAATATCACAATGTACTGCAAGATATACTGGTACCCATTATTTACACTCTTAAGTGGGACCAGAAATGTTTCAACAAATAAAAAGGTTCCAGCTAAGAAGACTGATGTTCGTCTTTATTTGACAGAAGGGTTATTGCTTGTGACTGGCAAGAGCAGGCGAGTCTTTGTAGCTGAGAGAACCTATTGTTGTGATAAATTTGACTATATTATTTCACCAACGACTATCATTATTATTGTTTCATCTCTGTTCAGTGTACGTTAGAGTATGAGGACAATCTCGATTGTGTATTTAAAGGAGAATATAGTGCGTTTTACTATTGAAAGGAATACACATTAGAATACCAACTTTTAAAGAAATAAATCGCAATTTAGTTCAATCATTCATTGTTTTAGTATGTGATAATATACAAAATGAAATGGTGTATATAGAATTAATTTAGTTTAAGGTAAAAGTATTTTAATTAAGCCATTGTTTAATACAAACACATGTGTCATTGTCAAAATATATTGTTATCATGTTTACATTTGGTACCACGTTTATCCGTTTTAGACGACTAGTTTTTCCTCATCCAATGATACTATTAGTAATTCACTTTATAATTAATCGTAAATTATTTCTGCTATTTTATTTGTTTTTAGTGAACTTTGTTTTCAATTTAACGAGATAACCAATTTTCACAGTTAAATATAAACTAGGTAATGCAGGTAGCTATCTACCACAGTAGTTACACATTATTAGTTTCTATATACCATTCAATCGTATTGTTCATTTTCCCAGTTAAATATATACTAGGTAATGCAGGTAGCTATCTACCACAGTAGTTACACATTATTAGTTTCTATATACCATTCAATCGTATTGTTCATTTTCCCAGTTAAATATATACTAGGTAATGCAGGTAGCTATCTACCACAGTAGTTACACATTATTAGTTTCTATATACCATTCAATCGTATTGTTCATTTTCCCAGTTAAATATAAACTAGGTGATGCAGGTAGCTATCTACCACAGTAGTTACACATTATTAGTTTCTATATACCATTCAATCGTATTGTTCATTTTCCCAGTTAAATATAAACTAGGTGATGCAGGTAGCTATCTACCACAGTAGTTACACATTATTGGTTTCTATATACCATTCAATCGTAATGTTCATTTTTACAGTTAAATATAAACTAGGTAATGCAGGTAGCTATCTACCACAGTAGTTACACATTATTAGTTTCTATATACCATTCAATCGTATTGTTCATTTTCACAGTTAAATATAAACTAGGTAATGCAGGTAGCTATCTACCACAGTAGTTACACATTATTAGTTTCTATATACCATTCAATCGTATTGTTCATTTTCCCAGTTAAATATAAACTAGGTAATGCAGGTAGCTATCTACCACAGTAGTTACACATTATTAGTTTCTATATACCATTCAATCGTATTGTTCATTTTCCCAGTTAAATATAAACTAGGTGATGCAGGTAGCTATCTACCACAGTAGTTACACATTATTAGTTTCTATATACCATTCAATCGTATTGTTCATTTTCCCAGTTAAATATAAACTAGGTAATGCAGGTAGCTATCTACCACAGTAGTTACACAGTATTAGTTTCTATATACCATTCAATCGTATTGTTCATTTTCACAGTTAAATATAAACTAGGTAATGCAGGTAGCTATCTACCACAGTAGTTACACATTATTAGTTTCTATATACCATTCAATCATATTGTTCATTTTCACAGTTAAATATAAACTAGGTAATGCAGGTAGCTATCTACCACAGTAGTTACACATTATTAGTTTCTATATACCATTCAATCGTATTGTTCATTTTCACAGTTAAATATAAACTAGGTAATGCAGGTAGCTATCTACCACAGTAGTTACACATTATTAGTTTCTATATACCATTCAATCGTATTGTTCATTTTCACAGTTAAATATAAACTAGGTAATGCAGGTAGCTATCTATCACAGTAGTTACACATTATTAGTTTCTATATACCATTCAATCGTATTGTTCATTTTCCCAGTTAAATATAAACTAGGTAATGCTGGTAGCTATCGACCACAGTAGTTACATATTATTAGTTTCTATATACCATTCAATCGTATTGTTCATTTTCACAGTTAAATATAAACTAGGTAATCCAGGTAGCTATCTACCACAGTAGTTACACATTATTAGTTTCTATATACCATTCAATCGTATTGTTCATTTTCACAGTTAAATATAAACTAGGTAATGCAGGTAGCTATCTACCACAGTAGTTACACATTATTAGTTTCTATATACCATTCAATCGTATTGTTCATTTTCACAGTTAAATATAAACTAGGTAATCCAGGTAGCCACAGTAGTTACACATTATTAGTTTCTATATACCATTCAATCGTATTGTTCATTTTCACAGTTAAATATAAACTAGGTAATGCAGGTAGCTATCTACCACAGTAGTTACACATTATTAGTTTCTATATACCATTCAATCGTATTGTTCATTTTCACAGTTAAATATAAACTAGGTAATGCAGGTAGCTATCTACCACAGTAGTTACACATTATTAGTTTCTATATACCATTCAATCGTATTGTTCATTTTCACAGTTAAATATAAACTAGGTAATCCAGGTAGCTATCTACCACAGTAGTTACACATTATTAGTTTCTATATACCATTCAATCATATTGTTCATTTTCACAGTTAAATATAAACTAGGTAATGCAGGTAGCTATCTACCACAGTAGTTACACACTATTAGTTTCTATATACCATTCAATCGTATTGTTCATTTTCCCAGTTAAATATATACTAGGTAATGCAGGTAGCTATCTACCACAGTAGTTACACATTATTAGTTTCTATATACCATTCAATCGTATTGTTCATTTTCCCAGTTAAATATATACTAGGTAATGCAGGTAGCTATCTACCACAGTAGTTACACATTATTAGTTTCTATATACCATTCAATCGTATTGTTCATTTTCCCAGTTAAATATAAACTAGGTGATGCATGTAGCTATCTACCACAGTAGTTACACATTATTAGTTTCTATATACCATTCAATCGTATTGTTCATTTTTACAGTTATTACCGTTGTCTTCACCCGAATTTATTTATTTATTTTAATTCCAACGATACAACCATTTTGAAATTTTACAATAACTTAATATGGCCAAATTGTAATGATAAATGTTATGAATATAGTTGGTACAAACATTTTAAACAAGCATAAAACTGTAATAATCAAACAACTAACATTGCATGTTAATTGAAGCTTATGAACATAACAATTAAAACTAGAATAACAAAATTAATATTTTTGTTACTAATATTTTTTTAACAAACCCCCTATTCTTTGCAATATTCACATGAAAAACATGATATTTGACAGTGTGTGATTCAGATGTTTGTATATGAAATTAATATACATTTAAATACAAAAAATAATTTCCAAACGTGAAAATTTAAACGTTCAAATATTCGTCTAAAAACACAAATTCAGTATTGGAGACACCTCTGGATAGTTAAGACAGCGTATATTCTTAAGTTATTTACACATCACTGTTATATTCTGTTAAAATATAACTGATCAGTTGTAGGCAAAACTATTTTGTTTCTCTTTTTTAGTACAAATAATTAAATATTAAAATAACAGTAACTCTCTAACTGTTCTTAAATAAATATATACAGTGTGTTTTTTTAGCCGTGCCTTCGACAGGATAATGTACTTACCGCGTAAACTATCTCATTTACCGTGTTACGCCTACCGTGTAATTTACTTGTTTGCACATCCATTACTTAACTCTCTTCCCGTCAAATATTACATGTAACATTACTTCAAAGTAGAAGCAGTCGTTAGGATAATCTCGTTTGTAACCTGTACCTATTCCAAACTGAATTAACCCGACATAAAGTGAAGATAGCCTTGGACTAATGGTTTGCTCACAATAGTGGAGCTCGCGTTACTAACCTAACTATCCTGTTAGCCAGAACTCATTACTCTTTATGTTTGATCCACGTAGCGTTCTGAATAAGTAGCTCATTAACAAAACTAAACATCAAATACCTCAATAACAATCCTATTTAGTAATCCTGTTAAGGCCATACTTATCTAAAATGGTAGTAGGTTTACTTAATACCATTTGATGTCATAATAACTTTTTAATAAAAGTGTGCAACTTGGAATAGGTTGATATTGGTCAAAGTTTCAGATTCAGTTCAGTTGTATCTATCTGTATCTCTCTGGATACGTCAATTAGTTGATATTGGTCAAAGTCTCAGATTCAGTTCAGTTGTATCTATATGTATCTCTCTGGATACGTCAATTAGTTGATATTGGTCAAAGTCTCAGATTCAGTTCAGTTGTATCTATTTGTATCTCTCTGGATACGTCAATTAGTTGATATTGGTCAAAGTTTCAGATTCAGTTCAGTTGTATCTATCTGTATCTCTCTGGATACGTCAATTAGTTGATATTGGTCAAAGTCTCAGATTCAGTTCAGTAGTATCTATTTGTATCTCTCTGGATACGTCAATTAGTTGATATTGGTCAAAGTTTCAGATTCAGTTCAGTTGTATCTATCTGTATCTCTCTGGATACGTCAATTAGTTGATATTGGTCAAAGTCTCAGATTCAGTTCAGTTGTATCTATCTGTATCTCTCTGGATACGTCAATTAGTTGATATTGGTCAAAGTCTCAGATTCAGTTCAATTGTATCTATCTGTATCTCTCTGGATACGTCAATTAGTTGATATTGGTCAAAGTCTCAGATTCAGTTCAGTTGTATCTATCTGTATCTCTCTGGATACGTCAATTAGTTGATATTGGTCAAAGTCTCAGATTCAGTTCAGTTGTATCTGTCTGTATCTCTCTGGATACGTCAATTAGTTGATATTGGTCAAAGTCTCAGATTCAGTTCAGTTGTATCTATCTGTATCTCTCTGGATACGGTAATTAGTTGATATTGGTCAGTCTCAGATTCAGTTCAGTTGTATCTATCTGTATCTCTCTGGATACGTCAATTAGTTGATATTGGTCAGTCTCAGATTCAGTTCAGTTGTATCTGTCTGTATCTCTCTGGATACGTCAATTAGTTGATATTGGTCAAAGTCTCAGATTCAGTTCAGTTGTATCTGTCTGTATCTCTCTGGATACGTCAATTAGTTGATATTGGTCAAAGTCTCAGATTCAGTTCAGTTGTATCTATCTGTATCTCTCTGGATACGGTAATTAGTTGATATTGGTCAGTCTCAGATTCAGTTCAGTTGTATCTATCTGTATCTCTCTGGATACGTCAATTAGTTGATATTGGTCAGTCTCAGATTCAGTTCAGTTGTATCTATCTGTATCTCTCTGGATACGTCAATTAGTTGATATTGGTCAGTCTCAGATTCAGTTCAGTTGTATCTATCTGTATCTCTCTGGATACGTCAATTAGTTGATATTGGTCAGTCTCAGATTCAGTTCAGTTGTATCTATCTGTATCTCTCTGGATACGTCAATTAGTTGATATTGGTCAGTCTCAGATTCAGTTCAGTTGTATCTATCTGTATCTCTCTGGATACGTCAATTAGTTGATATTGGTCAGTCTCAGATTCAGTTCAGTTGTATCTATCTGTATCTCTCTGGATACGTCAATTAGTTGATATTGGTCAGTCTCAGATTCAGTTCAGTTGTATCTATCTGTATCTCTCTGGATACGTCAATTAGTTGATATTGGTCAGTCTCAGATTCAGTTCAGTTGTATCTATCTGTATCTCTCTGGATACGTCAATTAGTTGATATTGGTCAGTCTCAGATTCAGTTCAGTTGTATCTATCTGTATCTCTCTGGATACGTCAATTAGTTGATATTTTTGTAGTAAATCAATATGCAGACAAACATTTTATGTCAGTGTATGTTTATAATTATAGCTTTATGCAAATAATTTGTATCCATACACTCACTTTATGTCATAACAATAACAAACCAAGCTGATGGACATTGTACTTCAACTAAAAAAGTAGTAAAGTTGTTCAAACATGTTTTCGTCTTGAGTTTAATATTTCTTATAACGACCAGCAAAAACAAATTAAAAAATATAAATAATTTATAGTTACTACGTAAGCCTAGCGTTATTTCATAATAGCGTGCAGAAAGTGTTAAGAAAATATAATTAATAATCAGATTGTGACCATTAATAATCGAATAAACAATGATGCTTGCATTATAATTTCCATATAAGATGATCACATTTATTCAACACTGGTTATGCTTGTAAAGTTAGTTTATTCCAATTGTTAAGAATAATCACTGAAGAAATAAAGGTTTTACCAGTTACAAGAAATAGAGGTTTTACCAACTACAATAAATGAAGGTTTTACCAACTACAAAAAATAGAGGTTTTACCAGCTACAATAAATGAAGGTTTTACCAACTACAAAAAATAGAGGTTTCACCAACTACAAGAAATAGAGGTTTTACCAGCTACAATAAATGAAAGTTTTACCAACTACAAGAAATAGATGTTTTACCAACTACAAGAAATAGAGGTTTTACCAGTTACAAGCAATAGAGGTTTTACCAACTACACGAAATAAAAGTGTTACCAACTACAATAAATAAAGGTTTTACCAACAACAAGAAATAAAGGTTTTACCAACTACAAGAAATAGAGGTTTTACCAGCTACAATAAAGGAAGGTTTTACCAACTACAAAAAATAGAGGTTTCACCAACTACAAGAAATAGAGGTTTTACCAGCTACAATAAATGAAAGTTTTACCAACTACAAGCAATAGATGTATTACCAACTACAAGAAATAGAGGTTTTACCAGTTACAAGCAATAGAGGTTTTACCAACTACACGAAATAAAAGTTTTACCAACTACAATAAATAAAGGTTTTACCAACAACAAGAAATAAAGGTTTTACCAACTACAAGAAATAGAGGTTTTACCAGCTACAATAAAGGAAGGTTTTACCAACTACAAAAAATAGAGGTTTCACCAACTACAAGAAATAGAGGTTTTACCAGCTACAATAAATGAAGGTTTTACCAACTACAAGAAATAGATGTTTTACCAACTACAAGAAATAGAGGTTTTACCAGTTACAAGCAATAGAGGTTTTACCAACTACACGAAATAAAGGTTTTACCAACTACAAGAAATAAAAGATTTACCAACAACAAGAAATAAAGGTTTTACCAGTTACAAGAAATAGAGGTTTTACCAAATACACGAAATAAAGGTTTTACCAACTACAAGAAATAGAGGTTTTACCAGCTACAATAAATGAAGGTTTTACCAACTACAAGAAATAGAGGTTTTACCAACTACAAGAAATAGAGGTTTTACCAACTAAAAGAAATAAAGGTTTTACCAGCTACAAGAAACAAAAGTTTTACCAACGACAAGAAATTAAGACTATATGTAAGTATCTCCTTTTTGATCGATGTCTTGAAGTCTTTTTATTTGATTTTGGCTATTAACTAAGGGCAAAGAATCTGTTTGATGCGCTAATTTTTTAAAGACTTGAGTGGGAATTCCAACTTTTAGGTTCTCATTTTGTTTCATTAGGGCCTACTTTCTAGCTATTGCGTAGTACAATGTTTCTTCTTTAGAGTTACCGATAGTTAGCACAGTATAATTCACTTTTTTAAGTATCAGATCAGTTACACTATCATGTCCTGACTTTGATAACCTTGTACAATCATCTATAAAGATAACAAAAATCTTTGCCTAAATATTTATTTATTTATTTATGAATCTTTACATAACAGCTACAGGTAAAAACCTAATACAGCCATTTTGACAAAACTATAACTACACAACAATTATTTTCAGTACAAGAATAAGTAAACTATGCTAAAAATATATAATACAGGCTTAACAGTAATAATCAACTATGTAGCGCGAGCTAACAAATAATATTTATCCAAACATAACTTTAGAAACAAAAAGAAGTTAAATATTTCAGTGAATATCCATTTTATGAAAGTGAAGGAAATTGATATGTTTAGGAAAGAATACAATTCAGTGCCATCAGATAAATCAACCAATAAATACAAATTTATGAAATTGAACTAGTACTAATATCAGAGTCAAATGGATGGTTATGTACTCGGAAAACAATTAATGCTTTAGCATATTGACGTTATGTCTAATTACAGTTAAATCTGTGCAATCTCATAACGAACAGAGTACTTGTTTACTGAACGTCAATATTGTTGGCAAAAAGCTCTGATTATTGTTGATCTTGATAGTAGCTATTCTATCAATAATAATATCTGCTCCAGGGTTTGTTTAAAATTTATAATACTAATATATAATGGATAATCGTGTAGTTTATAAACATAGGGTTTTCTAAAAACTACTAACATGAATAATTTTTACTGTGTAATAGTTTCAAATACGACTCGCCAGTTAAAAGCTTTCGATTTGAGTGTACGGGGTGGAAAACCCTTTGATATTTTTTACTGAGATGACACAAACATATGTTGCGCAAAGCTTTATACCAGCAGTACCAAGATTGTATTCAACTTTCATTTAGGTCCCATATAGTTTCGTGTCAATTTTTCAACAAAAGCATATGTTGAGTACAAAGTTAATTAAGTTACAGGTGTATTATAGAAATATTACATTCCACAAACCATATCTCAAAAGGTTTACTCTTTCCAGAGATATGGTAATTCGAATGCAATAATTAGGAGCAAATTCAGTACAGGAAATAAAGTGATTTAGCCCATAACAAAATAACACTGTAAAATCAGTATTGAAAAAGTGTATATGTTACATTTTGATAACAGTTGTTGAAAGTGAGGTTATACCGCTTGGCAGTGGGATAAATTGTGATAATAAGCTGCAGTTGTAACATTTTGTAGCATCTCAGGTCATATGTTTCTTGACTCTTGCATTATGAGATTCATCAGCTTCGTTGGTCTAGTTTTACAAACATTTTCTTACAATAAGCTCAATTGTAATAATAATAGGCCCGAAAAAATAATAATAGTAATCAATAGTATTTAGGCTCAGTGACCTAGCCCTCTACTCTAACGTATTTAGGCTCAGTGACCTAGCCCTCTACTCTAAGGTATTTAGGCTCAGTGACCTAGCCCTCTACTCTAAGGTATTTAGGCTCAGTGACCTAGCCCTCTACTCTAACGTATTTAGGCTCAGTGACCTAGCCCTCTACTCTAACGTATTTAGGCTCAGTGACCTAGCCCTCTACTCTAACGTATTTAGGCTCAGTGACCTAGCCCTCTACTCTAACGTATTTAGGCTCAGTGACCTAGCCCTCTACTCTAACGTATTTAGGCTCAGTGACCTAGCCCTCTACTCTAACGTATTTAGGCTCAGTGACCTAGCCCTCTACTCTAACGTATTTAGGCTCAGTGACCTAGCCCTCTACTCTAACGTTTACTTGGTCTCAGAGCACGTACTTGCCTATGATAATATGATGGGGCTCCGTCTTGCTGAGTTGTAATATGGTCCAGTAGAGAACGCACTGCTGTAAAAATATTGTTTATCAACAAAATCTTGATAGATTGTACCGATTACGTTTACGTCAGTTACGATTGGCCCAACAATATGACCGTTGATTGTTCCGCCCATCAGTCGTTGCGTGTGGCCTTCTACCATCCAGTGAGGATTGAGGAATATCGTGATTCCATAACGGCAGTCGTGTGTATTTACATGTGCAATAAGTAAGCAAGTAGCTTCATATGAATAAAACTTTCAAGTTAACAAATTGTGAATTTTGTAACACTTTCTCATTATTATTTCACGTAATCCTGTTCGTCTGTCAAAAATCATCCTCTGCTAGTTCCTGGGTCAGTTTTATCTTATAAGGATATTTATATTTGTGTAAAATCTTCATCTTGTAGCATCTCTAGCAGAAATATTAGGATTCACAGTACATGTCCTAAGTAAATGACCACTGGAATCTCTGTAGATGTTTGTTAATTTTTAACGGATTTTAGCGTACCAAGTCCCTCACGATCTTTAATTGTCCCTTTTTCTTCACTTCCATCTAAAAAAAATATCTGATGCATGAATATTATAGTATTACTACTAAAATAAAGCTCGTATTTTTTTATAACCCCCTTAGAAAAATAAGTCTTTTATCTGAACTAAAAGTAAATTTACACTGATTCCCGAAGGTAAAGTTGCTCTTTAGGCCATCATTGAGTTACAAGACTAGCCTGGATAACCTTATTAAGGAAAAAAGGAAACCAGTTATGACCTTTATCACAGCCTTCAATACAATTAGAAAATCTCTCGTAAATAATAAATTTTAGGATACAAATTACTATGCCATTACTCCTTGTTTTAAAAAAATTAATAAATTTGATATATACATATAAGTTAGGAACGTACACAATGATAGGAGGTTTATAGTACACGTATGCAATAATAAAACTCTGCCCTGCTTATTATATTATTAAATATATTATTAAAACGTGTTATTTGTTCAGGGAATTGAAAATTTAGTTATACTTGTACTACTTGAGAATTATTTAAGCTTATAAATGTGCCTTTTGGAATTCATTTACGAAATGCTATTCTAATTTTATACCAGGATTGTACAGTTGATATTTTTAAATAGTTGATTCTTACATGGTATATTTGTTACAGATCCTGAAGTATCTCCAAAAATGTTTTGGGCTTGCCACTACAAACTAAAAAGAACTTTAATAATCACACTTGTAAATGTGAAATTATTATTTTGTTTGGATATATGTTTAAACATATAAAACTATATTTTTTAAGCGGTCGTTTAAATTTATATAGTTAAATTTTTTCAAATATCACAATAACTATTTACACAGAATTTAACAGAAGGAAGACCACAAGGAAGATTAAGTTTAAAAAAACAGAAATAAAACTTTGAGACAAATTTTGTTATGCTTCAGCTATTTTGTTAATGTACAAACTAACACATATAAAGTGGATACCATTCTAGTGAACAAGAAGGGTTTACAATCTGTGGTAGACTCATACTCGCCTAATATCTAATGTTGAACCTTGTTTATTTAGTGTTTATTAAAAGCACTTAACTTTGTTGGAGCGATCGATGTGTGTCTCTTTATTGCTGATAAGGGAACTATATTATTGTACTAAAACGCCTATTTATAATTTTTCAAAAACTATATTTCATTAAGTAAATAAAACTAATAAATAGAATTTTAGGTTAACTTACACCAAAAATGATAGTAATTAGTGTTAAATACTTTTAATTTGTTTCCATTTCAACAAAGATGGTTGCAGGTGTGAAGTCGTGTTGCAGTTTGAAAAAGGGAACCTTAGAATCATTAACTATTAATATTGACATATTTCTTTTTGTAAAATTCTTCAGTAAGGAAATGTCAGGGGTACTACTCACTTTGAGGGTACAGAGACACTAGAACCTCATTAAGTTAGGGGCAAGTTAGAGGCGAGTGAGAGGCAAGTGAGAGGCGAGTGAGAGGCAAGTGAGAGGTAAGTGAGAGGTGAGTGAGAGGCGAGTGAGAGGTAAGTGAGAGGCCAGTGAGAGGCGAGTGAGAGGCGAGTGAGAAATGAGTGAGAAGCAAGTGAGAAGCAAGTGAGAGGCGAGTGAGAGGTGAGTGACATGCGAGTGAGAGGCAAGTGAGAGGCAAGTGAGAGGCGAGTGAGAGGCGAGTGAGAGGTGAGTGAGAGGTGAGAGGCGAGTGAGAGGCAAGTGAGAGGCGAGTGAGAAGTAAGTGAGAAGCAAGTGAGGGGCAAGTGAGAGGCAAGTGAGAGGCAAGTGAGAGGCGAGTGAGAAGCAAGTGAGAGGAGAGTGAGAGGCGAGTGAGATGCGAGTGAGAGGCAAGTGAGAGGCGAGTGAGATGCGAGTGAGAGGCAAGTGAGAGGCGAGTGAGAAGTGAGTGAGAAGCAAGTGAGAGGCGAGTGAGAGGTGCGTGAGTTGCCGAGAGTCGTTGGTAAAAACATGTTTGTGGAGGTTTGTTAATTCTGAATCGGTCATTAACACAAATGTTTACAGTCCAAGTTCCACGGTCAACTAATTCGATACCCATCGGACTATTAAAGAGACCAGTTGTGGCCTTTGGACCTTTCAGGGTCATCGCGTTATAAAATTATGCAGTTACAGTTTCCGCTAATAAACCACTTACATACACGTTTGGGGGATTTTGTAAACCTCGTTTCCTTAAATTAACGATTGACATTGTCGTCTAATAAAAGTAAAACAGAATAAACAGAGCTATGCTTTTATATTTTTAATTAAATATGTTTCAGTATTAGCAAAATACACTAGAAATAAAAAGCTCTCGGTATAAAATATATATCCTTACTAAAACCTGGTTATGGCAGGTACTAAAGGTTAAGGTCACATTCTGGGAGATCAATGTCTAAGGTATAAATCACAAGTTAACAGCCTCGTGCGTCAGATGTTGCAGCCCACATCTTCTAAAGGAACACCGACAGTGTACATATTGTTTTAAATTTTACATGAGACCAAAGTATAATTATTTCATAAATGATAAATTTTATTTAAAATTTCTTAACTCAACAAATATCTAGTTCAATGCAAATACTATAAAGGATTTTTATATAAAAATAGTATATCCATCGGTATTAAAATTGTATATTTATTTTTTGAAATATAAGGAAGTTAAAGTAAGTATACGCAAATATTGTATACGCGATCTACCAATATTGTATACACGATCTACCATATTGTATACGCGATCTACCAATATTGTATACGCGATCTACCAATACGTATGTATACGCGTCATAACTTAGTGCTCATAAACTACTACTTGATATACAAGTATCTACCGTCATAACTTAAGTACTAGCCAATAAATAAAGGTTGGATGTGTACCGTCCGTCTTGTTATTATTTTTGTTCATAAACTACTACTTGATATACAAGTATCTACCGTCATAACTTAAGTACTAGCCAATAAATAAAGGTTGGTTGTGTACCGTCCGTCTTGTTATTATTTTTGTTCATAAACTACCACTTGATATACAAGTATCGACTGTCATAACTTAAGTACTAGCCAATAAATAAAGGTTGGTTGTGTACCGTCCGTCTTGTTATTATTTTTGTTCATAAACTACCACTTGATATACAAGTATCGACTGTCATAACTTAAGTACTAGCCAATAAATAAAGGTTGGATGTGTACCGTCCGTCTTGTTATTATTTTTGTTCATAAACTACTACTTGATATACAAGTATCTACCGTCATAACTTAAGTACTAGCCAATAAATAAAGGTTGGTTGTGTATCGTCCGTCTTGTTATTATTTTTGTTCATAAACTACCACTTGATATACAAGTATCGACTGTCATAACTTAAGTACTAGCCAATAAATAAAGGTTGGTTGTGTACCGTCCGTCTTGTTCTTATTTGTGTTCATAAACTACTATGTATACGCGATCTACCAATATTGTATACGCGATCTACCAATACGTATGTATACGCGTAATAACTTAGTGCTCATAAACTACTACTTGATATACAAGTATCTACCGTCATAACTTAAGTACTAGCCAATAAATAAAGGTTGGTTGTGTACCGTCCGTCTTGTTATTATTTTTGTTCATAAACTACCACTTGATATACAAGTATCTACCGTCATAACTTAAGTACTAGCCAATAAATAAAGGTTGGTTGTGTACCGTCCTCCTTGTTATTATTTTTGTTCATAAACTACTACTTGATATACAAGTATCTACCGTCATAACTTAAGTACTAGCCAATAAATAAAAGTTGGTTGTGTACCGTCCGTCTTGTTATTATTTGTGTTCATAAACTACTATGTATACGCGATCTACCAATATTGTATACGCGATCTACCAATATTGTATACGCTATCTACCAATACGTATGTATACGCTTAATAACTTAGTGCTCATAAACTACTACTTGATCTTCTAAAATCGATCGTCATAATTTACTAGTCAATAAATAAATATAACTTTGTTGTTGAACGTCCATCTTGTTCTTTTTAGTGTCGTAAATATATGCACTATTAGTAAAATATTGTCTTTCAAGGAGGTATTCACTGATATTTTTTGGTAAAGACAAGGTTTTCTTTAGCGAAACATGTCGTCATATAAAAATAGCTTGGTTGTTTATGTAGCATATACAGCAAGTACCAGAGTAAAGCAAGAAGTTTACTTTGCCACCGTAATAGTCTTTACACAAACAAGGTTTAGCTCTTGTTGAGACAATATTGACACAGTCACTCAAAGTGCACACCTTAAAACTGTAGCCTCAAAATGTAGCGCTGAGAGTTGTCGTTTATTACTATAGCTATATTTTATTGGATATTATGAAAATGTGTCTTATATATTTTTGTTGGATTTTTAATTTATACACAAAACACTTATAATTATGTTATTTATTTATTTTCCATGTGTGCGACCAATTAGTTGATATTGGTCAAAGTCTCAGATTCAGTTCAGTTGTATCTATCTGTATCTCTCTGGATACGTCAATTAGTTGATATTGGTCAAAGTCTCAGATTCAGTTCAGTTGTATCTATTTGTATCTCTCTGGATACGTCAATTAGTTGATATTGGTCAAAGTTTCAGATTCAGTTCAGTTGTATCTATCTGTATCTCTCTGGATACGTCAATTAGTTGATATTGGTCAAAGTCTCAGATTCAGTTCAGTTGTATCTATCTGTATCTCTCTGGATACGTCAATTAGTTGATATTGGTCAAAGTCTCAGATTCAGTTCAGTTGTATCTATCTGTATCTCTCTGGATACGTCAATTAGTTGATATTGGTCAAAGTCTCAGATTCAGTTCAGTTGTATCTATTTGTATCTCTCTGGATACGTCAATTAGTTGATATTGGTCAAAGTTTCAGATTCAGTTCAGTTGTATCTATCTGTATCTCTCTGGATACGTCAATTAGTTGATATTGGTCAAAGTCTCAGATTCAGTTCAGTTGTATCTATCTGTATCTCTCTGGATACGTCAATTAGTTGATATTGGTCAAAGTCTCAGATTCAGTTCAGTTGTATCTATCTGTATCTCTCTGGATACGTCAATTAGTTGATATTGGTCAAAGTCTCAGATTCAGTTCAGTTGTATCTATCTGTATCTCTCTGGATACGTCAATTAGTTGATATTGGTCAGTCTCAGATTCAGTTCAGTTGTATCTATCTGTATCTCTCTGGATACGTCAATTAGTTGATATTGGTCAGTCTCAGATTCAGTTCAGTTGTATCTATCTGTATCTCTCTGGATACGTCAATTAGTTGATATTGGTCAGTCTCAGATTCAGTTCAGTTGTATCTATCTGTATCTCTCTGGATACGTCAATTAGTTGATATTGGTCAGTCTCAGATTCAGTTCAGTTGTATCTATCTGTATCTCTCTGGATACGTCAATTAGTTGATATTGGTCAGTCTCAGATTCAGTTCAGTTGTATCTATCTGTATCTCTCTGGATACGTCAATTAGTTGATATTGGTCAGTCTCAGATTCAGTTCAGTTGTATCTATCTGTATCTCTCTGGATACGTCAATTAGTTGATATTGGTCAGTCTCAGATTCAGTTCAGTTGTATCTATCTGTATCTCTCTGGATACGTCAATTAGTTGATATTGGTCAGTCTCAGATTCAGTTCAGTTGTATCTATCTGTATCTCTCTGGATACGTCAATTAGTTGATATTGGTCAGTCTCAGATTCAGTTCAGTTGTATCTATCTGTATCTCTCTGGATACGTCAATTAGTTGATATTGGTCAGTCTCAGATTCAGTTCAGTTGTATCTATCTGTATCTCTCTGGATACGTCAATTAGTTGATATTTTTGTAGTAAATCAATATGCAGACAAACATTTTATGTCAGTGTATGTTTATAATTATAGCTTTATGCAAATAATTTGTATCCATACACTCACTTTATGTCATAACAATAACAAACCAAGCTGATGGACATTGTACTTCAACTAAAAAAGTAGTAAAGTTGTTCAAACATGTTTTCGTCTTGAGTTTAATATTTCTTATAACGACCAGCAAAAACAAATTAAAAAATATAAATAATTTATAGTTACTACGTAAGCCTAGCGTTATTTCATAATAGCGTGCAGAAAGTGTTAAGAAAATATAATTAATAATCAGATTGTGACCATTAATAATCGAATAAACAATGATGCTTGCATTATAATTTCCATATAAGATGATCACTTTTATTCAACACTGGTTATGCTTGTAAAGTTAGTTTATTCCAATTGTTAAGAATAATCACTGAAGAAATAAAGGTTTTACCAGTTACAAGAAATAGAGGTTTTACCAACTACAATAAATGAAGGTTTTACCAACTAAAAAAAATAGAGGTTTTACCAGCTACAATAAATGAAGGTTTTACCAACTACAAAAAATAGAGGTTTCACCAACTACAAGAAATAGAGGTTTTACCAGCTACAATAAATGAAAGTTTTACCAACTACAAGAAATAGATGTTTTACCAACTACAAGAAATAGAGGTTTTACCAGTTACAAGCAATAAAGGTTTTACCAACTACACGAAATAAAAGTGTTACCAACTACAATAAATAAAGGTTTTACCAACAACAAGAAATAAAGGTTTTACCAACTACAAGAAATAGAGGTTTTACCAGCTACAATAAAGGAAGGTTTTACCAACTACAAAAAATAGAGGTTTCACCAACTACAAGAAATAGAGGTTTTACCAGCTACAATAAATGAAAGTTTTACCAACCACAAGAAATAGATGTTTTACCAACTACAAGAAATAGAGGTTTTACCAGTTACAAGCAATAGAGGTTTTACCAACTACACGAAATAAAAGTGTTACCAACTACAATAAATAAAGGTTTTACCAACAACAAGAAATAAAGGTTTTACCAACTACAAGAAATAGATGTTTTACCAACTACAAGAAATAGAGGTTTTACCAGTTACAAGCAATAGAGGTTTTACCAACTACACAAAATAAAAGTGTTACCAACTACAATAAATAAAGGTTTTACCAACAACAAGAAATAAAGGTTTTACCAACTACAAGAAATAAAGGTTTTACCAACTAGAAGAAATAAAAGATTTACGAACAACAAGAAATAAAGGTTTTACCAGTTACAAGAAATAGAGGTTTTACCAAATACACGAAATAAAGGTTTTACCAACTACAAGAAATAGAGGTTTTACCAGCTACAATAAATGAAGGTTTTACCAACTACAAGAAATAGAGGTTTTACCAACTACAAGAAATAGAGGTTTTACCAACTAAAAGAAATAAAGGTTTTACCAGCTACAAGAAACAAAAGTTTTACCAACGACAAGAAATTAAGACTATATGTAAGTATCTCCTTTTTGATCGATGTCTTGAAGTCTTTTTATTTGATTTTGGCTATTAACTAAGGGCAAAGAATCTGTTTGATGCGCTAATTTTTTAAAGACTTGAGTGGGAATTCCAACTTTTAGGTTCTCATTTTGTTTCATTAGGGCCTACTTTCTAGCTATTGCGTAGTACAATGTTTCTTCTTTAGAGTTACCGATAGTTAGCACAGTATAATTCACTTTTTTAAGTATCAGATCAGTTACACTATCATGTCCTGACTTTGATAACCTTGTACAATCATCTATAAAGATAACAAAAATCTTTGCCTAAATATTTATTTATTTATTTATGAATCTTTACATAACAGCTACAGGTAAAAACCTAATACAGCCATTTTGACAAAACTATAACTACACAACAATTATTTTCAGTACAAGAATAAGTAAACTATGCTAAAAATATATAATACAGGCTTAACAGTAATAATCAACTATGTAGCGCGAGCTAACAAATAATATTTATCCAAACATAACTTTAGAAACAAAAAGAAGTTAAATATTTCAGTGAATATCCATTTTATGAAAGTGAAGGAAATTGATATGTTTAGGAAAGAATACAATTCAGTGCCATCAGATAAATCAACCAATAAATACAAATTTATGAAATTGAACTAGTACTAATATCAGAGTCAAATGGATGGTTATGTACTCGGAAAACAATTAATGCTTTAGCATATTGACGTTATGTCTAATTACAGTTAAATCTGTGCAATCTCATAACGAACAGAGTACTTGTTTACTGAACGTCAATATTGTTGGCAAAAAGCTCTGATTATTGTTGATCTTGATAGTAGCTATTCTATCAATAATAATATCTGCTCCAGGGTTTGTTTAAAATTTATAATACTAATATATAATGGATAATCATGTAGTTTATAAATATAGGTTTTTCTAAAAACTACTAACATGAATAATTTTTACTGTGGAATAGTTTCAAATACGACTCGCCAGTTAAAAGCTTTCGATTTGAGTGTACGGGGTGGAAAACCCTTTGATATTTTTTACTGAGAGGACACAAACATATGTTGCGCAAAGCTTTATACCAGCAGTACCAAGATTGTATTCAACTTTCATTTAGGTCCCATATAGTTTGGTGTCAATTTTTCAACAAAAGCATATGTTGAGTACAAAGTTAATTAAGTTACAGGTGTATTATAGAAATATTACATTCCACAAACCATATCTCAAAAGGTTTACTCTTTCCAGAGATATGGTAATTCGAATGCAATAATTAGGAGCAAATTCAGTACAGGAAATAAAGTGATTTAGCCCATAACAAAATAACACAGTAAAATCAGTATTGAAAAAGTGTATATGTTACATTTTGATAACAGTTGTTGAAAGTGAGGTTATACCGCTTGGCAGTGGGATAAATTGTGATAATAAGCTGCAGTTGTAACATTTTGTAGCATCTCAGGTCTTATGTTTCTTGACTCTTGCATTATGAGATTCATCAGCTTCGTTGGTCTAGTTTTACAAACATTTTCTTACAATAAGCTCAATTGTAATAATAATAGGCCCGAAAAAATAATAATAGTAATCAATAGTATTTAGGCTCAGTGACCTAGCCCTCTACTCTAACGTATTTAGGCTCAGTGACCTAGCCCTCTACTCTAAGGTATTTAGGCTCAGTGACCTAGCCCTCTACTCTAAGGTATTTAGGCTCAGTGACCTAGCCCTCTACTCTAACGTATTTAGGCTCAGTGACCTAGCCCTCTACTCTAACGTATTTAGGCTCAGTGACCTAGCCCTCTACTCTAACGTATTTAGGCTCAGTGACCTAGCCCTCTACTCTAACGTATTTAGGCTCAGTGACCTAGTCCTCTACTCTAACGTATTTAGGCTCAGTGACCTAGCCCTCTACTCTAACGTTTACTTGGTCTCAGAGCACGTACTTGCCTATGATAATATGATGGGGCTCCGTCTTGCTGAGTTGTAAAATGGTCCAGTAGAGAACGCACTGCTGTAAAAATATTGTTTATCAACAAAATCTTGATAGATTGTACCGATTACGTTTACGTCAGTTACGATTGGCCCAACAATATGACCGTTGATTGTTCCGCCTATCAGTCGTTGCGTGTGGCCTTCTACCATCCAGTGAGGATTGAGGAATATCGTGATTCCATAACGGCAGTCGTGTGTATTTACATGTGCAATAAGTAAGCAAGTAGCTTCATATGAATAAAACTTTCAAGTTAACAAATTGTGAATTTTGTAACACTTTCTCATTATTATTTCACGTAATCCTGTTCGTCTGTCAAAAATCATCCTCTGCTAGTTCCTGGGTCAGTTTTATCTTATAAGGATATTTTTATTTGTGTAAAATCTTCAGCTTGTAGCATATGTCAGTAGATCTTCAGCAGATTCTCTAGCAGAAATATTGGGATTCACAGTACATGTCCTAAGTAAATGACCGCTGGAATCTCTGTAGATGTTTGTTAATTTTTAACCGATTTTAGCGTACCAAGTCCCTCACGATCTTTAATTGTCCCTTTTTCTTCACTTCCATCTAAAAAAAATATCTGATGCATGAATATTATAGTATTACTACTAAAATAAAGCTCGTATTTTTTTATAACCCCCTTAGAAAAATAAGTCTTTTATCTGAACTAAAAGTAAATTTACACTGATTCCCGAAGGTAAAGTTGCTCTTTAGGCCATCATTGAGTTACAAGACTAGCCTGGATAAACCTTATTAAGGAAAAAGGGAAACCAGTTATGACCTTTATCACAGCCTTCAATACAATTAGAAAATCTCTCGTAAATAATAAATGTTTAGGATACAAATTACTATGCCATTACTCCTTGTTTTAAAAAATTAATAAATTTGATATATACATATAAGTTAGGAACGTACACAATGATAGGAGGTTTATAGTACACGTATGCAATAATAAAACTCTGCCCTGCTTATTATATTATTAAAACGTGTTATTTGTTCAGGGAATTGAAAATTTAGTTATACCTGTACTACTTGAGAATTATTTAAGCTTATAAATGTGCCTTTTGGAATTCATTTACGAAATGCTATTCTAATTTATACCAGAATTGTACAGTTGATATTTTTAAATAGTTGATTCTTACATGGTATATTTGTTACAGATCCTGAAGTATCTCCAAAAATGTTTTGGGCTTGCCACTATGAACTAAAAAGAACTTTAGTAATCACACTTGTAAATGTGAAATTATTATTTTGTTTGGATATATGTTTAAACATATAAAACTATATTTTTTTAAGCGGTCGTTTAAATTTATATAGTTCAATTTTTTCAAATATCACAATAACTATTTACACAGAATTTAACAGAAGGAAGACCACAAGGAAGATTAAGTTTAAAAAAACAGAAATGAAACTTTGAGACAAATTTTGTTATGCTTCAGCTATTTTGTTAATGTACAAACTAACACATATAAAGTGGATACCATTCTAGTGAACGAGAAGGGTTTATAATCTGTGGTAGACTCATACTCGCCTAATATCTAATGTTGAACCTTGTTTATTTAGTGTTTATTAAAAGCACTTAACTTTGTTGGAGTGATCGATGTTTGTCTCTTTATTGCTGATAAGGGAACTATATTATTGTACTAAAACGCCTATTTATAATTTTTCAAAAACTATATTTCATTAAGTAATTAAAACTAATAAATAGAATTTTAGGTTAACACACCAAAAATAATAATAATTAATGTTAAATACTTTTAATTTGTTTCCATTTCAACAAGGATGGTTGCAGGTGTGATGTCGTGTTGCAGTTTGAAAAAGGGAACCTTAGAATCATTAACTATTAATATTGACATATTTCTTTTTGTAAAATTCTTCAGTAAGGAAATGTCACGGGTACTACTCACTTTGAGGGTACAGAGACACTAGAACCTCATTAAGTTAGGGGCAAGTTAGAGGCGAGTGAGAGGCAAGTGAGAGGCAAGTGAGAGGCGAGTGAGAGGCAAGTGAGAGGTAAGTGAGAGGTGAGTGAGAGGCGAGTGAGAGGTAAGTGAGAGGCTAGTGAGAGGCGAGTGAGAGGCGAGTGAGAAATGAGTGAGAAGCAAGTGAGAGGCGAGTGAGAGGTGAGTGACATGCGAGTGAGAGGCAAGTGAGAGGCGAGTGAGAGACGAGTGAGAGGTGAGAGGTGAGTGATAGGCAAGTGAGAGGCGAGTGAGAAGTGAGTGAGAAGCAAGTGAGAGGCAAGTGAGAGGCAAGTGAGAGGCAAGTGAGAGGCAAGTGAGAGGCGAGTGAGAAGCAAGTGAGAGGAGAGTGAAAAGCGAGTGAGATGCGAGTGAGAGGCAAGTGAGAGGCGAGTGAGATGCGAGTGAGAGGCAAGGGAGAGACGAGTGAGAGGCGAATGAGAGGCAAGTGAGAAGTGAGTGAGAAGCAAGTGAGAGGCAAGTGAGAGGTGAGTGAGAGGCAAGTGACAGGCGAGTGAGAAGTGAGTGAGAGGCGAGTGAGAAGTGAGTGATAAGCAAGTGAGAGGCGAGTGAGAGGTGCGTGAGTTGCCGAGAGTCGTTGGTAAAAACATGTTTGTGGTGGTTTGTTAATTCTGAATCGGTCATTAACACAAATGTTTACAGTCCAAGTTCCAAGGTCAACTAATTCGATACCCATCGGACTATTAAAGAGACCAGTTGTGGCCTTTGGACCTTTCAGGGTCATCGCGTTATAAAATTATGCAGTTACAGTTTCCGCTAATAAACCACTTACATACACGTTTGGGGGATTTTGTAAACCTCGTTTCCTTAAATTAACGATTGACATTGTCGTCTAATAAAAGTAAAACAGAATAAACAGAGCTATGCTTTTATATTTTTAATTAAATATGTTTCAGTATTAGCAAAATACACTAGAAATAAAAAGCTCTCGGTATAAAATATATATCCTTACTAAAACCTGGTTATGGCAGGTACTAAAGGTTAAGGTCACATTCTGGGAGATCAATGTCTAAGGTATAAATCACAAGTTAACAGCCTCGTGCGTCAGATGTTGCAGCCCACACCTTCTAAAGGAACACCGACAGTGTACATATTGTTTTAAATTTTACATGAGACCAAAGTATAATTATTTCATAAATGATAAATTTTATTTTAAAATATCTTAACTCAACAAATATCTAGTTCAATTCAAATACTATAAAGGATTTTTATATAAAAATAGTATATCCATCGGTATTAAAATTGTATATTTATTTATATGAAATATAAGGAAGTTAAAGTAAGTTCTCCTCACTTCATTAACTTCAGTAACACGCAGAGATAAAAATACGCAGTGCTTGTAATTGACTTATAGCAATCATGGAGTTGGTGAGGTAATACGGTGTCAATACATTCAATCAAACTATCCCTTTCACTCAATCATGTCAGTCAAGCTACTGCGAGTTCCGTGGTTTTTACAATAGTGCAATATAATTAGAAGCGCAAAGGCCGTCGCTGCTCTAAACAGATCAAAATCAAGTAATCGTCACCATCTTGGTTGTGTACCGTCCATCTTGGTTGTGTACCGTCCATCTTGGTTGTGTACCGTCCATCTTGTTGTGTACCGTCCATCTTGGTTGTGTACCGTCCATCTTGGTTGTGTACCGTCCATCTTGTTGTGTACCGTCCATCTTGTTGTGTACCGTCCATCTTGTTGTGTACCGTCCATCTTGGTTGTGTACCGTCCATCTTGGTTGTGTACCGTCCATCTTGGTTGTGTACCGTCCATCTTGTTGTGTACCGTCCATCTTGTTGTGTACCGTCCATCTTGTTGTGTACCGTCCATCTTGTTGTGTACCGTCCATCTTGGTTGTGTACCGTCCATCTTGTTGTGTACCGTCCATCTTGTTGTGTACCGTCCATCTTGGTTGTGTACCGTCCATCTTGTTGTGTACCGTCCATCTTGTTGTGTACCGTCCATCTTGTTGTGTACCGTCCATCTTGGTTGTGTACCGTCCATCTTGGTTGTGTACCGTCCATCTTGGTTGTGTACCGTCCATCTTGTTGTGTACCGTCCATCTTGTTGTGTACCGTCCATCTTGTTGTGTACCGTCCATCTTGTTGTGTACCGTCCATCCTGTTGTGTACCGTCCATCTTGTTGTGTACCGTCCATCTTGTTGTGTACCGTCAATCTTGGTTGTGTACCGTCCATCTTGTTGTGTACCGTCCATCTTGTTGTGTACCGTCCATCTTGTTGTGTACCGTCCATCTTGTTGTGTACCGTCCATCTTGTTGTGTACCGTCCATCTTGTTGTGTACCGTCCATCTTGGTTGTGTACCGTCCATCTTGTTGTGTACCGTCCATCTTGTTGTGTACCGTCCATCTTGTTGTGTACCGTACATCTTGTTGTGTACCGTCCATCTTGTTGTGTACCGTCCATCTTGTTGTGTACCGTCCATCTTGGTTGTGTACCGTCCGTCTTGTTCTTATTTGTGTTCATAAACTACTACGTGATCTACCAATATTCGTCGTCATAGCTTAAGTACTAGTCACATCAACTCAAAATATCTTTATTTACAAACAGTTGACATAACTGCATAATATCGTCTGTATTACATTCGATGCTTATAATTAACAATATTATCATTCTGAAGACGTGTAAATAAAGTAATATATAATATTCTTCCTTACTGGTAATAAAATAAAATTCCTTATGATTTACTACATTAGGTTTAGTCATACTAAGCTGTGGACACACGATTTTCCAACACTGTAAGGACACCTTTTATTAAGGAATGTTTTGACCTTATTGGCGAAACGTTTCCCGTCACTTTCAATCTTAAAGTGGTCCGGCAGTGAGTTGAAGAGCTTGATTCCGTTGTAATAGAGGTGTTTTCCCAAAATATCAGTTCTGTGAAAAGGAATGGGAATGTTGTTGTGTTTACGGAGGTTGTACAGATAATTATGCGATTCTTTTTAAAGAGGCCAATATTTGTATGTACGAATAAGAGAATATATAAAATGTAAACAGATGAAAAAGTCAGTATGTTGTTGTTTTGAAAAAGAGATTTGCATGAGAATCTCCGTGGCTTTTTAAAAATAGCTCGGATGGCACGTTTCTAGAGTTTTAAAACAAACGCAGTTCTAACGCATTCATGCCCCCATATCGTGACAGCATACCTTAAAAAAGGATAGATTAAGCCGTAGTAAGCTGTTAAAAGAACCTATTTTTTCTGAAAATTTGGAAAGGCTCTTCAGCACAAACATTCCAGAACTGAGTCTACGACAGACTGCATCTATGTGTGTAGTAAAGTTCAAATTCCTGTCAATGTGTGTTCCGAGAAATTTAATTACAGAACAGGGTTCGATTTCAATTTCACCAACTAAACACGTGTTGTCACCCAGTTTTCTCAAGTTACTTATCTGAAAGTCAGCTATTTTTTAAAAACCATTCTAGCAAAGAGCTAGTCTCCTCGTATACCTAAATCTCAAGATCTTGGCGACTATGTACAGATATGGTGAGATATGTATCGTCAGTAAAGAGAAAGATGTGTGCATGTGTACCGATTTCCAGAAGATCATTGTTAAAAAGTAGAAAGAGGATTGGTCCAACCACTGAACCCTGGGAGACACCTTTGGTGACGGTTTCTATTGACGACTGCACCCATCCGAGATTTTTGGAAGAAAAACGTCGGCTTTCCTTAAACTGCGGTCTCAGGCCTTCAAGATATACAGATAAACATATGACCACTTCCTATGCGTGGTGATCTGAAGGGTGGCAACAATGACTGCTACTAATCAAGTGGTCAGCAATGTTTGTGAATGTGTTGTCGATCATGGTCTTAGAGCCTCTGAACTCTCTCGTGAATGTCAATATAGTATGTATCAGCCCATAGGACATGGTATGGATGAACATTCTAGTTGACAGTTTGTCGTTTAAAACGTTTATATTTAAGTTTCCAATCACAATAGTATTGTTACACCAGGGGAGTTAACCTCAAGACAGTTATTAATTGTTTCCAAGAAATTATCGCAACCATAAGACGGATTTCCATATACAGCAATAACATACACAGCATTAATTATAAGAGATTCTCCACAACTAAACTGAAACAAAGCTGCGGCCCTCTGGTATGAACCCTCCTCACAGAATTGGTAAAGTCAACCACTTTAGATGCAACATTTTTCTTGGCCAAAATACAGACACCACCCTTTCCCCTACTGACCCGGCAGAACGCTGATATGTTTACATAGTCAGGTAGGCAAAAGTGTTCAAATTGTACACGTTTGATATTGTGTTCAGATATGCAAAGAATATCTGGACTTTTACACTGTACGTGGATTTGCAGGTAGTCAAGATTTAACTGAAGTCCACAAATGTTTTGGTGCTGCACTTTTATTGGTTTGATGCCGGTTTTCCATGTAAGCTATCTGAAGGTGAAGAAGGACTATTCAGGTGGTCAGTGCCTGAGGCCAATCTCTTTCTAAAAAATTAGTTTTAGGGCCTGTTGTGAAATTGGTATAAACTCATAAACTCACTATCGGATTCTTAAGTGTTATGTCATGGAAATATTGAAGATTTAAAATAAACTCATCCACATTTATATATATATATATATATATATATATATATATATATATATATATATATATACAATGTTATAATAAAAATAATAACTGAGCACCCTTAAACAGATTTTATTAAATTAACACGACCGGTTTCGGCATTTATGCCATCTTCATAGGTGTTATGTGTTTACAAAACAAATAAAATGAAATAAATAATTATCATAAAGGAAACATATGTTAAATTAGTAAATACTTTTTAATTGATTTAGATACAACTTAATCTATTGGTTTCGTTACGTTGATGATATTATTTGCTTATTCAAAGGAACAAAAGATCTACAAATTCAACTTCTAAACTATCTGAATTCCATCTCTAAAACAATCAAATTTACAATGGAAAGCCATAATAAAGAAATTAACTTTTTAGATTTAACAATTTATCAAAATTGTTCAAAACATAAATTTAACATTTACAGAATGAACACTCAATCAGATCAAATAATCCCAATAAATTCCAATCATCCATGGTGTCGTAAAATGGCTTCATTTCGATATCTTATTAAAAGACTAGTAGAAGTACCAATGGACAAACATGATTTCAATGAAGAATTCAAAATAATCAAACAAACCAATGGCTAATGGTTACCAACCTTCTACAATCAACAAAACATTACATAAAATAAAAATAAAAAATAGAAACATTTGTCAAGAAGAACCAGAAAATAGAGCATTCATCTGTGTTCCCCACAACACAATACTTAATAAAGCAATTAGAAAACCCTTTAAAAAATAAAAATTCAAAATTGGTTTTCAAACAGATAACAACGCATTTAACATAATACAAAAGAAATACACTTCAAATTTACATAAAACCCAAGATATATTTGACAAATCAGGAATTTACGAAATCGAATGTTCAGACTGCCCAAACTATTATATTGGACAAACAGGATGATCATTTAAACGAAGAATTAATGAACACATACAAGCTCTAAAATCAAACAACAGAACTTCAATGAAATCTTCCTTTGCAGAACACTTACTAAACAATAATCACAACTACACAAATATGAAAACCAACATGAAAATTCTAAAATTCAGTTCAAAAAGCAAAAAACTAGATTCTCAAAAAGAAATTGAAATTTATAAACACAACCAAGAAAATCCCAATAATTTAATCAACACCATGTTAACACAAAAAAGAAACCCAATATTCGAAACAATTATACATATAAGAAACAACATACACAACGACAACTAACCACCAAATCAAAAATATTTACTAATTTAACATATGTTTTCTTTATGATAATTATTTATTTCATTTTATTTGTTTTGTAAACACATAACACCTATGAAGATGGCATAAATGCCGAAACCGGTCGTGTTAATTTAATAAAAACCTGTTTAAGAGTGCTCAGTTATTATTTTTATTATAACATTATTATAAATAGCAGCCCTAGGAATTACAACTTTTCTATATATATATATATATATATATATATATATATATATATATATATATATTTATTTATTTATTTATCATATGTCAGGTGGTAAAAAAAACTCAAACCACACCTTACTTTTGGTGGAACACAGTGTGATTAATGAGCTGAATTTCTCATTTAAGGATTAATTTTTAAACTGATTTAAATTTTTCGACTGAGTGACCAATAATTTTGGTTCTGTCACAGAAAGTGGTTTGGTTCTGTAACGTCAATAAATAAATGAACGAAGTTTGGTTCTGTACAGTCCGTCTCGTTCTTATTTGTGTTCATAAACTACTACTTGATATACAAGTATAGACCGTCATAACTTAAGTACTTGCCAATAAATAAAGGTTGGTTGTGTATCGTCCGTCTTGTTCTTATTTTTGTTCATAAACTACTACTTGATATACAAGTATCTACCGTCATAACTTAAGTACTAGCCAATAAAAAAGGTTGGTTGTGTATCGTCCGTCTTGTTCTTATTTGTGTTCATAAACTACTACTTGATATACAAGTATCTACCATCATAACTTAAGTACTAGCCATTAAATAAAGGTTGGTTGTGTACCGTCTGTCTTGTTATTATTTTTGTTCATAAACTACTACTTGATATACAAGTATCTACCGTCATAACTTAAGTACTAGCCATTAAATAAAGGTTGGTTGTGTACCGTCCGTCTTGTTATTATTTTTGTTCATAAACTACTACTTGATATACAAGTATCTACCGTCATAACTTAAGTACTAGCCAATAAATAAAGGTTGGTTGTGTACCGTCCATCTTGTTATTATTTGTGTTCATAAACTACTACTTGATATACAAGTATCTACCGTCATAACTTAAGTACTAGCCATTAAATAAAGGTTGGTTGTGTACCGTCCGTCTTGTTCTTATTTGTGTTCATAAACTACTACTTGATATACAAGTATCTACCATCATAACTTAAGTACTAGCCATTAAATAAAGGTTGGTTGTGTACCGTCCGTCTTGTTATTATTTTTGTTCATAAACTACTACTTGATATACAAGTATCTACCGTCATAACTTAAGTACTAGCCAATAAATAAAGGTTGGTTGAGTACCGTCCGTCTTGTTATTATTTTTGTTCATAAACTACTACTTGATATACAAGTATCTACCGTCATAACTTAAGTACCAGCCAATAAATAAAGGTTGGTTGTTTACCGTCCGTCTTGTTATTATTTTTGTTCATAAACTACTACTTGATATACAAGTATCTACCGTCATAATTTAAGTACTAGCCAATAAATAAAGGTTGGTTGTGTACTGTCCGTCTTGTTATTATTTTTGTTCATAAACTACTACTTGATATACAAGTATCTACCGTCATAACTTAAGTACCAGCCAATAAATAAAGGTTGGTTGTTTACCGTCCGTCTTGTTATTATTTTTGTTCATAAACTACTACTTGATATACAAGTATCTACCGTCATAATTTAAGTACTAGCCAATAAATAAAGGTTGGTTGTGTACTGTCCGTCTTGTTATTATTTTTGTTCATAAACTACTACTTGATATACAAGTATCTACCGTCATAACTTAAGTACTAGCCAATAAATAAAGGTTGGCTGTGTACCGTCCGTCTTGTTATTATTTTTGTTCATAAACTACTACTTGATATACGAGTATCTACCGTCATAACTTAAATACTAGCCAATAAATAAAGGTTGGTTGTGTACCGTCCGTCTTGTTATTATTTTTGTTCATAAACTACTACTTGATATACAAGTATCTACCGTCATAACTTAAGTACTAGCCAATAAATAAAGGTTGGCTGTGTACCGTCCGTCTTGTTATTATTTTTGTTCATAAACTACTACTTGATATACAAGTATCTACCGTCATAACTTAAGTACTAGCCAATAAATAAAGGTTGGTTGTGTACCGTCCGTCTTGTTATTATTTTTGTTCATAAACTACTACTTGATATACAAGTATCTACCGTCATAATGTAAGTACTAGCCAATAAATAAAGGTTGGTTGTGTACCGTCCGTCTTGTTATTATTTTTGTTCATAAACTATTACTTGATATACAAGTATCTACCGTCATAACTTAAGTACTAGCCAATAAATAAAGGTTGGCTGTGTACCGTCCGTCTTGTTATTATTTTTGTTCATAAACTACTACTTGATACACAAGTATCTACCGTCATAACTTAAGTACTAGCCAATAAATAAAGGTTGGTTGTGTACCGTCCGTCTTGTTATTATTTTTGTTCATAAACTACTACTTGATATACAAGTATCTACCGTCATAATTTAAGTACTAGCCAATAAATAAAGGTTGGTTGTGTACCGTCCGTCTTGTTATTATTTTTGTTCATAAACTACTATGTATACGCGATCTACCAATATTGTATACGCGATCTACCAATATTGTATACGCGATCTACCAATATTGTATACGCGATCTACCAATACGTATGTATACGCGTAATAACTTAGTGCTCATAAACTACTACTTGATATACAAGTATCTACCGTCATAACTTTAGTACTAGCCAATAAATAAAGGTTGGTTGTGTACCTTCCGTCTTGTTATTATTTTTGTTCATAAACTACTACTTGATATACAAGTATCTACCGTCATAACTTAAGTACTAGCCAATAAATAAAGGTTGGTTGTGTACCGTCCGTCTTGTTCTTATTTGTGTTCATAAACTACTATGTATACGCGATCTACCATTATTGTATACGCGATCTACCAATATTGTATACGCGATCTACCAATATTGTATACGCGATCTACCAATATTGTATACGCGATCTACCAATATTGTATACGCGATCTACCAATATTGTATACGCGATCTACCAATATTGTATACGCGATCTACCAATATTGTATACGCGATCTACCAATATTGTATACGCGATCTACCAATATTGTATACGCGATCTACCAATATTGTATACGCGATCTACCAATATTGTATACGCGATCTACCAATATTGTATACGCGATCTACCAATATTGTATACGCGATCTACCAATATTGTATACGTGATCTACCAATACGTCTGTATACGCGTAATAACTTAGTGCTCATAAACTACTACTTGATATACAAGTATCTACCGTCATAACTTAAGTACTAGCCAATAAATAAAGGTTGGTTGTGTACCGTCCGTCTTGTTCTTATTTGTGTTCATAAACTACTATGTATACGCGATCTACCATTATTGTATACGCGATCTACCAATATTGTATACGCGATCTACCAATATTGTATACGCGATCTACCAATATTGTATACGCGATCTACCAATATTGTATACGCGATCTACAAATATTGTATACGCGATCTACCAATATTGTATACGCGATCTACCAATATTGTATACGCGATCTACTAATGTTGTATACGCGATCTACCAATATGTATGTATACGCGTAATAACTTAGTGCTCATAAACTACTACTTGATATACAAGTATCTACCGTCATAACTTTAGTACTAGCCAATAAAAAAAAATTGGTTGTGTACCGTCCGTCTTGTTCTTATTTGTGTTCATAAACTACTATGTATTCGCGATCTACCAATATTGTATACGCGATCTACCAATATTGTATACGCGATCTACCAATATTGTATACGCGATCTACCAATATTGTATACGCGATCTACCAATATTGTATACGCGATCTACCAATTTTGTATACGCGATCTACCAATACGTATGTATACGCGTAATAACTTAGTGCTCATAAACTACTACTTGATATACAAGTATCTACCGTCATAACTTAAGTACTAGCCAATAAATAAAAGTTGGTTGTGTATCGTCCGTCTTGTTCTTATTTGTGTTCATAAACTACTACTTGATATACAAGTATCTACCGTCATAACTTAAGTACTAGCCAATAAATAAAGGTTGGTTGTGTACCGTCCGTCTTGTTCTTATTTGTGTTCATAAACTACTACTTGATATACAAGTATCTACCATCATAACTTAAGTACTAGCCAATAAATAAAGGTTGGTTGTGTACCGTCCGTCTTGTTCTTATTTGTGTTCATAAACTACTACTTGATATACAAGTATCTACCGTCATAACTTAAGTACTAGCCAATAAATAAAGGTTGGTTGAGTACCGTCCGTCTTGTTGTTATTTTTGTTCATAAACTACTACTTGATATACAAGTATCTACCGTCATAACTTAAGTACTAGCCAATAAATAAAGGTTGGTTGTGTACCGTCCGTCTTGTTATTATTTTTGTTCATAAACTACTACTTGATATACAAGTATCTACCGTCATAACTTAAGTACTAGCCAATAAATAAAGGTAGGTAGTGTACCGTCCGTCTTGTTCTTATTTGTGTTCATAAACTACTATGTATACGCAATCTACCATTATTGTATACGCGATCTACCAATATTGTATACGCGATCTACCAATATTGTATACGCGATCTACCAATATGTATGTATACGCATAATAACTTAGTGCTCATAAACTACTACTTGATATACAAGTATCTAACCGTCATAACTTTAGTACTAGCCAATAAAAAAGTTTGGTTGTGTACCGTCCGTCTTGTTCTTATTTGTGTTCATAAACTACTATGCATACGCGATCTACCAATATTGTATACGCGATCTACCAATATTGTATACGCGATCTACCAATATTGTATACGCGATCTACCAATATTGTATACGCGATCTACCAATATTGTATACGCGATCTACCAATACGTATGTATACGCGTAATAACTTAGTGCTCATAAACTACTACTTGATATACAAGTATCTACCGTCATAACATTAGTACTAGCCAATAAAAAAGTTTGGTTGTGTACCGTCCGTCTTGTTCTTATTTGTGTTCATAAACTACTATGTATACGCGATCTACTAATATTGTATACGCGATCTACCAATATTGTATACGCGATCTACCAATCTACCAATATTGTATACGCGATCTACCAATATTGTATACGCGATCTACCAATATTGTATACGCGATCTACCAATATTGTATACGCGATCTACCAATACGTATGTATACGCGTAATAACTTAGTGCTTATAAACTACTACTTGATATACAAGTATCTACCGTCATAACTGTAGTACTAGCCAATAAAATAGTTTGGTTGTGTACCGTTCGTCTTGTTCTTATTTGTGTTCATAAACTACTATGTATACGCGTTCCACCAATATTGTATACACGATCTACCAATATTGTATACGCGATCTACCAATACGTATGTATACGCGTAATAACTTAGTGCTCATAAACTACTACTTGATCTTCCAAAATCGATCATCATAACTTACTAGTCAATAAATAAATATAACTTTGTTGTTGAACGTCCATCTTGTTCTTTTTAGTGTCGTAAATATATGCACTATTAGTAAAATATTGTCTTACAAGGAGGTATTCACTGATATTTTTTGGTAAAGACAAGGTTTTCTTTATCGAAACATGTCGTCATATAAAAATAGCTTGGTTGTTTATTTAGCATATACAGCAAGAAACAGAGTAAAGCAAGAAGTTTACTTTGCCACCGTAATAGTCTTTACACAAACAAGGTTTAGCTCTTGTTGAGACAATATTGACACAGTCACTCAAAGTGCACACCTTAAAACTGTAGCCTCAAATGTAGCGCTAAGAGTTGTCGTTTATTACTATAGCTATATTTTATTGGATATTATGAAAATGTGTCTTATATATTTTTGTTGGATTTTTAATTTATACACAAAACACTTATAATTATGTAATTTATTTATTTTCCATGTGTGCATAAACGTTGTGCGTTGTGTGCAAAAACGCATAAGATCTTATTCATAGTTCTTCATTCATTTAGTTTAAGCTCTAAACTAAAAAAAGGATGTCATTTTTTTTCAATTCAAATAGCAACTATTCACATTGTTCTTATTTTACACACAAGTCTACAATTTTCCTTTGATGAAACAATTAGATCGTTGCAAGATCCTATTTGGCTAGTTCACATTTATTTTAAATTTTTACCCGTTTTAAATACAAACACTACAACATTATCTGTTGGGTGAGTGGGACGTTCAATCCTGGTCAAGGTGAATCCCTGGGATTCACAGATTAGCCATTTCAGTGCCTTGTGTTTATCGTGACATGTGTTTGGTGTCCAATTTCAATATGACAACAAAACCTGAACAATTATGGTTTTGCTGTCTATATTTTATAAATAGACCTACTTTCTGGAATCTCTAAATACAAAAGGCAAAGTCCTCACCCACTCATCACTAATTCTCCAAATTCGCATGTAGGTAGAGAGCTGACATTTGTTACAAAGTTTCTTCAGGTCTTCATTAGGACAACTAAAGTATTTTCATTATGATAAAGTACTGCAAAGGGGTAGGAACCACTCCTAAAATATTGTTCCAAAAGGATAAAATTGGGTTTATTTTAGGGAATTAATAACAGCTGTTTTTTAAAATAGATAAACATGTTTATTTTCTATGTCAGACATTATCCTACTGATGCATAAAGAGTTTAATCTTAATATTTTTACTTTTTACTTACGTGTTTTAGTCAATATTGACTAAGATAACTTGACTAAGCATTTCAAGTCAAAAGACTCATCATCAGGTCACTTGTTCTTGTTAAAATGAACTTGAAATCCATGTCATATAAAGTTCACACACGCAAAAACACATTATGTCACGCACCGATATAGTTCTGTGGAAGTATACTTCAGTTATCCCCTTCTTCAACTATATCATTGTTTTGATTAGAATCAGCTATGACAATTGATTTTGTTTTGTGTATAAGAGTGTTGAATAATATGTTGGATTCAAAATGTATTTTGTCATTAAGTAAATGTGGATTATTTTTTTACTTGTAAATTTCTTATTCTTCTAGTGTGTTTAATAGTTTACTTTTATGGTAAAAATGAATTATCTGTAAATTTTCATTTATTGATTGAAGATGATGATTTCAATCAATTATCAGCATTAAGGAGGTGCTGAGCGACGTGTGATTTTTGTTTATTGTGTTTGGGGTCTGGATAGTGTTCTTTAAATCTTGTGCGAAAAGATCTTCCTGTCTGTCCTATTATAAGATATCCTGGATAATCATTCCATGAGATCTTATAAACTCCAGTTTTATGAAATTTGGTATCGGTGGTTTTATTTTTAATTAAGAGTTTTTGTAAATAATTTGATGTTTTAAATGCCAATTCTATGTTATGCTTTTTTTAGTTTTATATATGTATATATATATAATATTTTTATTGTTATAAGAGATTATATTCTATTCAAACACATGATTTGTTTTATTTGTTTTTCATATCCGAATTGGTTTTTTTGTGCTCTGTGATTAATTGTTCAATAATTGCAGGTTTAAAACGGTTAGTTATGGCTATGTATTTAATAGTATCTATTTCTTTTTTATAATTCACGTCGGACATTGGAACGTTAAGGAGTCTACATAGACAATGTCTACATTGAGTTGTAGGCTGCTAGTTTACGTGAATATGGATGGTAAGAAGTTTGATGTGTGGTTTGGAGTTGAGGTGGTTGGTTTCCTGTAAATTTAATCTTTTAATAATTTAATCTTCAGCCGTTAAACAAAAACATATGAAATGAACACTTTTGAATTAGGCTAAGTAATATCATTTGGGTGTTAATACTAATAAATGGGTATAAAAGCAAGTAATGTGATAAATAAACTATAAATAAATTTAATAATGTGATTTTACGTTATACAGTTAATCTACTATTATTTATAGTCGAGCGCAGCGAGCTCCGGGGTGCAAGAGTGTCCTCTAGTATGTAATAAATTTTTTCGTTGATCATAGCTTATCAATAATCAATTATACTACTTATATATGTTTTTAGTGAAATAACAGTGAGGTATAAATTATTACTTTCGGAGTAAGAATACGACTAAGCTTCCTCAGTGAGCCCCCTGAGGCTGAGGCTACTGTGGACTTATTGTACTTTTAATTGTTCACTAACTGCATTTATGAATACCATTAATATCTAGCAGTAACTACCGAAGGTAGTATATAAGTCCTTTACATAATATCTTGTTACAGTAATACCATTTATTTGTTAATTCTCAGAATATGATAGAAATGTTATATTTAGAAAGAGAATTAATTACAAGTTAATAATGCGTTGTTGACTGAAACGTGTTGTAAAAATACCGTGAAATATTGTTTTCAATGGAGAGAGTTTATTATTTAAAATTATAAATGCAAATATATTTAATTTCCCTTAATTTGCCAAATAATTTTCTGAGAGGCTAGTAGGACCGCACCATTGATAGTACATTCATTCGTTCCATTTGTTAGTTTAAGAATGTAACTAATAGAATCTTATATATTAAGTTTTATATACATAATCGGTTTCATTTTCCAGCTGTTTCAAGTTTACATTAGTTTTGGACCATTTCCTTTCATTTTTTGCTTTCTACTCAAGTTAGCCGTAGTCAAGATAGGTAAGGATATAGTGTGTCTAGTTACTAACCAATTTTGGAACATTACCTTAAGGGATTTGCATATTATTTCAAGTATTTCAGTAATGTGTAAAATTGGAGGTCAGAAAGAAAAATATTATAAACTTAAATTGTGTACAAAAAAATTGAAAACAATTGGTTTCCCTTAAATAACAATGCTCTTTTTAAAAAATGAGAAAATATATTGAAATTGGAGACCTGACATAAAAATACAGTATACTATGTACAGAGAGTCATGGCACTGAAATGTTGTCAATAGGAAGGTTGTACCCACGAGAATAAAGGGTGTAATCTAATTGTAAGGGTCTAACCCCGTTACCTCCAGGAAGAATATGGGAGTTACCTATTTTAATGTTCTCTAGTTAGTAGTGTACAGCATGACTTTACTGATGAAGAGAGCAGAAAAAGTAAATAAAATGTAACTTTGCTTACGAAACTTTCTGAGTATACATTTCCGAATATACTAATTTATAAATTCATATATTTTTCTTATTATTATAATTATCATATATATATATATTTATATATAAGTTTAACTCTATAACTACAATACTAAATCTAACGTAATATACTTATCAAGACTGTACTGTACAGTACTTGGTAAAAATTAACACAAATAGCAGTTTTTCACTCAAAAAGTTGTGGTGCTACAATAATGTTAAAGCTTCCAAGCCATTTGAAACAACATTTATTGTATAGCCCTTTCTTAACAGTCCTGAAAAATAATAAAAAGAAAAGGCTGAACCAATAAATGAGTTCCACAGAATCAAAACTTGTATCGTAGTGTTCACATTTATGTCCCGTTACAGAACTGTGGAAGAACTGAAACCATTCAACACCTGTCTCTTCAAATTAAATGAAGCAGTAGATTGAACACTACGGTTCAGTCAGCTAAACATTCCCCAACTACTTATATCTCCTCACTTATTGCTGTCAACTACGAATGAAGAATTTTAGTGAGGCAGTAGATTGAACACTACGGTTCAGTCAGCTAAACATTCCCCAACTACTTATATCTCCTCACTTATTGCTGTCAACTACGAATGAAGAATTTTAATGAGGCAGTAGATTGAACACTACGGTTCAGTCAGCTAAACATTCCCCAACTACTTATATCTCTTCACTTATTGCTGTCAACTACGAATGAAGAATTTTAATGAGGCAGTAGATTGAACACTACGGTTCAGTCAGCTAAACAGCCCCCAACTACTTATCTCCTCACTTATTGCTGTCAACTACGAATGAAGACTTTTAATGAGGCAGTAGATTGAACACTACGGTTCAGTCAGCTAAACAGCCCCCAACTACTTATCTCCTCACTTATTGTTGTCAACTACGAATGAAGACTTTTAGTGAGGCAGTAGATTGAACACTACGGTTCAGTCAGCTAAACAGCCCCCAACTACTTATCTCCTCACTTATTGCTGTCAACTACGAATGAAGACTTTTAATGAGGCAGTAGATTGAACACTACGGTTCAGTCAGCTAAACAGCCCCCATCTACTTATATCTCCTCACTTATTGCTGTCAACTATGAATGAAAACTGTTAATACTTTTAACACTACGGTTCAGTCAGCTAAACAGTCCCCAACTACTTATCTCCTCACTTATTGCTGTCAAGTACGAATGAAGACTTTTAGTGAGGCAGTAGATTGAACACTACGGTTCAGTCAGCTAAACAGCCCCCAACTACTTATCTCCTCACTTATTGCTGTCAACTACGAATGAAGACTTTTAGTGAGGCAGTAGATTGAACACTACGGTTCAGTCAGCTAAACAGTCCCCAACTACTTATATCTCCTCACTTATTGCTGTCAAGTACGAATGAAGACTTTTAGTGAGGCAGTAGATTGAACACTACGGTTCAGTCAGCTAAACAGCCCCCAACTACTTATCTCCTCACTTATTGCTGTCAACTACGAATGAAGACTTTTAGTGAGGCAGTAGATTGAACACTACGGTTCAGTCAGCTAAACAGTCCCCAACTACTTATCTCCTCACTTATTGTTGTCAACTACGAATGAAGACTTTTAGTGAGGCAGTAGATTGAACACTACGGTTCAGTCAGCTAAACAGTCCCCAACTACTTATCTCCTCACTTATTGTTGTCAACTACGAATGAAGACTTTTAGTGAGGCAGTAGATTGAACACTACGGTTCAGTCAGCTAAACAGCCCCCAACTACTTATCTCCTCACTTATTGTTGTCAACTACGAATGAAGACTTTTAGTGAGGCAGTAGATTGAACACTACGGTTCAGTCAGCTAAACAGCCCCCAACTACTTATCTCCTCACTTATTGCTGTCAACTACGAATGAAGACTTTTAGTGAGGCAGTAGATTGAACACTACGCTTCAGTCAGCTAAACAGCGCCCAACTACTTATCTCCTCACTTATTGTTGTCAACTACGAATGAAGACTTTTAGTGAGGCAGTAGATTGAACACTACGGTTCAGTCAGCTAAACAGTCCCCAACTGCTTATCTCCTCACTTATTGCTGTCAAGTACGAATGAAGACTTTTAGTGAGGCAGTAGATTGAACACTACGGTTCAGTCAGCTAAACAGCCCCCAACTACTTATATCTCCTCACTTATTGTTGTCAACTACGAATGAAGACTTTTAGTGAGGTAATAGATTGAACACTACGGTTCAGTCAGCTAAACAGTCCCCAACTACTTATCTCCTCACTTGTTGCTGTCAACTACGAATGAAGACTTTTAGTGAGGCAGTAGATTGAACACTACGGTTCAGTAAGCTAAACAGTCCCCACCTACTTATATCTCCTCACTTATTGCTGTCAACTATGAATGAAAACTTTTAATGAGGCAGTAGATTGAACACTACGGTTCAGTCAGCTAAACAGTCCCCAACTACTTATATCTCCTCACTTCTTGCTGTCAACTACGAATGAAGACTTTTAGTGAGGCAGTAGATTGAACACTACGTTTCAGTCAGCTAAACAGCCCCCATCTACTTATATCTCCTCACTTATTGCTGTCAACTATGAATGAAAACTGTTAATACTTTTAACACTACGGTTCAGTCAGCTAAACAGTCCCCAACTACTTATCTCCTCACTTATTGCTGTCAAGTACGAATGAAGACTTTTAGTGAGGCAGTAGATTGAACACTACGGTTCAGTCAGCTAAACAGCCCCCAACTACTTATCTCTTCACTTATTGCTGTCAACTATTGCTGTCAATTGCTGTCAGTTGCTCGATGAGGTCAGACGTACGCTCCCTTATCTAGTGCTCGCCCGCTATTGCTCCGTCTTGCCGTTTGTCGAGTGATTGCCTGACTACTGGCCTAAATGCGGTCTGTAAATTACATTTATTAGTAATATAAATTATATTTGCGAGATTTTGTTCGTGTTTGAGTGATGGCTCAGTGTAATAAGTGTTTGAAGTGTGTTTTGGTGAAGGATTCGGTCGTGTGCCAGGACTGCGGATGTTCTTTCCACCCTAAATGCACGAGGATTGGAACTGTAGAAGCCTTTAAAAAATCTAAGAACGTCAAATGGAAATGTGACGAGTGTCAGATCGAGTCGTCATCAAGTGCATCTGCCACTAGCAAGAACGAACCAGAGATAGGAGACGCTAAGGTATTAGAGTGCCTGCAGGCAATGAGGGCGGACATTACCAACCAGTTTAAGACTGTCAATGATAATGTTTCTGACGTCAAATACCAATTAGTGTCGGTAAACACCACTATAGAAAAACTCAAAACTACTATTGATAGCCTTACGTTGGAAAACCGGAAACTTAAGGAAGAACAAGAACGGATGTTAGTTGATAACGATAATATTAAAGTTGAACTTAGCGAGGTCAAATTGAAACTTGAAGATCTACAACAATATTCGAGACGGGACAATATAGAGGTTGCCGGTGTCCCATGTTCATTCAAATGGAGAAGATATTTAGTATTTATTGGAGTGTTTGGCTAATTACATTGGGGTTCGTTTTGTAAGGGAAGAAATATCGGTGGCACACCGTCTGCCCAACCGCAAACCACTCAGAGGATCTCAGGCAGGGAAATTCCACGCCAGCATCGTAGTGAGCTTCATCTCACGGTCCGCCAAGGAGGCTTGGTGGGCAGCAGCCAAGGGGAAGGACTTGAGAGCGTCTTCGCTTCATGACAGTTTCCCGTTGACCAGGATGTACGTGAACCACCATCTGACTGCGTACAACAAGGCCATCCTGGGTAGAGCGCGCCGCTACAAGAGAGAGAGGAAGCTGCTGGCAGCATGGTCCACCGACACCAAGGTGCTGGTCAAGATGACACCGGACAGCGCCCCACATCGAGTAAACTCACTGGAGGAAGTGGACAAACTCGTCGGTGTCAAGACTTCAGTTGCAGCTAAGGATAAATAAGATAGCTGAAATATTTAGTAAATACCTTAATTTAATATTAATTTTGTTTGTTTCTTTTTATTTACGTTAGTAAAGTTATTAATTTAATTACACTTTACACTTTTTAGTTTAACTCTTTTATTTTTCATTTTAATCAGAATACTCTTTTTAAAATAATATTAAATTGAACTTTCTGAATTAAAAATAAAACTTAAATAAATGAGTTGCTATCTGTTGAAAAATGTTAATTAATATAGTAAGGTTATATGACAATATGTGGCTTTAGTAGGCTTTAACAATTAGTAAATACTTCATGTTTATTTTAAGTTTGTTTACATATTTTCTTTTCACTTATAATCATTAATGTTATTAATTTAATTACACTTAAAACTTTTTAGTTTTACTCTTTTATTTTTCATTTTAGTCTCAATACTCTTTTAAAAATAATAATAAATCAAACTTTCTGAATGAAAAATAAAACTTAAATAAATAAGTTGCTATCTAGTGAAAAATGCTGATTGGAACGGCAAGCTGTATATGACAATATGTGGTTTTGGTAGGCTTACATATATAGTAAATACTTCAAGTTTGTTTAAGTATGTTTACATATTCTCTTTTCACTTATAATCATTAATGTTATTAATTTAATTACAATTAATACTTTATAGTCTCACACTTATCCATATTAATCTCAATACATTTTTTTTCTAAACAATAATAAATTGATTTTCCTGATTGGAATAAAACAGTATATAAATGAGTACTTTTTTTTATTATTAGGGTCTAATATTTTAAAAAAAAAAACTACAAGCTCAATATGACAATATAATTCACTAGTAAGTTGAAATACATTGTAAACACCTAAATTTTATTTTAAGTCTATTTAATTATTTTCTGTTTATTTACAGTCATAATGTTACTCGTATTAATTTAATTACTCTTAAAGCCTTTTAGTTTTACTCTATTATTTTTCTTATTAATCTCAATAAATTAAAAAAAAATAATAATGTATTAAGCTTCCTGAATAAAAAACATAAATAAATGAATGTTTATCTGTTGAATAATATTTATAAATACAAAAATATGACAATACTGTATAATGCTTTAGTAAGATAACACATTTCGTAGATACCTTAATTTTAATTTAAGTTTGTTTATTTAAGCATTTTATTTTCACTTACAATCGTTCATGTTTTTATTTTAAATTACATTTAACTCTCTTTAGTTTCCCTTTTCTTATATTAACCCTAATACATTAAAAAAAAAAATAATAATAATAATATCAAATTGAACTCCCTGAATCAAAAAAATTCACAAATAAATGAATATTTTTCTTTTGATTAATTTGTGATTAAAACAACAAGCTTAATATTTCAATATTATAATTTTTTAGTAAGTTAAAATATTTATTAAATTCCTCAAATTAATGTTCAAATTTGTTTAAGCATTTGCCTTTTATTTATAATCATTAGTGTTATTAGGTTAATTACACAAAACTCTTTTTAGTTTTATTTTTGTTAATATTAATCTTATTTCATTAACATTTAACGTACAGTTTAAAACAATGTTCAAGACATATTCTTAGTAACAACATTTAATTGCCAATAAAATTTGAACAATTCGCTTTAAATTCGTAAATACCTTTTTTCTAAAATGTTATCATAATGTTTATAATTTTGTTGTTTAAATTTATAGCTTGAGATAAATAGCTTCAAGATGGCAGCTTTATTATCTGATTGTATATATATTTTATTTTATTTTTTTAATAACTATTTTTTTCAATAACTATTTTTTTCTTTTCACTACCGAGGCTTTTTAATTATTCAGAAGAAACTAAACTGGCGGGCAGGAGGGAGTGGGTTTCTATTTTAGATTTATGGTACTGATTAACAGTCCTTTGAACTATACTAATGACAGAACAATCACCTGTGAAACTATTGACTGTTCTAATAAACTTACGGGACTATTTTCAACAGACGACAATAACGTGAGTTTAAAAACTATGCATATCAATATTCGTTGTTACTATAAAAATTTTGATTCTTTGTTGATATTGCTTGAATATTTATGTGTGGATGTTGATGTTATTGTTTTGAGCGAGACATGGACGGACATACACAAGACTTTGACTGAACTGGACGGTTACGATATTTACTGTACAAACAATACTTGGAATAGAAACGACGGCATTATTATCTACTATAAAAATAACTTAGGGGCAATTGTCAGGGAAGTAAAGATGGGTGACAATATTGGACTGGAACTTAACATTACACTTGACGGACACCACTATAGTATTCTGGCGGTCTACAGAAGTCCCTCAATTAACTGTAATCTTTTCCTATCTGACCTGACTGACTACTACAACAACAGTAACAGCACTAGACACACGACTCGGGTGTTCATAGGAGATACGAAAATTGATATATCACCAGAAAACTACAACGATCCGGTAAAAGAAATGTACTTAAATTTACTATACAGTGTAGGTTTTGTTAGCTGTGTTAATAAGCCCACTCGGGTGGCGGCAAACTCTAAAACATGCCTTGATTATATTTTCACTGACCACTGGGAGGCTACTTCCGTCACATCAGCGGTGCTGCAGACATCAATAACTGACCATTTTGCTGTGGCGTTGAACATTAAACTAGACACTAAAATGACAGACATCGACACGGACAACAGCCCTACTTACTTAGACTACGAGGTGTTGGGGAGACTTATTGAGGCTCAGTCGTGGGATCATGTCCTGGCTCTGCAAGATGTTAACGACAGTTGCACTGAGTTCTTATGTACTTTTGAAAAAATTAAAAAGTCAGCCACAAAACAAAAACGTAAAAACTCTCGTTTAAAAAAACTTAAACCTTGGATTAATGTTAGTTTAATAAAATGTATTAGACAGAGAGATAAACAGCAAAATTATGATGAAACGCCCTTTTGATTTGGCTGCTAGATTAAATTACATCCGTTATCGAAACCATTTAAACACTGTAATAAAAAGAGCCAAATCCATGTATTTTAGAGAAAAAATTTCTAACTGTCAATGTAATCCTAAAGAGTTCTGGAAGATAATAAATGAATTCAATAGTGTTAAGTTGAGGAGGACTCCTTTTCCAATTAAGCATTTTTTACCGGGTGAAGACATTACCAAGCGGTCGGTACGGGAGGTAGCTAATTCATTTAACGATTATTTCGCGAGTGTTGGAGAACAGTTAGTTAGCGAGTGCGCTGCCTCCCTCCGCCGGGCCGCTGGTGGTGGACGACACCGCATACAGAACCAGGCATGTGTTCACATTGGAGCCGGTCACCGTGAGCCAGGTGGAGCGGTATGTCGCCGAGATGCGCGGCAACTCTGCCCCAGGAATCGATGAATTTTCTGTCACAGTTTTGAAAAATTATATAAAACATGTAATCACACCTTTGACTCACATTATCAATATTAGTTTAAATTCCGGTGTATTTCCAAATTCATTTAAAATTGCTCAAGTCATTCCTCTTTATAAATCTGACAATAGTAAATATTTATCCAATACTATCAACATCATCATATATATATATATTTTTTTTAATTGTTAATTTTGGAATCTTCTCTCCTTCAAGGCTAATAATGGACTCTCACTGCTACTAGTTCCTTTCTCAATCCACAATTACAACAATGTGTCACTGGTTGCTTGATGATCACTTCACTTCACCAGGGGATGTGGGGGTTGGTATTATAATAAATCAAATATTAAAATCATGAGAAAATTAAATTAATGTTGAAATATTTTAGAAAAATGGAATAGGTTAAAAAAAAAAATAAAACAACTTCCAATTCTTAAATTAAATTATGCCAAATCTAAGAAAGGAAAATATTTATTAATAAAATGATTAAACATAGAGTATGCAAATTATTGGGAACTGAATTAAATTAAATTAATGTGATAAAACATATGATCAATGAGTGTGATGAGATTATTAGTGATGGGTAGCAGCTGGTTTAAATGGAAAGAAACAAGGTAAGTGGCAGATGTTCTTACATATGATAAAAAAAATAAATAAACAAACATAATTTGAAACATCTCAAATATCCCCTCAGAAATTGCAGGGATTACTGAAAGTCATCACAAGATTTCGAACATGATGTTTATTTATTGTTGTAATTAATTGTGGATTGAGAAAGGAACTAGTAGCAGTGAGAGTCCATTATTAGCCTTGAAGGAGAGAAGATTCAGCCAGAATACAGTGACTTTATTTAGTGACATTCCCAATAAAAGTGTTTTTTGTAAATCATTACAAAACTTTTATTTATTAAATTTGGCCACAAACATATTTAAATTTCCCAAAACATCAAGAATTCTACTGCGGAATGATACTGCGGAATGATACAAAAATGATACTGCGGACCAATGTAGTGTTAGGAACAATCTAAAAACTTCATATATATAAATGATACTGCGGACCAATGTATTAATAGTAACAATCAAAAAACTTCATATATACAAATGATACTGCTGACAAATGTATTTTTAGTAACAAGAAAGAGAACAAAAAAGGAAACAAACCAAAAGACTAATCCGGTTAACTGATAACACTGTGTTATAGCATACTACATACTAATATGGTACTCGTGGTTTTACTAAATTTGTCCAGGTCCTCTACGATGCTGTGAGTCTTTTTGACGATCACTGGACAGTCCCTGGTTCTGTTAAGGTAGGACTCCCAGTTGTCTGTCAGTAATGCTCTGGTGAGGTATTTTTGTTTTTTTTTGGTTTTACATTCAAAATATATAAAACTGGCAAATATTAAAGATTATTTTAAATTTTATAAGCCTGGATATTTAGCATTTACAAAACGTTTGTGTCATATTAGAGCATTGGAAAAGTTTATAGTCAAAATGTTACTTGTGTCTCCCAGTCACTAACCTTCTCCTACGATGCTATGAACTGTAGCTTTTTTAAATTTATTTTTTGTCAGCATTTGTTTAATATTTACTTCTTAAGTGAAGCAACTAAACAAATATAACAATCTATCTTTATTGGAAAGGCTTTTCTGGTGAAAACTCAAAGGATTTTAACTATTATCACCAGGCATGCTTGAAATTAAAAAAAATAAATTGATTGTCTTAATCATATTAGAGTAAAATCACATAAAATAACTGCATATAATTATAAAACAGATATTAAATTATACCTTGTCAAATAACTATCACATCTGTTACATATTACACGACAAAGACAAAACGACCATCCCTGGCAAGTGTGCGCTGTTAGCTCTACAGTAAACTTGAGCAGTCTTGTGTGTAACCTTGGGCAGTATCCCCTGTTACAGGATAAACACTTTGCCGCAGTTTATGTACGTTAAATATTTAAACTACTTCTATATATGACAAGCACAATGAAAACAAACCTCGAGCTATATGAGTCACCCAAAGTACTTCACAGAATATTGCCTCTTAAACTATCTTTACTTGGGGGTTATGTGATCAAAACCCATTCCCTAAACTTACTGAACACTTGACTGTCCACTTCATTTAACATTAATGTGTGCTACACATAGTATTTATACATAACGAAATTGTTTAAGGTAATAACTGCGTATATATTCAAGTGTTGTGAACAATCTTGACTTAACAGCTAGTTTAACAGTTTGCCAACAAAAATTAATATATACTATAACTTGGAAATGTTTAATCATTCTAAATAAAATGTATAAAAGAGATGGTGGTAAATACTCTTACAGACATAACTTCAATGAATAAAGTAAAAATATGTAACTGGAATGTTTGAGCAAAATGTCAAGTATTGAAATTCAGGCATAGCAAAATGAAAACTGAGTGTTTCTTTATACAACAGAAAATTAATATTAAAAGTATACTGTTTGATTCAGTAATTGAATACATATCTGTAGAATTTAACGTTGTAACCCGTTTTACAATCCAAAATTAAAAATCACATACAACTCGTTCCAATAACTAAATAAAATTATTAATTGGTTCCGTCTGTGAATGTTTCATTGTTCCTTAAGTTAAAGTCAACTTGTGACCATTGATGATAAGGTTTAACTGTGCAGTAATACGCCGGAAACCAAAAACTTAACTGAGCAACATATTCAAAGACGAATAATAGTAGTATAGCTCTTGTAAACTGTAATATATTGTTGAGTAAAAATAACTAACTGTAAAATATGATGCAACATGTCTAACGCAAAATAAAAATATTCAGTGAAAACATACAAATGTCTTACATACAATTCAAACTAATCAGGTACAGTATTCTATACCTGTATTGGTGGATGGTAGGGTCTTACAGGATGGGACAGATATAACCTAACCTAAAGATATTTATCATTATTTGAAGATCTATCTTGTTTGGTGATTTTTTTCATTAACAGAGCTGACAGTACACTCACTGCACTAAGGAAAAAGTCACATCGAAATTTATTTTGTATATTTGTAGATGATATCTTCGTTTCTTCCACACATTATTTTCACAGAGCCCCTCTTGCTTTTTCATATTCGGATTATTTTTCATTTATTATCTTCTTCACATAATTGTTCATTGCTCTGTTGTAAAGTTTGCTTTTACCCTTTATCTATTTATTGCTTTATTTCTTATTTTTTCCCCTATTAGTGCTCTATTCTTTAAATATTACCACTAATGGGCCTCCAGCTATGTAATTCTGGTAACCTATACCCAACAGCTACGGTATGGGAATTTCTCACAGTATATTTCAAAGAACTTTTATTACGTTTTGTAATACCCCACATATAGCTAAACTCTCATTAATAAGGTTATAAGGTTTCGTTAAAGAGAATAAATAGGTTTCCGCCATTTTCCTTGAAGCTTTAGAGTCTTTTATAACTCTGCCTATTGATACCAGGAGTAATAATCCTTTTATAGTGTCTGCTATTATACTTAAGTCAGAATTAACTTTTCTTCTGGTCCAGTTATTGAATTGACATAATTTTGAACAAGACATAGTCTAGTAACAATTAGGAAATAATTTTACCCTCCTTTTTACTAATACATAAATGCACAGTAATAATATTTTATCCAAACCGTATGTCTTTACCTTTTCTGTAGGTACACGACTTAAAGAATGGTTAAAAATAAAATAATAATACCTAATATATTATTAAAAGAATAAAACATTATAAAAATATGTACTACTAACCATTAATTTATAGCTATTATTATAGTTGAATTAATTATTATTACCTTACATATATTTATTACAATATTTATTAATTTCATGCTCAAATAATTTAGACATAATGTCTAACAATGACTATGATTTCAAAAATCATAATTATTTTAGTGTCCAAGTGATATTTTAAATTGTCAGATGCTATTATAAATTTACTTTGACCATGTGTTTAAATGTATTGAAGAAAGAATATTAACCCAATATGTAATTTTTGTTCTCTACATTTAATATAAAACTATTTTTTTCAAAATGAAAAAGACAGGAGTTAGTTTAAAATAAATTTTAAGTTATTAGTTTATGTTAATTGTTTTTGCTATCGTTATACGATTTAATTTTCATTCAAAAAATTGTTCCTGTATTATTAATTTACTATGTGAATACAACGTTGTTATTTTATTAAGATTTAAATGAATAAAAGTAAGTGTTTATGATATTGATCTCACAACTCAACACGATGACATATAAAATACAGAAAGAACACTTACTCTCGATCTACCCACCCTCAATAATTATTTAAGAATCTGTGACCAAAAATACGATCCAATCAAAATAGAAGTAATCTGTTTTCACCTGAAAAATTATTTGACTAGCTAATCAAAAATTTAAAAACTTTTTATTACACACGACTGCATGGTTTTGTACTGTCAACCATGGATTGTTGATAGAAGGCCTACACCACTGAAGAGCTGACGAATGAAAGACTACTGGACGTAGAAAGTACTGATGTAAAGAGAAACAGGGTTGCTCACTCTGTGCAGAAGAACACAATTTCAATAACTGTCCCAATAAATATAAGAAGGATAATTTGTACTATTCCAACAAAAACTTAAGCCGGAGTGGAGAAGGGACCGTGGGTTATGACCAAACTTAAACCGGGGGTGGAAGAGGGACCATGGGCTGCGGCCAAACCTTAACCGGGGGTGGAGGAGGGACCGGGTCTACAGCCAAACTTGAGTTGGTGGTGGAGGAGGGACGGTTAGCTACGGCCAAACTTAAGCCGGGGGTGGAGGAGGGGCCGTAGGTCTTGACAAAACTTAAGCCGGAGTGATGGAGGGACCGGGACTATTGCCAAACTTAAGCCGGAGTGGAGGAGAGACCCGTGGGCTACGGCTAAACTTAAGCCAGAGTGGTAGAGGGAACGGGTTTGTAGCCAAACTTAAGCCGAAGTGGAGAAGGGATCGTGGGCTATGACCAAACTTAAGCCGGGGGGTGGAAGAGGGACCGTGGCCTGTGGCCAAACTTAAGCCGGGGGCGGAGGAGGGACCAGGTCTACAGCCAAACAATTTGGTGGTGGAGGAGGGACGGTTGGCTACGGCAAAACTTAATCCGGGGGCGGAAGAGGAACTGTGGGCTCCGGCTAAACCTTAACCGGGGGTGGAAGAGGGACCGTGGAATGTGGCCAAACTTAAGCCGGGGGTGGACGAGGGACCGGGTCTACAGCCAAACTTAAGTTGGTGGTGGAGGAGGGACGGTTGGCTACGGCAAAACTTAAGCCGGGGGTGGAAGAGGAACTGTGGGCTGCGGCCAAACCTTAACCGGGGATGGAAGAGGGACTGTGGGCTGCGGCCAAACCTTAATTGGGGGTGGAGGAGGAGAGACCGGGTCTACAGCTAAACTTAAGCCAGAGTGGTAGAGGGACCGGGTTTGTAGCCAAACTTAAGCCGGAATGGAGAAGGAACCGTGGGCTATGACCAAACTCAAGCCGGGGGTGGAAGAGGGACCGTGGCCTGTGGCCAAACTTAAGCCGGGGGTGGAGGAGGGATCAGGTCTACAGCCAAACAATTTGGTGGTGGAGGAGGGATGGTTGGCTACGGCAAAACTTAAGCCGGGGACGGAAGAGGAACTGTGGGCTCCAGCTAAACCTTAACCCATTTGTGGAAGGGGGACTGTGGGCTGCGGCCAAACCTTAATCGGGGGTGGAGGAGGAGAGACAGGGTCTACAGCCAAACGTAAGCCAGAGTGGAGAAGGAACCGTGGGCTACGGTCAAACTTCAGCCAGGGTGGAGGAGGGACCCGTGGTCTACGGCCAAAACTTGAGCCGGGGTGGTAGGGGGACCGGGTCTGTAGCCAAAATTAAGCCGGGGCTGGAGGAGGGACCGGGTCTATTGCCAAAATAAACCGGGGGTGGATGAGGACTCCATACTATGGATGGCCAAATTTAGGCCGGGGTTGGAGGAAGGACTGGATCTACGGCTAAACCTAAACCGGGGGCGGAGGAAGGACTGGATATACGGCCAAACCTAAACCGGGGGCGGTTAGGACTGGATATATGGCCAAACCTAAACTGAGGATGGATGAAGGACTGGATCTACGGCCAAACTTGTTAGCTGGAAAAACACAAACATACTTTCTTTTAGGAATTACGATACTTTACTAAATCAAGCAGAGAAGGACTTTCATACATTAAATGTCACTGCTACGCCCTAGGATTACGGTGGATTAAGGGCAATTGGATGCGCGTCCTGACATCACATTACCCACAGCAAACATTAATTTATTATTGATAACCAGCTTTTAAAAACGAGTCTCATTGCCAATACTCTAAGGTAGCTGTTGCGTGGGTGCTGATTAATGTATGTATGCACGCCCTTTTTTTCTTGGGTGAAAAGTGTGAGTGAGTATAGAGTGTACGTGTATGTAGGGTATGTAGGGCTTGTATGTGTGCGTGCGCGTGTGCGTGCGTGTGCGCGTGTGCGTGTGCGTGTGCGCGTGTGCGTGTGCGTGTACGCGTGTGCGTGCGCGCGCGCGCGCGCGCGCGCGCGCGCGCGCGTGTGTGTGTGTGTGTGTGTGTGTGTGTGTGTGCGTGTGTGTGTGCGTGTGCGTGTGCGTGTGTGTGTTTGTATGTGTGTGTGTGTATGGGAGTGAATACGAGTGTGTACGGAGTGTGAGTAGGGTATGTTTTCGTATCCAAATCTCTGTAAGATGGATTTTTTTCACAATCAAACATGAAATTCCTGTATCTTATAAACATATGTTTAATTTTAACACTTAAGTTAACTATATTTTTATTATATAAATATTATTTTTGTTTTTAAATAGATACTTAGAAACTGAATATCCTTTAAAAATTATTATAATTTAATTATACAAGTGTTAAATTTATTAGCTGATATAGAGCTCAGTTCCCACCCACAGGCTGTAGCCCATGTTTTTGTGGGGAATTTTTCAAGTTATTTTTTCATATGTATTCTTTATTGTATTAGTAATTTTTACTGAAATAAACGGATTTTCATTTTATTTTATTTCATACACACACTGAAATAAATATTTAAACTGTAATTTATTCCTTTTTCCTCTGCAGATACAGAAATAAATTATACTTGGATCAACTTAGAGTTTAGAGTTATTTTACATTTTGTTGTAGCTTTAGGTTGCTGAAAATGACTTACAAAAACTTTTTTCATGTGCGTTTGAGAATTCTTTTCATAATATTATTTTTGGACTTTGCTTCATTTTACTTTCAATGAGCAAATGAAACAAAAATTATTGTCTACACATTCTCCCGTTGCACTAGTTATACTGCCTTTGTAAGCTATTTTAATGTTTTGGTTTCAAAAAAGACATTTCTATGAAATAAATAAATATCAGTGAGGTATCATCATAATAAGAACATCTGTTTTATGATAAATAACAGGAATATCTGTCGATATATTGGTGTTAGTATAATTTGGTTCGCATCATTATTTTTTTGTAAGAATATAACTAGATCTGAAACTTTAAAAAAAAGATCATAGTTTATTGTAAATATCTTTTTTAAACATGGTCAGTCCCTGTATAAGGAATATGTAGTTTTGGGGTCTTTGATAGTAATTGAAAATAATTTCTCGTATAATGCCTTCTTTCATAGAGAATTTAGTGTTATTAAATTTCTGTACAGTTTCCATTCTGTCCACAAATTATAACTTTGAACCAATAACGTCACTGTTTGTACTTTTTAAAAATAAAAATTTGCTTCAGTAGAGAGACAGCTGATTAATTGGTTCACCAAATGAAATTATAAAATCAATTGTGAGAATATCCTTTTTATTCATAAGAAGAGAATCGGAGACAATGCAATTACGAATTCAATTTTCAGTTCACTTCTAACACAGAACTTTTACATCGTAAATAGAAATCGACACACTCCTTCGGTGTTGTTTGAGATTTAAGCTTTTAACAGCCACATTTTGTAATTATCTTTGAATGTTTATTAATTATTTTTTACCTATCTTAATATCATTATGCTACTAATATTGATAAGTGTAATTTTTCCATATTCAAAATGGTTTTAGTAATAATTTTCTGTTATCTTCTCACAGGTTTTACTTTACTTTTTTCAATTAACAGAAATAAAATAAACATTATATCACATGTTTTTGCCCATACATATAGAGCAATACACATATATTTAATTTGAACTACAAAGCCTCTTAATTCAATTATATTACTAATTTATCTTAATAAATTATATATTATACTGTTTTTTACTATAATATTATATATATTGTTATTGGTCGTTGTAATAATGTTCATTTATATATTGTAATTAAGTAAAATAGTCTCCTAATTAGCTGACAGCAAGAAATTGTAACTGATGTGTAAAACTTATGATTAAATAAAAATATTAAAAATCCTAATGTATCACATATGAAGTACATTTGCAAGGCACAACTGTCATATAGACCGCACGTCTGCTAGAACTAGAATATACGAGAGGAGAGTATTCTCAGCACGGACCTGTGACCCACATCTTTCTGAACTTTCTGTTGCATAATGCCCTTATTTAAATATAAAGACACCATGAATAATAAATATACTGCACTGTCATGAATAAACATAACTGACATGTAACATGTAGGAATGAATTGACAATAATGTTTACACTTTGTATAATAATAAGCATTACTTCTTAATTAATTGTAAAACTACATTTACAGCAACAGGCACCCTGCTACAGGTAAAATAGTTACAGTTATCAACCAATAAATATTTTTATTTTTTTATTTTATTTTTTTTAACTTTACTCGCCAGTTGACATGGGCCTACAGGCCTGTGCGTCAACTTTATTCAACGAATGAAGTACCGACCGTTGGCTCAGTGGAGATTCGAACCTTGGACCTTGCCCTCCGCAGTCCGAAGCCTTAGCCACTGAGCCACCACGCCGGTATATGTTACATTCAATTTCGAATGTATATTTGTTAAACATTTACATTCTTATCTTTCAACTGCTCAACTAAATCTTTCCGAATATATCTTAACAGTTATACAAATATTGTATGAAGTATATTGAACTTGGATTGATTTTTAACCAATAGTTTTATTTTTTCGCTATTAAATATTACCAACAAAATTATTTTTAAGTACAAAAATAAAAGTTTTTTGTACTATAGATAGATGGATAAACATTTATATATAAAAAAAAAAATAATAATCTACTACATTACAATGGTGGAAATAGTTCCCCTCATAGGTACATGTTTGTGTGAGGGGACCGGGCCACTACCAGCCAGACGTAAATAAAAAAATAAAATAAAACTCTGTCTCGTATAGAAGTATATAAATAAACCTATGTTCTGAAAACAATTATTAACTTAAGGATAAAAACAATACAAAGGCACATTTTATAAACTAATTTGCCTAACATTAGAAGCAACAGCAAATAACATACAAATATTAAAGAAGTACTGTAATCTGCTAAAAAACTAAAATCTAAAACTATGCCCAAAAACCACTTTTATCTTTCTCACAATCGATATTTAGTACAATACAATTCACTATCTTTTGCGATCGTTGTCAGAAGAAATGAAAAACTAGTAATAAATGTTGTAAAAATAGTAATACAAATCATCTTTTCGTCTCAACAACATAATCTAAATATCAATAAAGAAATACTGTACTAACATCCTTGTAAACCTACTAATGTTTAAATCCTAGATATCATTAAGAAGGATATTTGAAGAGCAAAAGTAGTAAATAAACAGCTGACGTATTCTTATAAAATGCATAATTTTAATAATCTTCCATTGACTGCTTTAATTAAACAAAAAAAGAAATCTTCTATTAACCTTGCTAAAGAAACTTGAAGTATAAGTTTAAAAGCAGGTTTTTAGATACCATGACACGTACAATTTCCTTTCGTAGATTTTCTTACGTTTGTATTCAGTGATCTAAAACACCAGTATACAAAATCAGTATGCTACCGTACCGACATGTTTATATACATAATATTTCATTTTCAAAGTACTTTATAAATGTTTGAAATAATATTCTTTTTATACTTGACAAATACATTTTTTTTTTAACTAATCTTCTTCATTAAGAGTAGTCGCTAATTACTATATTTTGATTTAAGAGATCAATACTTGCTTTAAGTAACTTAATACGTATATATTAAGTCATTTGATAAATGATGTAAAAATTTATTCTTTCAATAACGATTGGTATAAATCTATGGTTAGATCCACAAATTTCTGAACATTGCCCGTAAAAAATTCCGGGTTGTTGGGATATAAAATTAGCTTGATTGATTCGTCCTGGTGATGCATCAATTTTAATTCCTATGGACGGGACAGTTCATGAGTGAATAACGTATGTACGAGAGATACGAGATTGGACCGTATTTTCGCTGTATAGTTTTTATCAATATCACGTAAATTATGATAGTTTATTACTTCTAACTAAAGCTTCCTGTAATGCTGTGATGTGGCATCCTCAGTAGTATCTCTGAGAGTTTACCACATCACAGCATGGGCGAAACGCTTGGTGATGTAAATATTGCTGATAACACCTCTACTTGGTCGTTACAGGAAGCTTTAGTTATTAGTAATGACACCGGCCGCTTAAGCCTACGAAATACAAATGATAATTTACTAACCATTCCAGGAATATTTATCGAGTATATTGTTCAACCAACATTTTTGGAAGCAAATTTGAAAACAATACATTTGAATTGTTTGTCAGCATTTAATATGTATCAAATTATAGTAGTTATCAAATTCGGATTTTTTTTTATAAATGTTTTAAAGAATGTTCCTTTTATTGAAATGATATCAAAGTAATTATGGTTATGCTTGTTTACTATTCGAAAACATAATCTATTTGGGCCCTCCAAATCAGGAAACAATCAAGTCCCCTACGTTGTATGTCTTTCTTTCAACGTAAAACAGTTCTATCAACTCCGTTAAAGCTCTTTATCTTGTAAGATCAGAACTCCGAAGGGTTGTTTGTTTTATAACTGGACACTGGACGTTTAGGGTTTACCAACCCCCATTCTCTTTAGTAGAAATGTGGGGAGGAGGAAGAGTCTGGACGGCACATCCTCTTCCACTGCCCGGCCCTAGCTAGGAAGCGGGTTCTCACCTTGGCGGCATATCAGAACGTGGCTAACGTGTAGCATAGGAAACCCTCATCCAGGCAATCTCAAGGTTCTCTAAGGATCTTTGATCGGATGAGGTTTGAAGTCCTGTGAAGGAAGGCGCACAATAACCCCTTTGGCTGAAGGGCCGTTACCAGGTACAGGAGTCTGGTCTCCCAAATATGAAAAAAAAAGGTATGACAGTGATGATTTTCTCACTCGCCAATAAGTTCAATAGTTCACGAGTCCAAAGCACAGACGCACAAAAGCAAGAAACAATTGTTATATTCTTCAAAATAATTAATCTATTTTATTAATTATTTATTGCAGTGATTTAAACATAAAACGTTAAAGTAATATATAAAATGCAAACTACATCACTTAATTGATGCACAAATGTTCAGTGTAAAAAGGCCAGTGGTATGCTATGATTAATTTTAACGAGATGGTAAAATACAATGACCTTCATTTAAAAGGTGAATTGTTTTGCACAAAAAGTATGTTTTTATTCTCTTTTATGCGGTACACTTTTGTGCTTATTTCATGATATATGTACGTGTTTCGATGCTATTAAATATGAATATTTTCCATCTGGAAGTAACTATTTTATTACTCATTCTTAATTTTTTACTGATCCTCTTTTACTTCTAACTTTAAATGTTTACTAGTATAGTCTGACTTTCAAATATTAACTTAATCTTTATGTGTTGGTGGATATCTTTAATTGTATTTACCGTTCATTATAATTTATTTTTCCAAGTAAATTGTATATTTTTATGACCTCATAGATAATTACCTATTATTTAAATTTATTCCGTAAATTGAATTAAGTACTAACTAGATAAGATACATTCCAAAGATTACAATGTAAGTGTTAAACAGTGATTGTGGCTATATCTTTACTATCAAACGATTACTAACAAGTGATTGTGGCTATATCTTTACTATCAAACGATTACTAACAAGTGATTGTGGCTATATCTTTACTATCAAACGATTACTAACAAGTGATAAGGCTTTGTCCTCAAAATTCTTATGTTTTATATGTATTTGTTTCTAACAATAGACTAACATGAAAAAGTTTTGGTGGGTGTTAAGGGTAGTTTATTCATTATTATTCGATGTTCCATACGTTGGGGTTAGGAAAGACTTGCCTAAAGAGACATACTCCCTCGAGCTGATGCCGTTTAGGACTGTCTCAGAGTACGACTGATGTCACTGATTCTATTAGTGAAATATGCTAGCATTGTATTTTACAGTGTGTTAGAAAAACCCTAAAAAAGCGTAATAATTTCTGATCGGTTACATTTAAAAGAATTAAACGTGCTACAACATCACTGCACCTATAATTCTACTTTTGAAGTAACAACCATATTTTTGTCACATCAGTGAAATTGTCCACGAGGAGACAAGAGAAAATCTTGAATAAGTGGATAGGTCGAGTTTCATGAAGAGAAGTTTAACTAATGTTCTAAATCAAATTAAATGTCTTTAGTTGTAGAACATAAATCCACAAAACTTACCACAAAAGCTTCACTCTTTAAAAAATGACACTGGTTTTTATGTAAACATAAAATCAATTTATGTTTACATTGAATTTAAAAAGCAAAAATAAAATATGAAGTTGGCTCTTCATGATATTCTAGTGAAGAACACTGGTGTAAACTAATCACTTATGATACTAACTCTATGTTTGTGACGCCTAGCTAACCTTAAACATTGTTATTTAACGTTCAAAAAAAGTATTATCAAAGTATGAACAGATTACTTTAAGTAATACTAGAGAATTGCCTAAAAATATTAACACGTGAGTGTTTATTAGAAAAAAAAAAAAAAAAAAAAAAAAAAAAAAAAAACGTAATGAACTTTACAAGTTTGTTTAGTCACTAATTATTGTTTCCATTATTATTGATCGTTTTATTGCTATTACAAATTATTATTGGAGTACTAGATAATCGCTCAGTTTAATAGTTCCATGCTTGATTCATTGGTTTTATTAAAAAAAAAAAAAAAAAAAAAAAAAGTATATTTGCTGCTATTAAGAGGGCTCCAAACCCCCGCGTTGAAAAGTGAAAAACTGCTTTGCGCGATCCAAGATACTGCCTTTATTTACTGTCGTAAAATTATAAATGAAATATCTATTTAAAAATAAACACATTTTAGACTAAAATAAAGACATTTATCGAAAATGATAAACTGTTCGAATCCTCCTTCATTTCGATTTTATAAGTTATTCAAGGTACTAGTGTCAAAATAAAACTAGAGCTGTTATCGAAATTTTAAAAAGCGAGTTTAGTCAAAAATTCATCTAGTTTCAAATAGGTTTTGGTTTCAGTTCGATATCTATAAAGCTTTAGCCTCAATATGGGACCACGCAAATGCCTGTATGGTAAATTATTGCTAAAAATGCGGTTATTCATCAGATCCAAGTGGTGAAAACCTGAACATTTTAGTCGCGGATGGATTTTACTTCATCATTCATAAAAATCTCTCTTCATTTAACTTAACATCGATGGACGCAGTGTAGGCCTACGACTCAACAAATTTTAACCGTTTTGAGAATAAAAAGATTTTAACAAGAATTATGATTTTGGAAAACGTTTCAAGTAGAAATTCAATATTTTAGTAGACCCCCAATTTTATCAGTGAATAATTTGATTTCGCTGTAAAAAGTCTACTTTTCTAAATTAATATGACTATTTTTTACAAAAACAAAACAACATAAAATATTCTAAGAGATAAAATACAGCAGCAATACCGGTACTGATTAGAAAATTGACAATTGTTGAAAAGAATTGGCCTTTCTGCTCAACCTACATTCAGACAGAGAAGGTTGGGCGTAGCTAACATAGGAGGCGGCAGGGGGGGGGTAATTGGGGTTTCCGGTTGAAAATACTACGAAAACTTACTATACAGGAAATGATTCAAGGAACTATATTGTACTCTGTCCGGTGGATTAAACATCCTTCAGCCTAAAAAAAACTGAACGTAGTTCCAACTTATCTCGCCAGTGTCGCATGACTTCTATATTTTCTTTCCCTTTAGAGCCCTCTTAAGGTAGCACAACCTGGGTGAGGCTTGCTATTGCAATGCCAGTATGTGGTCTTCCATCATCGTGGTTAACATGACACTTTTTAAATGGAATTACACAGGGGGAAGAGTAATTCTCTGTCTCACTTGCACAGTTCAGTACATCTCAGTCGTACCAGTATGTTCAAAAGGTTGTTTTTTAAGCAGCCCCTGTATAACTATACAGTCTCTTAGTAAGGCAGTACTTAGGAAAACATAACCCTTTTTATTCTTTAAAAAAAACTAATAATTATTTTCAAACCTTAGCCAATAATTCTCTATATGTAGAATAATCAAGAAAACTGAAGGATGGTTGACTAAACCCCTAAGTGGTTGATAAAATTTAAATTATTATTGGACAAATATAATCTGGAGCTCCTATTTTGAAGATTAAAATCATGAATTTGTATCCCTAAACCCTTCTTGAGATAAAAACTGAACTTTAGTTCATACAAAAACAATCACCACCTAAAAGGGTGAAAACCAAATGAATGATCCACTGTACTCCTATAGAAGTGCATCATACTGAAGTGTGGTACAAAAAGTTTAAATAAAAAGTCAGCTTTTTCTGACAATATACCTTTTTATAATGATACTACTCTAAATCTATGAACATAATACAATGTGTTTGACAGTTATTTCTATCATACAATGATGTCCAATATTGTTCACCTTTACTATACCTAACGTTCCGGCGATTTCAGGTTTCGGAGAGGAGAGGGTAGATATTTGAGTATACATGAACAGTGCCGATGACAATAAAACGTAGGAAATACAACCTAACACTAAAAAAATTAATCGTTACTTTTCATATGATTTATTATATATATATATATATATAATATTATCACGAAATATATAATATAATTCATAATAATTATATTATAGTGTAGAAACAGCTTGAGCAAAAACATCTAATTACATGACCCTCGGCTTCCACGTTTTGTTAAGTTATATTCCTTATAGTATAGCCCCTAATTTGGACAAAGCTTTTTAACCTTATACTAATATAAACAGATGTCTTTTTACTGTAAACACAAAAAATGTAAATTCTATTTTAGCTACAATTATCATTACATGTTATTTGTACAGTTAATAACAATGATTTTTTCATATTTTAAAATATATTATTGTAAGAAATTTGTATTAATTCTTATTATTTATAAAATGCCACTTTTGGATTATCTCCAAAACAAATAAAACATATTTGAACATGTAAACTTATCATTACGTAGTTTTTACGTTTGGCTTTAAAAAAATACTCATACCAAACACACGATTTATACGTACAAAAGTTGTTTTCGTAATAGAACTAAAACTCGTGTGGGGTGGAGGTAACAGTGGAACTGTTCAATCAACTCAACACTGACAAATACATGGGCTGACACGGTGGGATAACTGGCGAGGACTGGAATGAAGTTTACTCTGCACGTACCTTTACGGTGCGTTTTTGTGCAATTTGTTTTCTCTCACATCAACAACAATCATAGTTTGTGTAGTATTTTTTTGTGTGCCGTTGAAATTCTGACATAACAATCACGATAAAGCTGATACAAATTAAGAGCCATAACATACATAAATAATATTGTTTAGTTGCAGTAAATATATTTATCACGTCTAGTAGATTATTGTGACTGTATCAACATACTATAATGGCTAAAATATTAATTAATCTGCTTCTACACAAATTGTATGCAAGATTACTTAAGCATTGGTGATAGCAATCTAACATATCGTACTGTTTAATAAATAATATTACATTTGTAGTCTTAATTATATCATAAAAACTGAATAAGCTGAAAGAGACCCAATGCAATTATTATTATATTTTAACTGCATTAACAACTAAATATATGAAAAATAATAATAATTTAATAAAAGTGTACACACACTAAATAAAGTCAAGACAATAGTGATATGAAGCTTAATGCATTATATTGAGACCGGTAATATTGGTCCATCGGCTATTTTCATAATGTTTTTTTAAACTAAAATATTAAGTTTTTACGTTTGGTTAATATATACGACCTCTTTATATTTTCATGATAATGTTTAGATTTTTAGTTTGGTATAATTCAACAAAAATTAAATCTATTATTATTTCCTTGGTTTTACAGGTTTAACCATCATAAGAATCGTCGTATTTAATATTATAACTTTAAATTTCCAGAATGCATGATCATGTTAAGCTAATTTGTGGGTAAAAATTTATTCTTATCCTAAAGATGTATTCCGGTCGAGGATATCCCTCGTATTGAAGAGCATAGAATGAGTTCTCATCAAATTACTGTCTAGCGAGGTTTACTGGAACTTGAAAGTGAGCACAGAAATATCATTATCCCATTTTTACTAACATAAAAAGAGGTTAAATAACTTTCTAGCTCCAAATAATTCTATAATAGCCTATTTTTTACATGAAACTAATAATTTTAATTATCTTGAATTAGGTGTCATTACACAATAAGGCACACGAGGGGCCACTAAACACTTACATAACACCACAAGCGTGTGTCTGTCGGTCTCTCTAATTGATCGTCTGCAATGTTTCACACATTACAACTTATGTTTGTAAGCTTGCTTAACTAAGATGTCATATATGTTTAGTATTATCCTACATGTCAAATATTGCATGACACTTGATTGATATATTTTATTTACGTTTTATGTCCAATTACAAAGCTATTAATATATAAACATGTATATCTTAAATTATCACATCAACAATGGCATTTAAACAAACAACACAATTCTTTTATAAACAATATTTCAATAAATTTTATTTTATTGATTAGCTTAATTATTTCAAGTTATTGTTCAACATCGTTACTGTGTCTTCATTTGAAATTTACTTCTTGTAAGTTAATAACAATTTTTATTGTTTACCTTTTTGCAACTATAAATTAAAGTAGGCCATGGTGCTTGATAAGAAAATAGTGAGTCTTGTAAAATATGTAATCTTCTTTATGATCCCTAATGTTTTCAACGAATACTAAATACAAGGTTTTTAGTATTGTTTGTTTATTAATGTAATGTAATTTCATGAGTATTTAAAATAATTGTATATTATATGATATTTTAGTCTTTATCAGTAGTAAATAATTTAATTTATATCTTTGTCAGGTTTGTTGGATTTTAATAAACACCAACTGAAAAAGATATTACGAATATCGTGAGAGAAACAAGTGTCCTTGCCTTCCCTTCACTAACTGTTTTATGTATTACTACCTTGAAGTGACATGGAAAGAATAGGAACAGAAATATACCATTGGTAAAATATCTGGGATTTATTGTTGCTCTGTTCTCAAAATGTTTAAATAAATGTTGCATACTTTTAAATATCTTACGAGTTTCCTGTTATATGAGGTGTCTGTAAATATAATATATATGTATTTTTTTTATTTTTTATTATTGATTATACGTTTTAAATATAGATGTTTAAAAAAATAATATGTAATATATGTTTATAATATACATCGTATTTGAATATCATTCTGTTCAGTGTCTTCACCATCTCCAGTAAAATGTATATACAGACATATAATATTATAAATACAATGTACAGTAGTAAAAAGGTTCGGTCATGTGGCAGTGTGAGTTTTTAGAAAGCTCAAGATCCTTATTTATGGGTCAGATTTTAATAAATAATTAGAAAATATTTTGAGACGCTTTTAGTGCATTGCTGTATTAAGAATTCTATAACATTCCATCAAGCATTGTTTTTAATACACAATGTCTACACAAATCATATTTTAAAACTACCCATATTTTAAACATCATCCATTAAAAATTAAAAATACAGACGTATAATGTTTTCGATTATAGTATATTTTTTCTTTAGATTGGCCAGAAAAATTAATATAGCTTTAGATTGCATCACATTACTTTTCAAATACTGCCATTCACTATGGAGGACGGCGAGATAAATACTGCCATTCACTATGGAGGACGGTGAGATAAATACTGCCATTCACTATGGAGGACGGCGAGATAAATACTGCCATTCACTATGGAGGACGGTGAGATAAATACTGCCATTCACTATGGAGCACGGTGAGATAAATACTGCCATTCACTATGGAGGACGGTGAGATAAATACTGCCATTCACTATGGAGGACGGCGAGATAAATACTGCCATTCACTATGGAGGACGGCGAGATAAATACTGCCATTCACTATGGAGGACGGCGAGATAAATACTGCCATTCACTATGGAGGACGGCGAGATAAATACTGCCATTCACTATGGAGAACGGCGAGATAAATACTGCCATTCACTATGGAGGACGGCGAGATAAATACTTTATGAAATACATTTTTAGGCACTATAACAACGTTTAGTATTCAATCATATACACACGCAGTAACCGCTGTAACACACATTGGTTCAACACACCATCAAGGCTATCGCCATTTTATATTGGTACAGCCTTTTGAGATGAGCTCTGTGCTATAAATTTGATGGGCAACTCGATAATTTTTTTAATATTACTCGTATAGGCCTCTATAATTATCTTCTGATATGACGAAAAATGTATAGTTCCTTACAAAAGTTATTTATTTTTAAGTTTGCTATCTGAAGTTTAAGTGCTCAATTTGTAATGGTTCCAGCAGTATAATGCTGTTTCCATACCCATTATCTTGTATACTCATTCGTGAGTACCACAATAGCATACTGTACCCTCCTAAATTAAGTATAATTAATTCAAATAATTTTATTTTCAGAAAAAATGTTATCTTAACAAATGTTGCAATTCTTGGTGCTTCTTGCAAGTTTTCACCCACATTGAATTTACAATAAAATGTTTTTACAAAGCATTTCTTTATTATTACAATAAGAAAATAAATATAGATTAGGTGAAATGCATTAAACATTAAATACATAAGACCGTAATACCATAAAGAAATACGTGATTATATTAGCTACAAAACTACAATTATTATTCACTGTTTTTGTTTGAAAGTTTATACAAAAAAATACTGTCTATATTAAGCACCTTTTTACAGAGTTATAAAATATATACAATTTGATTTCAAATAATATATGGAAATATTATCTTATTCTGAAAACAAATACATCACGCAAGGAAATGAAATTCTCTGATGGCGTGATGGAGTCAAACAATTGGTCACGACTTACAACAAACTAACAAGAGTTTAATGCTGATATTAGCCATTAAAAGAGAATATTAGACAAGGTAATTAACACTACTCATTAATTGTTTATTTGAAGTGGAGTAAACGCATAACATGTGTGCCAAACTGCTGCAATACACTTTGAATTGAGTTCTTACTTTAGAAGATATTTTAATAAATTTTACTGTGCAATTGCATAACAATTGTTAATTTCATTCAAGGACATTTTCATGAGTATCTCCTTGAATGGTTTTTAAAAAATAGCTTTCAATTTGAAATTTAAGCCATCCTATTGCATTTGATTATAAAATGTTGGGCCAAAAAAAGAAGGTTTTTAAAAAATTAAAGTTTTAGCTTTAGTGCAATGAGATCTGTGTACAGTAGTTCGTAATTGCTACTTATGTTATAAAATATAGTTAACACTTTAAATATATATATATATATATATATATATATATATATCAGAAGTATAATATTTTCAGTTCAACATAGAGAGGTAACGAATGTATTCGCCTTTCATTCTTACATATTACCCTAGCGAATGTATTCGCCTTTCCTTCTTACATAGTATCCTAACGAACGTATTCGCCTTTCATTCTTACATATTACCCTAACGAATGTATTCGCCCTTCCTTCTTACATATTACCCTAATGAATGTATTCGCCTTTCCTTCTTACATATTAACCTAATGAATGTATTCGCCTTTCCTTCTTACATATTACCCTAATGAATGTATTCGCCTTTCCTTCTTACATATAGTCTTAAAATAGACTAGTTGGCTTATTGTGTTTTACATAGTGATTCGATTTATTTGTATGTCTAGTTCAAGAATTTATCAGTTGTACTAAGTGTTGAGTAAAATACAAACACAGACTTAGATTTTTATATAATAGTAAGATTCATTGGAAGTCTAATTTATTGTTAGTCAAATAAGACATCTACTAATCATTGGCTCTTTAAAAATAAGGAAGGTTAAATGTGATAAATGTTGCAAAGAAACAAAGGCCCCTTGAAATGATAATATATATTCACATCAAATATACATTCATATCAAATATATTTTACTGCTCGTAGTTTGGATGTATTAAGCACTATATTTAAACACAAATATATTAAAACCCAAATAACTAACTATAACATTTTATTTCAATCATATTTATATATTATAATTAAAGTGAATTTATAAAATATTCAAGATTTCAATTAATAAATATACAGGGTGTTCAGTAAAACTGTTGCAATAATTTGGGATGTTATTGTACATATAAAAATTAGGAAAGAAACTTCGTATGAAGGTATATCCTAAACCCTTTAGTTTTCCGTCTATATGTCCTTATGCGTTTTTTACATAAAAATGCATAACTTTTAATCCACTGAAGGTAAAATTGTTAGATTTTATGATTGTACTACCCTATAGTACGGTAGTGCTGTTTTTAAAATAAATATAAAAAATAAATCTTTATCCGTTTAAAAATGGCGGACGTTAAATTTTTCTAACTAAAATATTTTTAAAACAACTAATTTTACAAACAAATGCTAAAATAATATTTTTAGTAAATCTTATTATAATATTCACAGTGTTTGTTTCAACAAAAACTGATAAAAAAACCTCTGAGTTATGCTGCAAAACGTAAAACGATGTTTTACAGCATTATCCAAAGGGTAGTACGGTTTTAAATATGAGTCTGCTTTGAACAGCTGATTTCATGTCAATCTGCTATTTCATATGAACAGCTGTTTATTTATGCTTTTAATATTAGGTTGGGTTTTCATTGTTGGCATTGTTCATTAGTAACAAAAAGAACAATGTCATGTTTATAGTTTTTGCGAGTGTTTCTGTAAAGTTTTTTTATTGTATTGATAATTTTAACTAGATAATGTTTGTAATTTATTTTCTTATGACATTGTTCTTTTTTACGATTTTCATAGTTTACTTTTATTAACAATTATTGGCAGATAATGTAATGAACAACTTTACCGACTAAGAAATGGCAGACATGCATTTGATGTATGGCATGGCTCATTGTAGTAGTACTAAAGCGAGAAGGTTGTATCAGGAACGTTTTAAAAATCGTTTTATATCTTTTCATACAACTTTTACAAAGGTCTATCAATGACTAGCAGAGGCAGGAAGCTTTAATCACCAAAGAAAATGTAACTCAAGCCGACCCGTTTCAGTAAGAATTCCTGAATTTGAATGGAAACCAAACCTAATATTAATAGCATAAATAAACAGATGTTCTTATGAAATAGCAGATTGACATGAGATCAGCTGTTCAAAGTACACACATATTTAAAACCGCACTATTCTTTGGTTAATGCTGTAAAACGTTGTTTTACGTTTTGCAGCATAACTCAGCGGTTTTTATCCGTTTTCGTTGAAACAAACACTGTAAATATTATACGAGAATAAGATTTAATAAAAAACATTATTATTGCATTTTGTTAAGGTTTATTTTTTTAAATAGCCCTACTATTGGGTAGTATAATCATAAAATTTCACAATTTTACCTTCAGTAGTTTATAAGTTATGCATTTTATGTAAAAAACGCATAAAGACAGATAGATGGAAAAGTAAAGGTTTTAGGATATACCTTCATATGAAGTTTTTTTCTATGAACTAATTTTTTCCATGAACTTTTTTCTATGAACTATTCACAGTTATAATGATTGTGATTCTTTTTTTAATTCTATAGTCAAAGTAAATTGGTCTTAAGTGTTTAAGCATTAGTAGAGTGGAAATTATTCATTAGATTCATTCAAGCTTCCACTTTCCGCAAATTAAGGTTAGAGACGGTTTTTAATATATTAAATTAGTTTGATAACTTCTAATAAATTTACATAAAGTATTCTTTTACAATTTATAGAAAAAACGTAACATAATTTATCTGTTAAAAGAATGACACTGAAAAATAAATAATTTTCATTATGTTTGAAACTAATTAAACAATCCCTAAATTATTACTTCATGAAAACTTCTAACATGTTCTGGTACAAGGAAATCAGTGATTTCGGATTTATTAATAGACGAGACAATGTAGGGGGCATTGAAAAATACTAGATTTATATTCATTCATATGTACTCATCAAACTTATCTATCTGTTAGAAAAGTATTTATTTTTCCTTATAAATATAGAAATGTACCTAAAGAATTTAACACAATTGAATATTTAAACTGTAAATTTGTATACGAGAAAATATTTGCGCTGGATTATAAAGCATAATGCTTCGTGATCATTTTAAAGATTTTTTCAGAATACAGAAATTAGTAGTTTTTTTTTTATTTGTAATTTTTTACTATTTTCATATTCAAATAAATATAAACCGCTAAATCTGAAAATGTGTAAAGGTTAAAGCCAAACAACAGTTACTCTGCGGAGGAAGTTATTTAATATTCCAATAGCCGAAGCCATCACATGTGCCACCCTACCATACAGTATCCTACTAATGCTAAAAAAGATTTACATTAAAAACTATATATTTTTTCCTATTTTTATTATTTATTAAGACTCTCTTTCTATTTTTTTAGTATACATACTAAATAGCACTGAAACATTGCTCATTCCTTAAAAGGGTGACACGAATAATACTAGAATAGTATTTATTGAATACCTTATTTGTTGTAATCGGAAGGCCCTTAAGACAAAATCTCTCCATATTGTAGGTGAATACTTGTTAATCCTGGTTTCAATTAGTTTATGCCAACCAAACTTTGCAATGGTTTTAGGATTATTTTGGCCGTCTATGAATAAGTAACTAAAAACAAGTCGACTTTATTGCTATGAGTTCTGACCTCTTCATTAGATTTGACACTAATTTTACAATATAAAAGAGTTAATATTATGAGCATGGAATTGATGATTATCTAAAGAAGTACTTGAGACATAATTTATAAAATATCAATTGTAAGTAATTATAATAACTATCACTTAAGATTGCAGATTGATAACTTTAGTAACAATATTACTGTAGCAAACATAATTTACACAACTCCCCACTTAAATAAACATTATTCTTTAGTTTATTTCTTATTTTATGCAATAAGTTCATTTTTTTTAATTAAAAGTGAGGCAAATCATTAAAATTCATATTTTAATTTCTTTTTTGCTTCAAAAGTCTTACTAATATGAAATTGCAGTAACTTGCAATATGAAATTGCAGTAACTTAAATGTTGAAGCGTTTATGAAGGTATTGCTTTGCCAAAACATCTGCCTATTATTAACTAGTACTATTATTAACTATTTTTAATTGGCAATTACAAAATCAAAAAGTTTAAATTATGTAAAATGTTATTTAACTGTATATTAATAAATAATTTTATATATATATATACATCGAATAGAAACCAAACCTAATATGTTATATATTTATGTTTTATATATTTCTGTATTTTATATCCTTTTGTTATTACTATACACAATAATAATAACAGAGTGGGTAACAATTAATTATTTAAATATATAATTCTATTATTTTACTTTACTCAAATCATATTTTCATATTTGCTTCGTCGTTTAAAAATGTTATTGATTGCTGATTGTAGAATTCGGTATAAATTAATTGTTTATATCTCAGAAAGTTTTCTTCAATTTTAAATATCCACAATCCACATAGAATAATAAATAATTCCAATACATTTAGATATTAGCTTATTTCATTGTTACATCTGAGGAGCGTAACAAAGCAAACAAAGAGCCGGTCGTAATATTGAGTTTGAAGTCTTGCAATCAAAATATTAGCAAAACTTTCAACAAAGTCAATAACACTACAAAATTAACTTAATACTTTGTTTTTGAAAAACAATTATTTAATATAATATCCAATTTAGAGCAGCTGATGTTATTGTATCATTTACATTTTAACTTTAAAAGTTTAGCTTACCACAATGTTATTCAATTTGGCTTTATTTAACAGTTGTTAATCAAATAATTCATTCAATTAATATAGATCCATAAGATTACCATGGGAATTTTTTAGGCCAGTGGGATGGAGTCCTGAGGTCAGTGATGAAAATTCTTTCTTAGTGAGCCAAAATAAACCTATATACAAAATTTAAAATCAATTGGACGTATAGTTTATAAGAAATAGTGTTGAGAGGTAAATGGCTTTATGTATATATACATATACATTTAAAATTTTCCGATTAATATCAGTTTGATCTCTTAGAAAAAAGTTTCCGAGTCTAGAAAAATATGTAAGTCTACTTTTAGAAGAAACAAATTACCATAGTTGACTCTGAACCATTGATATATCGGATTTATCATCATATTTAGCCATGTCCTGTGAACTGACTATGCATTTGGTCAAATTAAATTGTACATTTTCCGATTAAAATCAGTTTGTTCTCTTAGATAAAATAGTTTCAAAGTCTAGAGAAATCTGTAAGTCTACTTTTAGAGTCCACAAAGTACTATATTTGACTCTGAATCAGTGCAATATCGTGTTTTTTGCCATGTTTAGCCAGGTACTATGATCTGGCTATACATATGTTCAGATTCAATTGTGTATTTTCCTATTGAATACAGTATGTTCTCCTATATAACAAAGTTTCACAGTCTAGAAAAATCTGTAAGTCTAATCTTGAGGCCGTAAATTAACCAATTTTATTTACACACACAAATTGAAAATCTAGCTCTACTAAGGATGAAGGAGGTGAGATAGAGCAAACATTCATAGGACCAAAGTTGTAGATCGTTTCAAATCAGGCACAGAAAATGGTGTTAGTTTTGCTGTAGAACCGTTCTTTTAGCCGCTACATTTGGCATTTAAAAAAATGCTGTTTTTGGTATTTAAAATTGTTGGCACTAAAATGGCTGCCATCTCCAAATCTACAACATAAGACGTTTGACTCTACAAAATTTCAGTTACAATTGTCAGTACCCTCGTAGGCTTAGTACTATTTTAGTTACAACGATGAGTGAGTGAGTCAGTGGTATTTACCTTTTATTTGTATAGATGTAACTTGTATAACATTTAACATTTATGTAATTTCTACCAACACGTAACATTTATTAACAACAGTAATTCGAACGTAATATTCTAATTAATTATGTTTCATAATGTGATTTGGTAAAGGAGACTTAAAATTTATTATATCAAAAAGTTTTTCAATAATACCAGTTATTGCGTTTTCTTGTAAGTTTATAATTGTCAAGGTAAGTTAAGAATAGGATATAGATGTAAATAGTTAGTTTCAATGAAAGAAATTTACAAAAATTAAATTTTAGGATTGTTTCTAGAAAATGGGCAAACCAATTTTAGTTTTAAAACGAAGACACATTTCTGTAACAATAGAGAACTGATTCTGTTAATAGAAATTAAATTATTAAGATAAAATAATACGTCATCCAATGTTTCATTCTCTGTTGTATAACAGCTGGAGGCAGGACAGTTACTTGGTCGTATCAAACATAGTATTCCATTGAATATGTCCGCGCTCTGGTTCTATAGTTTCCCTCAATTATTATTATTCAGAGTCTCATATTTAAAAATTTACATAAAATATGAGAGTAAGAAACATAAATTAACTAGTATCTAGGTAATAAATTACATTTAAGGTTTCATTCAGTCAGGTCATTCCTTTCTAAACCCTCCTGGCCTGAGGAAACTAAGCGTGGTTTACCGAATTCAATCTCGATATTATTTTTGTATTTTGTACTTGTAATAAATGTATTGTTGTGTGTCAGTCCTTGTATTAAATACCTAATTGCTTTATTATTTGGCATTTAGCTATGAAAGGACTATAATATTTTGCTTTGAATAATTTGTACATTCAAAAAATAACAATGGAATTTTAGTAATTATAGTTACATCGTATTGCCTAAATTAGTGCTACCCGCCCACCCATACACGTACAGTGCTAATGAATTTTAAGAATTTTAGTTACATTAAAATGATCAGAATGAACTGTTATTATACTAACAATAATACAATGAGTATTATTGTTAATAATTAACTGATATTCATTTTATATTTGACAACTAATAAACATTACATGTAATTATAAAAATAATTTCTCACACATTTTATAACTCACCAGCTTGAGCAATAACCCATTCGGTGCCACTAATCTATTTGTATTAATTATTATTTTATAAGACAAAAGTACATCGACAGTTCATTAGTGCATATATAGCCAATTTCTAAACTTCTATTGTGAGCAAGCTGTTATTTACAAAGTTAGTACACGATCCACTAATTAGCAGGTCACAATATACCTATGAACTGAGAGAATCCTCGTGGATAATTTACTATATTTGACTTTGCCTGATACATACTTTTTATTTTGCAATGTTACATAGAAGTAAAAAAATTACAAATATTATTGGTTTTATGCTTGAATGTTTTATTTAATCATTGTTATATTAATAAAAAAGTTGATATTTTATATTATTTGACAATTATATAGTAGAAATGGTATCAATGAAAATAATTATATCCTTAAATAAAACAAACTATATTTTTCTTAATGGGAGGTATTATATCAAAGGTTCAGCCTGTAAAGTAATGCAAGGGAAGACCATTGGCAGAGCCACTTGAAAGGCAGTGATTGAATTTGCTCAAAAGACTCAATAAACATCTTCAAAGAGATTTAGTACATAGTGACCTCGTTCCATTTTCTTACCAAGTTGTTACAATTGATTTATATGAAAAACCTTTCACAGTTAGTTACTAATTTATCAGATTAGTTTGATTATATATTGTTGAAATTCTTAGGTTTTTGTCATTGACAAATTGTATTGCATTATTTTTGATACTATTATACAAATATAACTTATAAAGAAATTAAATAACCAATATTTTTTAAATATATCTCACATTGTCTAGGTTTAACGCATTCAATCTAGTTCATGATTGTGTCTGGGTAGTAGTAGAGTGTTTGTAGCAATGCTAGTACATCAATGATGTGTCAGACCAACGGTTAGATGCGTCACTTTCACGCGTGTCATATACGTAATCTATATATCTGATAGCAGCTACATTGAAAATAATCTCTTATATGTTTCATGGTTCGAAAATTAACAAATTAAACTGATACTTCATGAATCGATAGTATTTCAACTGTTCTTAAAAATGATTAAAAAGTAATATTTTTAGAACTTATTTTAGATAAAGTTTTGCAAACCTCTAAATTGAAACTTTATCCATTGCTTATTGTTTCTAAAATGTTTTTCAATATAAAATGTTCTGTAAAACTTGTTTCCATTATAAAATTATATGACAAATTTGTTAGATTGACATTCTTAACCTAGATTTGATGTCTTGTGAGACCAGTTGACATTACAGGTATTGAACACTGACATTGACGCACGTGACATTACACTTATGTATTGTCCTATAATACACTTATGTATGCTTGTATCATAGGACACCAAATCATTTTACTTACACAATTGAGTATGACGTAATTAAAATAAAACATTTACACGTTTATCTCCTACATTCAATTTATGTAATTTATATACCTGTAATAATTATAATTATGTTGGTTATTCTTCAAAATTAAACAGAACTATTAACTTAAAATTAATTTTTATTTTAGGAATGTTCAACTAAATTATATATTACCATAATGTTTTGTAAATATTATAAAATATTGTGAATAATGAGAAGAAAGTGGTACATGACTTTCAAAAAGAGACGCAACAACTCATTAAGAGGGCTCTAAAGGGAAAGAAAATATAGAAGTCATGCGACACTGGCGAGAGAAGTTGGAACTACGTCCAGTTTTTTTAGACGAAGGAAGTTTAATCCGCCGGACAGAGTGCAAATATAGTTCCACATGAATAAATCACGGGCTTCAACACAGTCTGGAGTTGAGGCAGTTACTTACAGAACTCAGCATCGGGAGTACAATATGTCAACTTCATTGTTTAGTGATAATTAGTAAGAAAAATTAATGTTTATCCGTCCCTTAAAATATTATTATACTAAAAATGCTTAGTTATTCAAACTTTATCCATTTTATTTGAACTATTTCATCGTGGTTTATTTAAGAAACGATTGTTTTTATTGTAGTAACACCACTTCCCAGTAGCCTAAATATGTGTGACGATTTAAATGTGTAAAACACTTCAATTGGCCAAAGAACAACAAGGTGTATGTTAAATCATTGCATTCCATACAATAAATTAGTTCTTCCAGCCAACAAAGAATAGATTAAATTTAGCTTTCTCTTCTATTCTGATAAAGTGGTATTGAAAGATATATACGATCGACAAGCTAATTTCCTCAGGTAGACATCTATTTCGTTAGCCTATATTCTTTGAAAGTTAGTAGTTTCATTTTACTTTAATATGTGTTTTGGGCAATTTATTTGCTATTTATTCGATTAATAACACTAAGGTGTTAACTTAGTTTGTATTACTTTTCGCTTCTTGCATCTAACGTTCGAGCAGGAATATTCATATAACTGCACGTGCTGTTGCGGTGATTTGAATCACTTTATAGCAAATTAAATCTACTTAATATACCTTTTTATTTTAGTTTTTGTACCCAATTAACCAAACGTAGTATTTAGAACTACTTTGGTGGGGTTATTTCGAATAAGCGGTATTTCTCTTACTTAATTTAATTTGTACCGTACGTAATTGTATTATTTATCTTTTCTAACCCTTACGACTCTAGACCGACCTAGGTGAGGTCAGATTACTTTTTATTATTTTAGTTATTAATTTATACGCATAGCAGTGGCCCCCTACAATAATATTTATTTTTTTGTTCTCATCCGTTTCTTTGCTAGAGTCGTATAGAGTAACGGGTAGGCTAAAATTACAATAACTGAGTCCCTTGATTGTCACGACTCTGGGCTTGCCCTCCTTCCATACTGAGCTTCGGTCAGCTTCGATTATAATTTAAAGAGTCTTTGACTTTCTCTGACGACTATTTTTTCTCAGGAAACTCTATGACCATCATCAGTTGAATGAATCTTGTAAGGAATTGACTATGTTGAGTTGCTTTTGCACGGGTGTGGCTGGAAATTTAAATTGGGAATGGAAAATGATCAGATATCTGATTGCGGGGTTGAAGTTCAAACTATTCATCACATAGTTTATGAGTGATCATTGTGTTCATTTCAGAGGGGATTAGCTGGTTTCCATTCCACTGGAGAAGCAGGTACTGAATGGTTAAGACACTCTGTGACAAGAGATCAGTATTTAAACACTTACTAATAAAAAAGTACTTTGTACTGAAGGTTTTATTAAAGTATACTTTTATCTGTGTAGCCCTATTTTTTTAAATCTTTTACTAGTTTTTGTGGCTGGGCTATGAATGCCATCGATTATTCTTTGAAGTTCTTTTGTTATGTTATTATTCTTTTTTTTTGTATGTACTTGTTATTCTTTACTTTTGTATGTACTTGTTAAGCTCTAGTTAACGTTAGTTATTATATTTATAGAACACATAAATTATTGTTAGCATTTAAAATTATTGAATAACATGTTTTACTTTTTATTTTACGAAGGATTTTTTTATATGAAATCTGAATCATGTTATGATTGGTTATTTTTTTTAATTAACTAGCTAAAATGAATTAACATAAATTACTTTGAATTATTACAATTGATTTACTAGTAACAATCTAATAAACCCCTTGAAATAAATGTTGCATACAAATTAAGAGAGAAGTATGCAACTACCCACAAACTTACATACGCCCAACTACCCACAAACTTACATACGCCCAACTTCCCACAAACTTACATACGCCCAACTTCCCACAAACTTACATACGCCCACTCTTCTACTTATTATGCTGGGTTTTATTACTATTTTGTTCTCATTCAGTTTTGTTGATTTTATTTTCATATTTATAAGTAAGTCATATTTTATTGTTGATTACGAGTTTGCATAAGTATATATTTTAAAGATATGGAAGGAAATATTGTGTATCTCTGAAGATCTAGGGCATGGTATAAGAATGTGGTGACGTGACTGTGCTGCTCAATACTTGGCGTCAACAACTTGGTCGGGCTTTGCTTTAAGTATGGCAGCGACCTTTCTGCATCACTTTATAACCATTCAACTTTAATGATAACATTGAATATGATATACCCAATGTATTAAAAATAAGTTATAGGTTCCATTTATAAAACATTTCAAATACTTCAAATCTTAATTTCTTAAAGTTTAATACAAGTAGACCGTTCGAATTACCTCCTAGAACGTGCGTATGCTGTTTGATTTCTAAACTGTATTTCTTAAAGTAAACCAGCACTAGTTGATTCTTACTGCTTGATATATTACAAGTATTGCTCTTTTTAGACAGTTTTTTTTGTAATTTTGAAAAAAAAAATAAATACTAAATAGCATAACATTAATTTATTGAACATGGGGAGTATATGAAATGTTTAGAGTGGCATGAAAACTACTGGACTGGATATGAATATAGCTTATATTGTATTTATAGGAGGTTGGGAAAAATATTTCTGTTAATTTATAATAATTTATTATTCATATGATTGTAAAAAGATGTTATTAATGATTTAGCAAGTACATTGAATCTAGTCATATATGTTGTATTTATTGGCTATTTTAATACTAACTTGTCAAATATTATTTTTTCAAAGTCACATTTATATCTGACCTAAAAAGAAATAATTGCTAATAACGTTCAGTTTTACAGAAAATTTTTTAACAGATAAAGCCCTAATGCAGTTTTAATATCAATTACAGTTACAAAAATAAAAACATTTTCAGGTCTGTTTGAGGATTTTAAGAGAAAATCTGGTGATCCACGATATCATTTCTTTGTATAATCTTAAAGAAATAGATGTTTGTCTTAAAAGTATTTGATCGGCCGTGCAACAAGAGTAGGAGTCGGTATTAGTCTTAGTTCTTCTGTGCCTATTACCAAGGCAGTGGTGTGGTGGCTCGGTGGCACTCGAGGTGCGACATGGACTACCTGTGTTAATCCCAGCGACCCAAAGGGCCATAAAACTGGCACTCGAGGTGCGACATGCCACCTCAGGTAGCCCGGCGAAGGGTTGCGGGGTTGTTGACGTGCTCTCTCTCTGTGTCCATAAATAAATAAATATATATATATATATATATATATATATATATATATATATATATATATATATATACAAAAATAGACCTACCTATATATACCTAACCTAACCCACCCACCCTCCCATACACGTACATTGGTAGTAATTGTACTGGTAACAATCGTTAATCATGTGTCTCATTGTATGGCTGTAGTTTTCAGATAATTTTATCACTGTAAATATATCAACTATTAGCCGCCAGACCAACACGGACACACTGCTAGTCGAAGCGCCATGTCGCACCTTGAGTGTTAGTTTTGGGTTCTCTTTCGCTGCATGTTGCACCTCGAGTGTCCAATTATGACTCTCAGGTAGTCCATGTCGCACCTCGGGTGCCCCCGGTGGCTCAGTAGCCAAGGCTTCGCACCGCGGAAGGCAAGGTCAACAATTCCTCACTAAGCTAATGGTCAGTTTTTCACTAGTCAAACAAAGTTCACGCACAGGCCTCCAGGACCATGTAGGCTATACTGACACGGTAAATTGATTTATTTATTTATTTTTAAGTTCCTCATTGACCAGTTTTAGCTCCTAAATTATTTTTGTTTTTATGAATTATTGTTGAAAGAAACCATTTCTATTTGTGTTGGTGTTTTCTCTTCACATAAAAATAATCAAATTATATTTAAACATATAAATTGAGACCCATCCCCCCACCAGACCTGGTAAGCGTGCCAACCGGGGGATGGCTCAAACCAAGTCGAGCGATGGGATCACGGGTGGCAGTTGGAGGGTCAAAAATAAAACTCGGCAGCTGAGCAAAACTAATTTTATTATTAAGAAAACAAACTGGCAGGCAGAAGGCCACAACAAAAAAGGCAGAAGGCTACAACAAAAATTCTCACTTAAATAAATAATAACAAACACTAAAATTACCAAGATACTACACAATAATAACAAACGCTAAAAATATCACAAACTCTACAAATACCAAAATTTAACAATTAAGCAACTACAGGGTGTATGGCCTATCTGCAGTTTAGCCTGAGACACCCCAAAACGTAAGAAAAATATTAAGCCCCAAATAAAAGTGAAAATTTAGAAAACTTTTGGATCACAACACTTAAACCGGCAATTCAGCCCACATCCCATGATTCCACCGGGCCAGGGAGTAAGCCGGAATCCCTGGGCAGCTCCGAATTAAAAATTAAATCAAAGCACAATAATCCCCTTTTGGTGAAAGTTTAAAAATTAAATAATTTAAAAGAAAATATAACACGGTACCGTTCTAGTAAAAATTCACTTCAGAACCCCCCTAATACACTTAATAAAAAAATATAATAACGATCACTAGGCCTAAACATACAAATAAATAACATAACTTAACCATAGGGACCTAACAACTATAAAATCTAAAAAGATATAACAACAAATAAAACTAATTAAATAACTAACAATAAATATAAATAAATATTAACATCAGAAATATTCTTTGTGTATTTTTAAAGCTTTTCTTTTTAAATAAAAAAAAAATATAAGTCCCCATGGCTGTTTCATCAATCACTGTTCCAGTTTAGGCCTAGGCCCCAAATTAAACAGTTCCACAAACTTTTTTTCTTCTTTTATATTTCCTGTATTTCACTGTTTTTCTTGGTTTATTATTTTTTTTTTTTGTAAAAATTTCAACAGCCCCCAGCTCAGCCGCCGGGAAACAAAAACATGGAATACACTGACCTGAGGACAGAAGACTTATACCACACAGATGTAGAGCGGGTAATGGGCGACTCCAGGCTCCAACATGGTCCTCAGGCCAGGCTAGCAGTGCAGGATGGTCGGCAATTCCCCGACGGCAGGCCGAGGGTGAAACGTCCTACTCAAGGACCCTGGACTGCAAGGTCAAACACAGCCATTAAACACAGTCCAGCCATCACAACAAAATATTACACATAACAACTGATATAAGAACTGGCAACAAAACAGGAACAGACAAAATTGTACATGGTTAAAGCACACTAGAAAATAAAAGGCCTATTTTTAGGCTATGAAAATTTATGTTGGAAAACAGATTTAAAACAAATTACAACTTAACAAATTATAAAAAACGTAATTACGTATATGGAACTAAAAATGACAAACTGAAAACTAGGCTATGGATACATGAGCAATAGGTTATAACATGAAAATCAAAGAGTACAGCTAGGCTAGGTTATTGGCAAAGAACAAAAAATATGGTAAATCGGTAACTACAACTGTAAAAAGGCTCAATAAACATTATACAGAATTACAATTGAAAATAAAGGCAGATATAAAAAGCATTAACGGTAATTAACGGTAAAAAGTAACATGGAAGCACATGGCTTTAACCTAGTCTGAGAAACATCTAGACAAAGAACACAAATTTAACAAAACCCTGAAAACACAACTAAGCCCGATTAATATTTTCAATGAAACAAAAGTATTTTCACCAAAAGGGTGATTAAATATTAGAAATAACAAAAGAACACTTACGTTTTGGGAACCTTAGCCTAACATAGTAATCTCAGCAGGCAGAGCCAAAGACAAAATGACGGCCAACCTGATAGACGAAGGCTCCAGAGAAACTAGAACTACTCGAACAATCTAGAAGACGGCCAACCTGACCGAAGCTGCTGGAAACCGGAACGAAACGGAACTGGGCCAACGGCCACCAACTACGCGAAACGCAGGGCAAAAGCGAATCTCAGGCAGCCTGGCAGACAACGACGAAAAAAAAACGTAATGTACCGGTCAAAGACCCGGTACAACCTCCCTCTGCAAACCTCAACACACCCAGGCAGGGGAGAACACTCGGTACCTCAGGGAACCAAGAGAAGACGAAGACCTCCGAAGAGTGGTGTTCCAAGGACGTCCAAGAGAAACTAAGAGGGGAAACCCCTCGAACAGGGAGCAAACTACCCTGACTGTCGGGCCCGACAAGAAAAAAGAGAGAAAGAAAACTCTCTCAGAACAGCCACCTAGGGCGCAGAGGTGATCAATCTCTTTGCCCCAAGAAACCCCCAGGAACACCAACTCCTGGATCAACCGTTCCCCGGAAAGCCTTAAGCTGGGACACATGGGCTTTCCTAAACACCCTGCCTGACTGGGGATCAACCAGCAGAGCAGTCACCGGTGACAAAAACCTGTCGATGCGGTGGGGACCAGACCACCGATAGCACAACTTTGCAGCTCTTCGTTCCGCGGCCGAACTGACCGGGTGAGCCTGACAAAGAACCAGATCTCCAACCTGAAAAGGGTTAGGAGTACGACCCTTATCATACCTCCTCCTTACTCTCTCTCTAGCACGTAGCAGGTTGCGCCGAGCAGCCCGCCACGTGGACACTACGTCAGTGGCACCTGGCGTAGGTAGAAGATCCTCTAACCTCCACAAGTTGGACAAAGGGTTGTTAGGAGGGTAGCCATGTAGAATCTCGAAGGGAGTGGCATTGTGACTCTCATGCTTGGAAGAATTAAAAGCAAGCTGGAGCCAAGAGAGACTCTCATCCCAGGTGTTCTGCTTCTCAGCATGGAAGGTAATAAGGGCAGACCGAAGATTGCGGTTGAACCGCTCTGCATGAGAAGGCTGTGGGTAATAAGGCGAGGTAGTCACATGCCTGATACCATTGCCAAAACAGAACCTACGAAACTCATGGGAGGTAAACTGGCTACCGTTGTCGGACACAAGAGTGGAAGGCACACCAAAGTGCTGGAAGAGTTGGGACTGGAGAGCACGGATGGTGAGCTTAGCCGTAGCACTCCGAAGTGGGAAAAGCCAAACGAACTTCGAGAAAGCATCCACACAAACAAGTAGGTAGGAGCTACCTGACTTGCTACGGGGAAAAGGACCCACGTAGTCGATGAACACCTTCTCAAAAGGACGCTCGGCCATCTCAGAAGATAACAACCCTAACCTTGCATTCTGACTAGGCTTGCTGAGAGAGCACAGGTGACAAGCCCGCACTCTGCCAGCAACATCCCGGTCCATGCCCTTCCAGATGAAGTACCTACGAATCTTAGCGATGGTCTTATGAATGCCAAGATGACCGCCCACAAGAGAAGAGTGATAATATTGAAAGACCATCGGTACTAGATGACTAGGCAGCACTACACGGGGTTCACCCCTCTGTCGAGGACGGCAACAGAGTACCCCTTTGGACAGAAAATAGGGAGGGTGGGCTCCTCCCTCTTGAAGCTCACCTAAGATGACTGACAGCTCAGGATCTTTCTGCTGATGGGACAGTAGGTCGTCAAAAGCCAGAGGAAAATCCAGAAGAACAGCACCACACTGAGCAACAGCCTCAGTCGGTGGATCACTGGGTTCGTGGTACATGCGGGAAAGAGCATCCGCGATGACATTCTGGGTACCCCTAAGATGTTGAACTCGGAACTTAAAGGCAGAAATTTTGACCACCCAGCGACCAATTTTCCCAAGCTGTCTGGGATGGGCAAGAAGCCAAGACAGTGCCTGATTGTCCGTCTCCAGCAAGAACTCAGCGTGTTCCAAGAAACGCCGAAACTTGTCCGTACCGAAGACAACAGCCAGACACTCTAACTCATAGATGGAAGAAGCTTTCCTTTCCTGGTGAGACAACGTCCTCGAAGCACAAGCGATGGGCTGCCTGACCCCATCAAACTCCTGAGAAAGAACAGCAGCAATGGCGGAGGAGGAGGCATCAGTCTGAAGAACAAATTCTCTGCTGAAATCAGGCATACGCAGGACAGGAGGTTGCATGATAGCCTCCTTGAGAGCATCAAAGGCAGTCTGCTGAGCTTGGCCCCACACAAAAGGGACACCTTTCTTTCGCAGCTCGTTCAACGGGGCAGCAAGCTCGGCCACGTTAGGGATGAAGCGACAGTAAAAATTCACCATCCCCACAAAACGGGCAATCCCCTTGGCATCTCTGGGAGGAGGAAAATCCCGAATGCCCTGGGTCCTCGCAGGATCTATGCAGCCGCCTCGAGAAGAGATAAGATGACCCAGAAAAGAAATCTCAGGACGAGCAAAAGTGACTTTCTCTGGATTGACGGTAAGGCCAGCTGATTTGAGGCGACTAAGAACTTCCTCCAGATGTTGCATGTGTTCCCCGAAAGTCTCACTGTAGACAAGAAGATCGTCCAGGTAATTGAAAACAAACTTGAACTTCACATCATGGAAGATGGAATCAAGCAGACGAGTAAGAGTCTGGGCACCCACAGCAAGACCCATAGGAACCCTAGTGAACTGGTAAAGATTCCAGGGTACACAGAAGCTAGTCATAGGCCGTGATTCCTTCTTCAATGGAATCTGATGGTAGGCCTGGTTCAAATCGAAAACACTGAAAAACTTAGCCTTACCGAACCAATCAAACGCAGAATGCAAATCAGGCAGAGGTACCGAGTCAATAGCGACCTTAGCGTTGAGCCTCCGATAATCCATCACAAGCCTAGACTTACCATTAGGCTTGGGCACAAGAAAAGCTGGACTGGCATAAGCAGAACGAGACGGTTCAATCACACCCTTGCTCAGAAGATCTTCAATCATAGCCCTCATAACCTCCATCTTTGGGGGAGCAAGTTTGTACGGATGACTTCTAAATGGCTGAGAATCGGTGAGGTGGATCTCATACTCCAGAAGAGAAGTGACCCCAAGCTCTGGCGTAAGCACATCAGGAAACCGCAAACACAGCCTCCTAATGGCCTCCGCCTGCTCAGGGGGGAGATGACCAACCGGATCCACCTTGGGTTGTTCGGGCTCACAACCCACCTCTCTGACTGCAGGAGGGCAGTCAGAATCACCTACTAGAGGCACCAAAACTCGCCGATTAAACTTGAAAAATATCTGGCGCTTCTGGAGGTCAAGCACCATACCACTCTTAGAAATAAAGTCTGCCCCTAGGATACAAGAAACCGCCAGGTCCTTGGCAACAAGAAAACCCCACCTCCAGGAAAATCCTTCAATTTTAAAATGGAAAAACGCCTTTAGAATTATAGGTAGAGGAGTTTGGGATGCCGTCCAGCAAGTAATAGAAGAGGGCTCGGTGTGCCTGACAAGTCCTAAGGCGTCAAGGGACTCAAAAAGAGAAAGGCTGATGATACTGCATGCCGAACCAGAATCAAGAAGGGCTCGACACACCGTACCACCAAAAGAAACAAAAACGCCAGGACCACCGAGGTGACCGCACTAAGTCCCAGGGAAGCCATGCCAGCAAGACCCGAAAAATCCCCAGCACTCCCGCTATGGGCACGTGTCAGAGGCAAATGGCCACGGTCAGTCGCAACAACGCGGGGAGCTACTGTGGAGGCAACCCCCCGCGCTGAGCGTTTCCCGCCCCACGACCTCGAGCACGTGGACAGTCACGTCGAATGTGACCAGGTTGGCCACAAGCAAAGCACACAACCGGAGGCCGAGAACCACGACCCTCCACTGGCTGACTCACACCTACAGACATAGCCGGTCGACGGGTGGGGAGAGCACGATGACTCTCAGAATCCCTCCCTTGCTGGTCTGAGAACTGCACGCTGCGCGAAACAATGCACAGCTGATGCAGCTCCCGAAAAGTCGAAGGAACACCAGCAAAAACCAATCTGCACCATTCTTCGGGAGAAATGCCATCCAGGATGACATGAACGGTGTCAGCTTCAGAAAGGGTGAGGCGCAACGCTTGACGAGCTTCCTTGACTGAAGAGACATAGGCTGCCAGAGACTCGCCCCTACCCTGCGACCGATAAAATCTGTCCATGACCATCCTCTCCCTGAGTCGAATGGGAAGAAATGACGAAAGTAACTCTCGATGGAACGAGTCCACCGAGGCATCACTGGCCAAGACAGAACTCAGCAACTCCCCAACGGGACCTCTACAATACGGGAAAACCAGACGAAGCAAGTCCCCAGCCTGCATGCCGGGCATCTCACTAAGTCTGAGAAAGGCCACCAGAAACTTAAGAAGCTCCTCAGGATCCATCCCATCGATCACAGGGAGATTCTGGATCATGGGCGTGAGAGGGTTAGGCAGCTTGTGGTAGCTCAGCTGCAGAAGAGCAGGTGAACCCAAAGAAGTAGTAGGAACGGCAGCTGGAGCTGAACCACAAGCAACCTCAACAGAAACGCCTGCAGGCTCAGAAGGAACCTCAGGCACAGTGAGAGCCGGTGTCTCAGCCTGCGGCCTCGACACATTAGGCGACAGTGCGAAAATAGGCCGCTGACCCAGACCCGTAGGAGTCGTGGACCCGGAGAGTGCCTGAAAAATCTCATCCAGCCTAGACACACTCTCCAAGATCCACGCCCTATCCGATGGTTTCAACCCCGGTGCCCGGTTGACCAGCCTTAAACGGGCAAGCAGATGCCCCAAACGTGCAAGGCGGCAGGCCCGGTCACGACCCACTGGAGGTTCAAACTGCAAATCTTCCAAAACCCCTTCCCAATCTTCCACCTTACGTTTACAAACCGCCAACTCATCACCAACCTCCAGTAGAGCAGACCAATCCAACGCCGTACCTGCGGACAACTGCTCCCGCAACAACCTCCGGAGATTCAGAACATCACCCTCCGGAGTCACACCACGCGACCTCAACTCAAATATCAACTCCTCCTTGACCAGGAGGGCAACATTCTGCAGATAGGCCATCTCGCAAAACAAAATTCTCAACAGTACACAAAAAATGACAACTCCAGGGTCCAAGACGAACTAAACCCTCAGCCTACCGAGCCACTGCCGACCACTCCAATCCACCCATGAAACCCATTCAACAAAGTAACCAAGCGGATTGCCTAGGTTTTTTTTTTTTTTTTTTTTTTTTTTTTTTCTAAGTTAAATTATTTATTTTCTAATTGTTTTTTGTTTTTAAATAAGTATTTATTTGTTTCCTTATTTATTTTTTTTTTCTTTTCTTTACGTATTACCAAGACACCTTTGACGGTAGGTCGGCCAACCATGGCCTACTAACTGGCAAACACCCACCGTCAACAACCAAGAGATTTTTTTTTTTTTTTTTTTTTTTTTTAGGCAACCACGCTCTGCTACCAATTGAGACCCATCCCCCCACCAGACCTGGTAAGCGTGCCAACCGGGGGATGGCTCAAACCAAGTCGAGCGATGGGATCACGGGTGGCAGTTGGAGGGTCAAAAATAAAACTCGGCAGCTGAGCAAAACTAATTTTATTATTAAGAAAACAAACTGGCAGGCAGAAGGCCACAACAAAAAAGGCAGAAGGCCACAACAAAAATTCTCACTTAAATAAATAATAACAAACACTAAAATTACCAAGATACTACACAATAATAACAAACGCTAAAAATATCACAAACTCTACAAATACTAAAATTTAACAATTAAGCAACTACAGGGTGTATGGCCTATCTGCAGTTTAGCCTGAGACACCCCAAAACGTAAGAAAAATATTAAGCCCCAAATAAAAGTGAAAATTTAGAAAACTTTTGGATCACAACACTTAAACCGGCAATTCAGCCCACATCCCATGATTCCACCGGGCCAGGGAGTAAGCCGGAATCCCTGGGCAGCTCCGAATTAAAAATTAAATCAAAGCACAATAATCCCCTTTTGGTGAAAGTTTAAAAATTAAATAATTTAAAAGAAAATATAACACGGTACCGTTCTAGTAAAAATTCACTTCAGAACCCCCCTAATACACTTAATAAAAAAATATAATAACGATCACTAGGCCTAAACATACAAATAAATAACATAACTTAACCATAGGGACCTAACAACTATAAAATCTAAAAAGATATAACAACAAATAAAACTAATTAAATAACTAACAATAAATATAAATAAATATTAACATCAGAAATATTCTTTGTGTATTTTTAAAGCTTTTCTTTTTAAATAAAAAAAAAATATAAGTCCCCATGGCTGTTTCATCAATCACTGTTCCAGTTTAGGCCTAGGCCCCAAATTAAACAGTTCCACAAACTTTTTTTCTTCTTTTATATTTCCTGTATTTCACTGTTTTTCTTGGTTTATTTATTTATTTTTTTTTTTTGTAAAAATTTCAACAGCCCCCAGCTCAGCCGCCGGGAAACAAAAACATGGAATACACTGACCTGAGGACAGCAGACTTATACCACACAGATGTAGAGCGGGTAATGGGCGACTCCAGGCTCCAACATGGTCCTCAGGCCAGGCTAGCAGTGCAGGATGGTCGGCAAATCCCCGACGGCAGGCCGAGGGTGAAACGTCCTACTCAAGGACCCTGGACTGCAAGGTCAAACACAGCCATTAAACACAGTCCAGCCATCACAACAAAATATTACACATAACAACTGATATAAGAACTGGCAACAAAACAGGAACAGACAAAATTGTACATGATTAAAGCACACTAGAAAATAAAAGGCCTATTTTTAGGCTATGAAAATTTATGTTGGAATACAGATTTAAAACAAATTACAACTTAACAAATTATAAAAAACGTAATTACGTATATGGAACTAAAAATGACAAACTGAAAACTAGGCTATGGATACATGAGCAATAGGTTATAACATGAAAATCAAAGAGTACAGCTAGGCTAGGTTATTGGCAAAGAACAAAAAATATGGTAAATCGGTAACTACAACTGTAAAAAGGCTCAATAAACATTATACAGAATTACAATTGAAAATAAAGGCAGATATAAAAAGCATTAACGGTAATTAACGGTAAAAAGTAACATGGAAGCACATGGCTTTAACCTAGTCTGAGAAACATCTAGACAAAGAACACAAATTTAACAAAACCCTGAAAACACAACTAAGCCCGATTAATATTTTCAATGAAACAAAAGTATTTTCACCAAAAGGGTGATTAAATATTAGAAATAACAAAAGAACACTTACGTTTTGGGAACCTTAGCCTAACATAGTAATCTCAGCAGGCAGAGCCAAAGACAAAATGACGGCCAACCTGACAGACGAAGGCTCCAGAGAAACTAGAACTACTCGAACAATCTAGAAGACGGCCAACCTGACCGAAGCTGCTGGAAACCGGAACGAAACGGAACTGGGCCAACGGCCACCAACTACGCGAAACGCAGGGCAAAAGCGAATCTCAGGCAGCCTGGCAGACAACGACGAAAAAAAAACGTAATGTACTGGTCAAAGACCCGGTACAAAATGCACGTTGAATTCTGAGAACAAAATGGCAGTAAATATTATACTAGTTTTTTAATTAGCATAATACGTGTTGGTACATATACAGTACAAGTAAACGTCACACAACACAAATGTATTACAATATAAGCACAAAATGCACAAATATATCACAATATAAGTAAAAAACGCACAAATATTATGGTGATCGATTTCGGTAAACCACGCTCACCTTCCTCAGACCAGATGGATTCACAAAAGAATGGAAAATGGACCGGGATCGTGAAGGTGTAGCTGGGAGCTACGGCTGTTATTGGCACTAGAGCCTCTTCAGCCTAGGACAGGTAAGGGTAATAGGGCCGATACCAATCGTAACTGTATGAGGCAAGCAGGCAGCTCGGGTCTCCGGAAAGAAGGTCCTAAGGAAACATGGTCCCTGAAACAAACAAACAGAGGAAGAAACATGGAAAATTAAAATGTTTATAGAGCTAACTAAGGGTGAAATTGGGATGAGAGGTGACTATGTTTGAGGAGTGGGCATGTGAGGGGATAGTGTTAGTGTGACGTCAGTAGTAGGTTGTGTGAAGAGAGGCTAGTGGTTACTGGGCTGGAGGTGGATAGCGGGTTAGAAACGGCCGTGGATCAGGTGATGAATGGTGAAATATCGGCTGGTGGTGTAGGGTTCTGTAAAGTACCTGCCAGTATGGGGGAGTCTGTGACTTTGGCGAGGTAGGTCTGGTTCAGTTGTTTGAGGAACTCACGCAGGGTGGGAAAATGGAACATGGTGTAGAGGTCTCGGGAGCTGTGATCGCGGTCCAGGTGATAAGCTAAGCACATGGCGCGTCGCTCAGATTTCTCGTAGCTGGATAGGTGATTGTAGGGGTTGTGGTGAGCACTGGATGAGCAAACGTAAGTACGGGGCGGATGATGGTGGTGTAGATAGAGGTGAGGATCCTGGCAGATCACTCCTGGTGTCGGTTGTTGAGGAAGCGGAGGACGTTGAAACGGGTTGTGGCGGTCTTCTTGGATCGTCTGAAATGGGATACGAAGGATAACTTGGAATCTAGGGTGACCCCCAAGTACTTGTAGGTTTTAGTCAGTGTAAGTATGTTTCCTTGGAGGGTGATTGGGGTTTCCTGGTTAACTTGGAACTTTCTACCTCTGTAGTTTAAAAAGCAGTGCTGGGTTTTAGAAGTATTGATCCTGATGCGCCATTTGGAACAGTAGGTCAGGTAATCACTGAGGATTTAGACGCAGTGCTTACCTTGAGGTCAGTCGTCTACGCAGTGCTTCGGGAGGAGCACCAGAAGGCTGTGTCATCTGTGAAATGTGCGAGACCAGTGGTGGTGTAAGCGGGGTTCCTGAGAGTAGGTGAAGGGAGATCTCGCACATATAAGATATAGAGGAGTGGGCTGGTAGCTGATCCCTGGAGGACCCCTGCTAACAGCTGGAAGGGTCGAGAAAGGGCGTCTTTTACTCTGATTTGGACTGTCCTACCATCGAGGAAGTTGGATATCCACTTGATGATGGAAGGGGGCAGTTAGAGTTGGAGGAGTTTGCCTCTGAGGCTGTTGTGCCAGACGGTGTCGAATGCTTTGTGAACACCCCTGAGGACCGTGATGGTAAGTGTACTTCGGTAGGAGTTTCGCTGAATTCAGGACACTACCTTGAGGATTTGGTCGTACATGTTGCTGCCAGGATGGAAGCCAGCTTGGGATTTCGGGAGCAGGTCGAGGTCGTTGAGATGAGTGTGGTGGCCAGCAACAAGAATCTTCTCGAAGAGCTTCGAGAAGGACGCCGTGAGGCTGATGGGACGGTAGTCGTCTGGGTTTTAGGGGTTTTTCTGGGGTTTCGGTAGCAGTATGACATGGGCCAGCTTCCAGGATTTTGGGTGGTAGCCTAAGAGGAGGATGGATGAGAAGAGGATTGATAGAGCCCTAATCAGCGAAACTGGGGCCTTTTTTACCAGGAAGTTGGAAATGCCGTCAAGACCGGGGGTGGTGTTCTTCAGGATCCTAAAACTGGCGGCAATATCTAGATACGTGATGGGGTGGTCAGTGGGTGATCAGGGAGATCTGCAGGAGGTACCTGGAAGGGGGTAAAGAGGTCGAGGTTCCGGGCTATGGAGGCATTGGTGTGGTTGAAGTGGGCAGCGTTAAAGGTGGGGTGGTGGGGTACTGAATGGATGGCGGATAAGGAAGCTTGGAAAGCCTCAGCTCTTCCTTCGAGGTCTGTCACGGGGACACCACTCACTGTCAGTGGACTGGAGGGCTGAAGGGGGTGTTGTGGGACTTGACCAGTCGCCAGAAGTTCCGTAGGGCGGAGAGAAAGTCCTGATCCGCCCTGTCACTCTTGAAGGCCACGACCGAGTTCTTGACCCTCTGGACGGGCGCCCTATAAGATCCATGCAAGTATGCGGATCCAGAATCTCTGAGAAGTAGGCACCTTACTCGCCTCTTTTGTTTGATGAGGGAGATGATGTCAGGTGGAAAGTGGTACGGGGTGTGTGTGACCAACTTAGTGGGAATAGAAATCCCTTTGGCCCTGATGATAAGGGCGATAAGGGGGGGGGGTGGCTGGGCGTCAATCTGGTCGGGGGATGGGGGGGGGGGTGATGGCCAGGTTTCGTAGGTCAGTGTTTATAGATCGGGTGAACGCCACCCAGTCTGCGTTCTTGTGGAAAATGGTGTTCAATAACTCTATTTATAGGCCCCTGATCACGTGACCCCATTGGCTTGAATCGTCAAAATGGTGGCTGCTTTGATATTATTGGTTAATTCATATTGGCTGTTACTTCTGTTCTTTTTAGTAGCTGAAAATACATTATTAAAAACTATTTTGGAACAAAAATTAACCTGTTCATTCGTTAATTTATCACAACCCTTACATTTTTCTTTAAAAATAAATAACTCTGCTCAAGCATTCATAATACAACCCTTCTTATAAACTTTCAGAATATCTACATTTTCATCTATTTTATTCAAACTGTGGCTACAATTCAGAATATTCAAGATATTTATTTGGCCATTAAATACATGCTTGTACAATAGGCTAAGTCAAATGTTTTAAAACTAAACTTAATCGAAACACACCATGCAAGCAAAATAAAATAATTTAGGCACTCAGAAAATCATGCACAAAAAATAAGATAACAAAAGATGGGCACACCATGCAAGTCAAAAGTCAATCACTGAAAATCCATGCACAAAAAAGTAGCATACCTCAGTGAGCTCTAAACTAATGGCTAGCAATTTACTTAGGCCACAAATGAATTGGCAACAGCCTCAAAGAACTCTCCACAGTTATAAAATGGATTCTTTATAAGCCAATTTTTGACAATACATCTAAATTTTGGTTTGGGAAGGTCACGTATGTGTAACGGTAGGCTATTAAAAAATTTGATACCTGTAACAGGAAAACACTTAAGGCACTTATCAAATCTATATCTAGTAGTAAATGTTATATCTTTTGCTAAAATGTACAGTCTGGCTTATGTAAAACATATTACAATCATTACAGTTAATACTATATATTCCTGAATTATACAAAACCATGTCTCTGCTTTAAAAAACAAGAAACCTGAAAGATCTAATGTAGCTAAACACCTTCTGAATTGAAGCCACAGTTTGAATAAAGTAGATGAAAATGTAGATATTCTGAAAGTTTGTAAGAAGGGTTATATTATGAATGCTTGGGAAGAGTTATTAATTTTTAAAGAAAAATGTAAGGGTTGTGATAAATTAATGAATGAACAGGTTAATTTTTATTCCGAAGTAGTGTTTAATAATGTATTTTCAGCTACTAAAAAGAACAGAAGTAACAGCCAATAGGAATTAACCAATAATATTATGATATTATTGGTTAATTCCTATTGGCTGTTACTTCTGTTCTTTTTATGGCAACATGTTATTCTGTTCATTCTATGGCAGCCAACATTTTGACGATTCAAGCCAATGGGGCCACGTGATCATAGGCCAAAATTGTATTCATTGCATAGGCCTATACATTGAGATTTTGAACACCATGTTCCATTCTTTTGTGAATTCTTCTGGTCTGAGGAAGGTGAGCGTGGTTCACCGAAATCGATCACCATAATATTTGTGCATTTTGTACTTGTATTGTAATATATTTGTGTTGTGTGACGTTTACTTGTACTGTAAAATATAACTAAAACGTTAATGCTGACTTTAATAGTTTTGATTTTAAGTTTACTATAGTGTTAATCAGATTACTACTTATAACCTTTAAAAGTAAAATATGTACTTAGGGCATATCTGTGATGACAGAACGCCAGGGATCAAATATGTGCTTAGGGCATATCTGTGATGATAGAACGTCAGGGATCAAATATGTGCTTAGGGCATATCTGTGATGACAGAACGTCAGGGATCAAATATGTGCTAAGGGCATATCTGTGATGACAGAACGTCAGGGATCAAATATGTGCTTAGGGCATATCTGTGATGACAGAACGTCAGGGATCAAATATGTACTTAGGGCATATCTGTGATGACAGAACGTCAGGGATCAAATATGTGCTTAGGGCATATCTGTGATGACAGAACGCCAGGGATCAAATACTGTATTTAAATAGTTCGCATAATAGTAATCAAGATTACAGTATTGTTTAGCGTGTTATTGAAACCCTTATAAACACACGATTTTAATAAATATATTGCATGTTTAATATGTATTGTACACTAATGAAAAGTTTACTAATGAAATTAAAATTGTCTTTATTAGGCGGAGCTAGAACTGTTAAGTCCTCTCTTCAACTCAACCTTATTTACAAAAATAATTTTTTTTAATTATATGAAATATAAACATTAATATTGATATATATATTCATATTTCCTAAAACAAAATCAATAACTTATATGTAACATTTTGGTGTGATCAAAATTGCAAAACAACGTTACTCATATAAAAATATTATAGACAAAAGGAAATATATAGGTTAAATCATTACTAGTGTTTCATTCATCACACACACGTACAAACACCGTGACCCCAACAAGCCTCGCAGGTCGGTCACGAGTGCACGTACAATGGTCCTGATTTTTATTAAGGAGCAAATTTCATAAGCGACGAGCAGAAATATTAAACGAGTTGCTATAGAGAGTGGTGTAATGAATAAAAACTTTATCACCTTACACAGTGTCCAGTGTCCATAGAATATTAAAAAAATATGGTTTTTCAATGAATGCTTTGAAAATGTATGAAACTAGTGTACTGTAATAGCAATTGACTATTTGTATGTGTTATTTGTGCGTACCTGTATCAGTTCTTACATAACGGCTGAACGTACACGACATATTGTTACACTAATGAGGTATTTGAGGTCTCTGACGTGCCTCGCAGTAATACTTGATTCGAAGTAAGTTGTTATGATAATGGCAGTTCCGTGAGAGTGAGTCTTCAATATGGTTGTAATCTTGTGTTTTGTTCTGAGTTGGATTGTGTGTAATAGGAATGTGGGGAATGAAATAAATACTACATTTTGAGAATTACACAAATATTTAGAAAAATAAATGAAAAACTATTATAAAATAAACTCTTCATAGACACCAATTACATCCGTTTGAGTTCACTGTGACAATCAGTAACTTTTATACTCGATAATAATTTCTCTAGTTATAATTTTTTAACATAGATAATCATCACGTATTTTGGTCTGACCATGTTATATTGGTTAATAAATAACTTTATCAATTTAAAAATTTAACTCTCAGAATTTTTTTCAAATTATATGTATTTTCCGAAAAGAAGAGCTTCTTGGAAATGATACTTGATTGTCAACTGTACAATATTACATATGCATATTCGTTTATATATGTATATATATATATATACAATTAACCAAATTATCGTTTCTTTTACATATTGAATTACAAAGTGTATTTTGAAGATTAGCCAGCTACCTCATTCAAGACATTTGGTGAGTTTGTTCGTACTCCTCAACCAATGTCTTATCATTTTATAAGTCGTAATTATACAAATTACTATTCAATTTCATGCATAAGCGCAAAACTCAAAGCGTAACATCAAAACGTGATCCAAAACTCAAAGCGTAACATCAATACGTAACCCAAAACTCAAAGCGTAACATCAATACGTAACCCAAAACTCAAAGCGTAACATCAATACGTAACCCAAAACTCAAAGCGTAACATCAATACGTAACCCAAAACTCAAAGCGTAACATCAATACGTAACCCAAAACTCAAAGCGTAACATCAATACGTAACCCAAAACTCAAAGCGTAACATCAATACGTAACCCAAAACTCAAAGCGTAACATCAATACGTAACCCAAAACTCAAAGCGTAACATCAAAACGTGATCCAAAACTCAAAGCGTAACATCAAAACGTGATCCAAAACTCAAAGCGTAACATCAATACGTAACCCAAAACTCAAAGCGTAACATCAATACGTAACCCAAAACTTTGACTGTTGGTATTCACAACTTCCTGCCAATCTAAATAAACCACTGCATCTTCCTTATTTATTATGTATCTTTTTTAGGACAAAAATGTATAAAGCTATTTAAAAACATTATTTATAGCCTCCCAAACATCGCAGGAAGTAATCAGAATCAAAATAATAATGAAATGATAATATGGACTGATACACTTCTTATCTTCCTGGGGATCTTGAGGGACTACTTTAAAGTAAAACAAGCATTTTTAAAAATACTTTTAAGTAGATACTATTATTTGGTTTCCAAACAATTAAAACACTATTTTATTTTTAAACTCCTGGTTTTGGATGTAGAAATTTACCACCTAGTTTTGCTAAACTTTTTATGAATAGTAAATATTCTCTTATAATAACTATTCACCCAGTAAAAAAAAGATGCCAGCATTCTGTTGGTGAGAAGCGATGTCGTAGTTAATGGAGACAAACAACAGTTGATGTGATCAAACGTCACCACCAGATACATACTAAACGTTTGGCAGTTTTAATACAGTTACTACAGCACAGTTTTAACATATATCATACAATTATTGGGCATATTTTACAAACTGAAATTTGCTTAAATTTAGAAACTATATAATTATTATTGTTATTAATATTATTATTTTATTCATGTTTAAGTAAAATGACTAGCTAAGGATGTAATTAAGTTTCTATACTTAAAAAAACTTCATTTGCACACCTAACATATTACAAACAAGCGTCCTTGTACAAAACGAATTCCATAATACGCTACTTAAGTACTTCACTTTAAATAACAATGTATTGACCATCCATTTACTTAATATTGTTATTATAAATATTTTGTATTAATATTTTCATGTAGTTGTACCCAAATGAATTATTAGCTGCATTTACCATATTTTAATCACTGGCAATTAAAATATTCCTGAAAATATGTCACGCTAGTAACATTTTACCTATACTACACGCTTATATTGCGATCTACTGAAAACACTGCTGCGAGAGATGTACTTTGCTGCGATTGGTGGAAGAGAGATATATTATTCCCTTATTGTATCCTTCTATTTAAAATCGTCGTGAACAGTAAGCCGCGTGTAGCAGGACGTGCGTACTTTGCGGTGCCGCACAGTAGTTAGTACCCACCCATTACGTCATGAGCAGCAGTGACCATTGGTTTATTTGTTCAGCACTAACGAATCAAAATGAGAACGTTATTCAAATAACAATTAAAATTACAACAACACGATAAATAAAGATGTAGGTCTTTAAAGCATATATCAAATTATAAGGTCCCAAAGACCTAAAAATTACATGTAACACGACCAATGTTGCTATGTAAAATTTTCGAGATTGAACCTCTGACCCTAAGTTTTGGTCACACCTCGTATTTAAATACGACCAAAACAAAATTCGGAATGTTATCATATAAGTTTTATTAGGTTTGCAGTTTTTTGCATTGTTCTATGTCAAACAGTTTAACCAGAGTATTTCTGCTGGGTAGTCTAAACACTGTGAACCACCCTGTATAATGCCAAAGAAACACACATATATATATATATATATTCCTTCTTGTCAGTTTTTTAGACAGATCTCTCCAGGTGGAGGTACTGATTTTTATCAGCTTGAAGATTTAATTTTATTATATGCGAATGCAGTGCCGAACTATATATTATTTGTCTAAATTGTAATAAGAATTGGTTACCACCCATTCCTTCAAGTACAATGTTGTGACCCACCACCCATCCACACACGTAATCGTGGTTTTGACACATCCATCTCCCTTACACATGCATTCCCCCCATAATACATTACCTTACATGTATGGATAGGGCATGTCATTACCACTGTATGTGTGTGGTTGGGTAGGTGGGCATGTTGGTTATGACCACCACACGGATATCATTGGATGGGGGATTAATTACCATCAGTTCATAAGTGGGTGGGAGGGTCATTACCACCGTACGTGTATTAGTGAGTGGGAGGATCATTACCACAGTACGAGTATGGGTAGGTGGGAGGGTCATTACCACAGTACGAGTATGGGTAGGTGGGAGGGTCATTACCACTGTACGTGTATTAGTGAGTGGGAGGATCATTACCACAGTACGAGTATGGGTTGGTGGGAGGGTCATTACCACCGTACGTGTATTAGTGAGTGGGAGGATCATTACCACAGTACGAGTATGGGTAGGTGGGAGGGTCATTACCACCGTACGTGTATTAGTGAGTGGGAGGATCATTACTACAGTACGAGTATGGGTAGGTGGGAGGGTCATTACCACTGTACGTGTATTAGTGAGTGGGAGGATCATTACCACAGTACGAGTATGGGTAGGTGGGAGGGTCATTACCACCGTACGTGTATTAGTGAGTGGGAGGATCATTACCACAGTACGAGTATGGGTAGGTGGGAGGGTCATTACCACCGTACGTGTATTAGTGAGTGGGAGGATCATTACCACAGTACGAGTATGGGTAGGTGGGAGGGTCATTACCACCGTACGTGTATTAGTGAGTGGGAGGATCATTACCACAGTACGAGTATGGGTAGGTGGGAGGGCAATTACCACAGTACGAGTATGGGTAGGTGGGAGGGTCATTACCACCGTACGTGTATTATTGAGTGGGAGGATCATTACCACAGTACGAGTATGGGTAGGTGGGAGGGTCATTACCACCGTACGTGTATTAGTGAGTGGGAGGATCATTACCACAGTACGAGTATGGGTAGGTGGGAGGGTCATTACCACCGTACGTGTATTAGTGAGTGGGAGGATCATTACTACAGTACGAGTATGGGTAGGTGGGAGGGTCATTACCACTGTACGTGTATTAGTGAGTGGGAGGATCATTACCACAGTACGAGTATGGGTAGGTGGGAGGGTCATTACCACCGTACGTGTATTAGTGAGTGGGAGGATCATTACCACAGTACGAGTATGGGTAGGTGGGAGGGTCATTACCACCGTACGTGTATTATTGAGTGGGAGGATCATTACCACAGTACGAGTATGGGTAGGTGGGAGGGTCATTACCACCGTACGTGTATTATTGAGTGGGAGGATCATTACCACAGTACGAGTATGGGTAGGTGGGAGGGTCATTACCACCGTACGTGTATTAGTGAGTGGGAGGATCATTACCACAGTACGAGTATGGGTAGGTGGGAGGGCAATTACCACCGTAGGTGAACTTTTCATGTGCATCATACAACATAATTTTTACTTTCCATCAATATCCTATTTTTAAATAAATATTTTCAAACCTCATTTTATATCTTTCTTATCGGTTTATAGTTAAATTAAATATACTCTAATTTAATCCTTTGGTGACTAACAGGATGAAAAAAGTTTGTTTATATATTCATTAGGTCCTTAGATATCGGTAAAATGACTTTATTATAATGTTGGTGAAACAGAGCGTACATGTTGAGTTAACCACAAGTTACTTAGTTTACGAACACCATGTAGATGTAGATTTCACAGTTGTTCGCCGTACCCAGTCCAGATACCCAGTCGAGTTGCTCCGGTCACATTTGTAGTGAACAGCCATCACTGTTATAGCTGTTGGCGGTAATATGTAACAGTTTTATAAACTTAAATCATTCTTTGTCGGTAGTTGTAATGAATGCTTTCGAACAATGGTAGATTTATATCCTAGGTGATAATAATTTTAAAATGAAGAGTTATGAAAATGGGTATAAATGTACAAGTTTTATTATATTATTACCAATTAACCTATATACATCCACTGTTACAGTGGATTGTTTTACTCCTCTGATTATAATATACACATAGTTTAAATTAGGAAGTTCATGGGCTAAAATAAAAATCAAATAATTGATATGAACATACAACCAATTGCAAATGATTGAGGTGGCAGTGGTGAGGTCAAGTTGAGCTCTTCTAGCTCCACTATTTATTTACATTAAAAAACAAGTTTTTGTCTTTAAATTTGCTGTAAAGTTGTAAAATTTAGCTTATAAACAATTTAAAAGAAATGCCTACCATCCCGGGTGCTAAATGTGGCAAATGCAAAGAGGATCTACCTACTGATGGCGATCACTCTATTTGTAGGTTATGTGGTGAAGGCTTCCACCTTGGTGAATGTAGTCTTAAGAGCCAATCCTGGAAATCACTAGGGAAGAATGGACAGGAAAAATGGACCTGTTCCTCTTGCAGAAGGAAAGACAAGTCAAAAAGCATATCTGAAGATGAGCCTAATGCAAATGTGCCTTTGGACCTGGTTCACCTGGCTGAGAAGATCGACAGCTTATTGGAAATGAAGGGCACTGTTGCAAAGATCGAGACTGCTATAAATTTCCAATCTGAAAAGTATGATGAGATGCTGGATGAACTAAAAAAACTGAGAGAAGAAAATAAAGAGATAAAAAAAGAATTAAGAGAAGCAAGATCTAAACTGACGAAAAGCGAGGAACAGGTCAAGACTCTCACAGAACGGGTAAATGAATTGGACCAGTACGGGCGCAGGGTGAATTTGGAGATTCATGGTGTACCTGTGCAAGGGCCTTCCCTTAATACGGAGAAGACGATAGAAGTTGTGAAACAGCTAGCCCAGGACATCAAAGTACCGTTTGAGCCAGAGAAGATAAACAGGCTTCACAGGCTTCAGAAGAGAAATGATGAGAGACCCCCAGCCATCCTAGTTCAATTCTTCTCGGTGACAACCCAAGATGAATGGCTAAAAGCAGGAAAGAAGGCCAAACTATCGGAGCAAAACTCTAACAACAAGATCTTCTTCAATGAAAACCTCACTGCCTTCAACAAAGGACTACTTAGGGAAGCAAAAGTTAGAGCCAGGATCTACAATTACCAGTTTGTCTGGTTCCAAAATGGGAAAGTCTTGGCAAAAAAGGACCCAGACACCAAGAATGTAATTGTTATAAAAAGCTTGGAAGATGTGAACAAAATTGGAAGTTAACTGGACATGGTATGTAGTCTTTTGTATATAGTCAACATCCAAACCTATAATACGTAAAAAAAATAAAAATTTTTACTTATTACTGTTACCTTATTTCATAGTTTAGTTTATGATTTATTTTGTTGTTATCATTTAATAGTCTATTTCTTGTTATACTTTGTAATAGTTTATTTTTTATGTTATATGTTGTTAAAATTCTATCTTATTGTTACTGCTTATCCTATAGTATACTAACTACTTATTTATTTATTTATTGGTTTGCTTCATAAACAAATATGTTTACCGATTTAGAAGACCTATATAGAAACTTCCATTTTGATAATTATTTAAATTTTGATTCTTGGTTTAATCAAAGTAGTTTCCCACAAAATCGATTAGGGTTTAATTTAGTTCACCTTAATATTAGATCACTACGGAAAAACTGGGATTCTTTAATGTTGCAACTGCTATCTGACATCAATAATATAGATATTTTAATATTATCCGAATTAAACTGCTCTGAAGAAACAATAAAAGCCTACTGTATAAATGGTTTTTCAACAGTGAGTAAGTGTAGGCTAGAGAAATCAGGTGGAGGGATTGCAGTTTTTTGTAATAATAATACTATTAAATTTCAAGAAATAAAATTAAAATCTAATTCATTTGAATGCATTGGAGGCATACTGGAACCTATAAGCTCCAGAAAACCCTTAGGCCCTACAATAAATCTCTTAGCTTTCTATCGGCCACCACCTCACAGTACAGGACTTACCTCACAATTTTTTATAGACGAATTGTGTTACTTGTTAGATAGTCAATTTCCTAATGGTAATTTAATTGTCGTTGGCGATTCCAACATTGATATAAAAAACCCTTCTGAGAGGATCGTACAGGAGTATGAAACTGTTTTAGCCTCCAAAGGCTTAAATAGAATAATCTTGGACTATACCAGGGAAGAGATAAGAGATGGAAAGCTATCTCAGACCTGCATAGACCATATCTACATCAGAAGTACTTCTGCTTTTGATGAGATAGAGGGGGGTGTAGTTAAAGTAAAAATATCAGATCATTATTCAATTACGGTAAGCGCAGGGTTTGATTTGCAACCTGATTCAAAGTATAGAGAACACCCAGCCACTTCTGCACTACTTGTTGAGAATAAAGTAAAAAATGAGCTGGGGAGGATAGATTGGTCGGAAATGCCCTTATCAAACACAGACTGTGCTTTCGAATAATTGATAAATCAATTTAACAAGGCCTACGACAAATCTAAAATTACCATACAGCACACTTACAAGAAAAAAAGAAGAGCAGAGAAGGAATGGATGAATGAACATTTGAGAGAACTGACAAAAGAAAGAGATAGATTATCTAGAGTGTGGAAAGCTGACCCACAAAATGCCAGACATAGATACCGTTACACGAGTTTTAGAAATAGAGTGAATTCAGAAATTAGGAAAAGGAAAAACGAATATTTTAAAACCTTATTTGATACTGCAGGTAATGATGTGAGAAAAATGTGGAATGGTGTAAACCGATTATTAGGTAGATGCAAAAACAAAAATCTCGACAAAAAAATAGTTAGTTCAATGGAAGGCTTACCTGAGCAGATTGCTGACAGATTTTCAGATGAATTTATAAATGGAATAAATAGTATTAGGCATCATTGCGGCATCCAATTTACAAATGAGAATAATTTGATAAGATCAAACATATCACAGAGCTTTTATGTACCTATGTCAACTGAGAATAAAATAAAAGAATTAATAGAAAAATCAAACGTGAAAAAGGCTAGTGGAATAGATTCTGTAAGAACCAAAGATTTAAAGTTAGTATCAAGTAAAATATCACCTGCATTATCAAAAGCAATAAATTTATCATTGAAATCAGGAGTATTCCCAGACTGTTTAAAGACCTCAATAGTTAGACCAATATTCAAGAAAGGTTTGAAGAGTAAGTACGAGAACTATAGGCCTATTGCCCTCCTCTCCAGCATCGAAAAAATATTTGAGAAATATGTGTGCCATTATTTAAACAAATACCTCATGGAAAACTCTATAATTAGCAAAAACCAGTTTGCCTTCCAAAAGGAAAAAGGTACAGAGGATCTACTAAAGGAGGTCAGTGAGTACATTAACATACAAATAGATAAAGGATGCTATGTTCTGGCCCTTTTTATTGATTTGTCAAAAGCTTTTGATACAATAAATCATAAAAATTTGATAAGGACACTGGAGGATATTGGAATTACTGGCAATCAGTTAAAATGGTTTGAATCTTACCTGAGAAATAGACAGTTTACAGTAAAAGTAGAACAAACATATAGTAAAAGAAGTCTGTGTAATCTTGGAGTACCTCAAGGAAGTAACCTTGGGCCTGTATTATTTAATATATACCTAAATAATATATTTAGTAGAGTAAGAAATGTCAAACTCTGGGGATACGCAGATGATCTTTTGATAATAGCATCTCATGTGAACTTGGAAGTAGCCAGACACACTATGCAGGATAATTTTAACAGAGTGAACAAATGGATGCATGACATGGAATTAATAATTAACCCTCAGAAAACTGTACTAATGCCTATTTATCTTAGAAACAAAAATTTCACTTTTAAACCAGTAATTAAATACCATAGTTGCTCTTGCCTAAGATATACTGGTAATCAAGGTAGGCCTAATGAATCACAGGATAATACAGTTTGTAGCTGCACTGAAGTAGATATTGTAAATAAATGTGATTATTTAGGAATAACTATTGACAATGGACTGATTTGGAATGAACATATTGAGAAAATCCAAAGAAAGCTTTATGCTTGTACTGCAACTTTTTATAGGCTTAGAAATGTTTTAAGAGATGAAGGAAAGATATCGATATATAAGGCACTTGTTGAATCCATTATACGATACGGTGTAATACTATATGGAACAGCCGCAGATTGTCACTTAAATAAAATTAAAAAACTCCAAAAGAAATGTTTAGATATGATGTTTAACGATGGAGAAAATGGCTGGGAAAGCGTATATACAAGAGCAAATACCCTGTCGCCAAAGGGGTTTTATCAGTACACCATTATAATTGGTAATTTTTCTAATAACAAGTATAAAATTCTAAATTCCAAATCTACTTCAATTAACTTAAGAAACACCAAGAGATTAAAGTTCCAAACCATTAGATCTGTATTTGGGGAAAGATTGCCAGGATATATAGTTCCAACATTATTCAATAAGCTTCCAAACGATATTTACTCTGAAAATAACTTCAATAAATTTAGGAAGAGAGTATATATGTGGCTTCAAAATGGCACATAAAGCTAAGCTTTTGATGATTGGTGTGTTCTATGTGGGCCTACCTTGTTAACCTCTTTGTATATTGTTGATATTTATTTATAGTGTAGGCCTACTAAAGCCTGTTTATTTTGTTAAGGCATAGGCCTATTTATTAAATATTTAAGGCCTACTCAAAAAAAAAAAAAAAAAAAAGAATAGGCCCTATAGTCTACTGTTGAATGGGGAATGCGTTGTAAGTGTTAGTAAGTTTATTATTTTAATTTCTTCCCCTTTTCATAATCTAAAATTAGTAATTTTATTTTAATCTCTTAAGTTTATAGTCTATTTCCAATTGTAATATTTATTGTTATCTTGTTATTAGCTTGTTTATACCCACTCACAGCCACTTTCCAGGTCTGTACTAAGACCCAATATATCTTTGTGCATTTACATTGTATAAACACTGTTGATTTTTGTTTTTAACTTATAGTTTTATTGTTATTGCCTCTGTAGTTGCATAAATGGCCCTTCACAGTAGGCCTATTATGCTTTAAATATAATGACATCCTGTACTTTCTAAGGCTTTACAGTTGTTACCTACTTAGTCTACACCATATTTTTAATAAATCTTTTATGTGTAGCCTACAAACCTTATGAAAGATCTCGTTGGAATATGTTTTCTTGAAGCTAAAGTTAGCTGGTGTCCCATGCTTACCTTGAATATCCATGCTAGAGTAGATCTCCCCTAGTGTTAAATATCTGTTAGAAGGCAATGACTAAAATATGTTAGCGTTTTTTATGACATGTAAAACTGCACTGAGGGTGATTAAAAAGTAGTTATCTGGTTAATGGTGTTAAGATATAAGTTAGTAACACAAGCCATGAAAGCCCACCAAGGATGAACCATTATTAACACCAACCCATCACATCACATTCGTTAATTTGACACTGTCTGGTTAACACACAAACACTGAACACATATAACACAAATAGGCAAAGGCAATTGAAAATAATGCAAACGAATAATATCTCTTGTGATTTCTTTTTAGGATTCTTGATTTTTAATCTTTGAGTCTGTTATTGGTTATGAAGTAAACAACGTGACGCTGCTGCTGGCTGCTCCCGCTCCCGTGGTGACAGGCTTGCTTAACAGCTGTGGTCGCTGCGGAGGGGGGGCATCAGCTGTCGTTGCCATAGAGTAAGATTTGATACTCTTTACACATCCAAATGTACAATAGTTCTTAAGATTTATTAATGCCACTTCTATTGTTAACTAGTTAAGTTTTAATACCCACCATCTGCCACTACTATACACACTGATATGTATTGTTTTCATTATTGTATATTCTTTAATATTATACTGTTTTTTTTTTATTTCTAAATGTAATGTATAAAATATGTAATTTCTGGATCCTGCTGATAAGTGAGTTCTCACTTAGCAGGGCCACTGCATGTAATATTTCTTGAAAAAAAAAAAAAAAAAAACATGGACCAGGTTCGAATCCTAAGCTTAACTAGAAGTATTCATGAGTGAAGTCCACCTTGTTCTATGCTGGTTCTCTCTCTCATCCACATACTACTCTCCGTTCACACTTTAGTTGAGACTGTGTGGGCTATGGACGGTCGCCGCGCTACTGTCTATCCTAAATAAATCACATATAAAAAAAACGACGTTTTATATCACTCTCAGTGTAACTGCATCGACAGTGGGAATCATAATTCATGTAAAAAGAATTTAAAATTAATTAATATCGACAGCAGATTATTTATTAAAGCTCAGTTAATATCTATTACAGTAACTGTATTTAATAAAGGCAACATAATTTGTCATTAATTTATTAAAATTGAAAACACTAAAAAATATGAGCATAAAAAATTAAAACAAAACAATAGACACGTTATATAATACTCGTAAAATTTCTTTTATTTCAAAATGACGAAGATTTTATTAGAGTAAATATTTTTTGTAGTTATAATCAGCTTTGTAAATTAAAACAACATTACTGATTTATTTTATATATTTTTAATATTTGGTAATTTATTACAACGCACAAATTGCTAACAAAAAACTACTTAAAACTAACGTAGAAGTATGTTTGTCTGATATAAATTCAGAATCTGTGAATGTTTTGTACTTGGCTAGTAGCGCGGAAGCTCCATTAGAATTGCATGGGCAATTCGCGCCCACAGTCTCAACTAAAGTGTGTACGGAGAGTAGTCCAGGGGGATGGGAAGAAGTTAAAATAGTTACAGGAATAAAAAAAATTAAAAAAAATGATTATTGTATTTTGTTACTAAACGGATATATAGCTTCTTCTTTGGAAAAACTCAGTTGTTAACTGAAACACTAGAATTAAACAATTATTTACTTTAATAGCCCATCACTAACAGGTATTCTGGATATGACAGCTCTAATTGGTATGCAGTGATATTGTCTAGTCACACATAGTAAAAATAAACAAATAGATTAGTAATTAGCATAAACATATGTTTATTTAAATTTTGAATATACGTCGAAATCTCTGTCCTGTGTTTTTTCTAGCCCTGTTGGTTCCATTACCTTACCAAGACAAAAAATATAAGACAATATATTTTAAAATGTATAACACAATATATCTGAAGATTACTTTGTGATTCCCTCTTGTCTGAGGAAGGTCAACTTGGTTTATCGAAATAGATAATCATAATATTTGTATATTTATACTTATATTGTAATGAATGTATAAATACAAATTTGAGTGGCGTTCATTGTATTTAATTTCTGCCAACACTTAGTACGCTAGTTAAAAAAATATTATCAAAATATTAAAGTCCAAGAAACATATATTATAGTTTATAATATATGTATATATTTATACTAGACTACAATATATCTGTATATAAGCTTTTTCGATTAATACTATAAAGAAATATTCGATAAATATCATAAAACTAAATCTCACCATTTATATTGTAAGTAGAAGAAAATACAAAATATGATTTACGTCCTATGATACAATTACTGAAATCATGTCATAGTTTTTATTCATTTATTCATAAGGATAAACGAATTAAGATAATTTATATTCAATTTAATTGCAAACTATTGTTATATGCAAGGGGTTCAGGTGGTGCAATGCGGCTACCTGCTATTTTTTAGTGCTCTATAAAAGGTCCTTTCATCGTGTTTGGAATTTGTATTTAAAAACATATGTAACATATACAAATCTCATACCAAACAGCAATAGCATACACAGTAGCATCTAATTATACTAGTTATGTTATGTGTATTAATATCAAATATTTATTAATCTGCTATAGTATATTATTACCTTGTTTCTGAATAGCCTCGAAACTTGATCTTTTGGTCATACCTCATATAACTGAATGACAGTGCAATGATATGATAGTAAAGTTGATATATAACTTTATGTATTTTAAAATAACTTACATTAAATTGACAAACTTTGGTACAATGTACTATTACGGGATACAAATAGTATTAAAAGAGTTAATTTATAAAATAGTTAAGTTAAAATCCCGTATCAGTAAAACCAGAATAATTTAATAAATATAAAATTTAATAATTTAACTTTACGAATGCATAAATGTAATGTACTTCGTGATAAAAATCCAACTTGGAACTATATCAAGATGGCATGAAATAATTAACTTATGAATGATATCAATCGATTTAAAGTAAATAACAAGTTAAAAACATTAATAAACAAAATACAAATTAAAATATTGCTTAACCTTCACATTATAACATGTGTATCACTAACATATGTATTATAACATCGGTATCACTAACATATGTATTATAAGATGTGTATCACTAACATATGTATTATAACATCGGTATCACTAACATATGTATTATAACATGTGTATCACTAACATATGTATTATAACATGTGTATCACTAACATATGTATTATAACATGTGTATCATTAACATATGTATTATAACATGTGTATCACTAACATATGTATTATAACATCGGTATCACTAACATATGTATTATAACATGTGTATTACTAACATATGTATTATAACATGTGTATCACTAACATATGTATTATAACATGTGTATCACTAACATATGTATTATAACATGTGTATCACTAACATATGTATTATAACATCGGTATCACTAACATATGAATTATAACATCGGTATCACTAACATATGTATTATAACATCGGTATCACTAACATATGTATTATAACATCGGTATCACTAACATATGTATTATAACATGTGTATCACTTACATATGTATTATAACATGTGTATCATTAACATATGTATTATAACATGTGTATCACTAACATATGTATTATAACATGTGTATCACTAACATATGTATTATAACATGTGTATCACTAACATATGTATTATAACATGTGTATCACTAACATATGTATTATAACATGTGTATCACTAACATATGTATTATAACATGTGTATCACTAACATATGTATTATAACATGTGTATCACTAACATATGTATTATAACATGTGTATCACTATCATATGTATTATAACATGTGTATCACTAACATATGTATTATAACATGTGTATCACTAACATATGTATTATAACATGTGTATCACTAACATATGTATTATAACATTTGTATCACTAACATATGTATTATAACATGTGTATCACTAACATATGTATTATAACATGTGTATCACTAACATATGTATTATAACATGTGTATCATTAATATATGTATTATAACATGTGTATCACTAACATATGTATTATAACATCGGTATCACTAACATATGTATTATTCAGAATCGCTTGGAATCCATGAACGCTGTAAAAGCATTACTTGTGTTTTTGAATCTTAGGAGATTTATTTCTCTGATATGAATGATACTGGACAAAGGAGCACAGAACATATCAAGAATCTTATAGAATTTGGAGAGAGAAGTGTCTGAACTTTTAGATGGACTAAGTAAGATAAGTTTTGAGCAGTTTGTAATGACTATAGATATTTTTTAATATTTTTCATTATTTTTATTATTTACTTTATCTATAAATAATATTCTATCGCCAATTAACAATATTTGTTAATTTATTAATGATTTACAGAAGTGTTGTAAAATCTGAAAAAGTATATTGTTTTATTTTATCAAGCAATGTCTATCAATTTATATATATGAAATGAAATGAAAAATGCCTTTATTTATGTGGCGAAGTTAGGACTATTTAGTCCTCTCTACCACTTAACCACAAAAAAAGTAGTACTGTACATTAAGATTGATACAAAATCCAAAAATGAATCAAAAATACATAAACAAAACAACTTAAAAAGATTAATTATACATAATACTGCATGAACAATGAATACATTTTACACTATTTAAGTTCATTCACAACTATCACTCATACATGGTCCGCTCACATGCACGCCCACCCATCGCAGCCAACCCCCCACTACTGCAGTTCAAGCAACAATTTCCTGACCTCCGCCCCAAAGCGGGCACGGTTTTCTATAACTTTCAAACTATCAGAGAGAGAATTCCACAAACGACATGAAGTAACTAAAACGGATTGATTGAAAATTGTAGTTCTATGTTGTGGAATCGATAGAAGTATAGCTCCTCTTCGTGTATAATGAGAACTAATCTGGGACAAGAAAGAATATCTTTCGGAGAGATAAGATGGTAAGTTTGATCTGATGATAACATACAACAAAGTATACAAAACTATATATATTAGTATTGTTTATATTATTTATAATGTATGTCCTACTGCGCCTTTAAATTATTTGTCAATTTATATGTGCTTTAAATCTGTTTTAAATAAATAAAATTGGTGTGGAACCATGATTAATCAACTTTTGGAATCAAAGATTGCTTTCGCATTAAGATTGTTCAGATTGTTCAACGCCCGATTGAGTTTTAGTAAAAATACGAAATTAGACTTTTGATGACAATTTTTTCTTTTCATTAGTAGTGATACGGTAATTTAAACCGATTCTTTGAAGATAGGATGAGAAGAATCAAAATAGTTCCTTCCTCTTCTATAGTTTAATCATCATCATGGCTATAATCACGTAGATAAGAGTTGATATATAGCTGCGTAACATCTACGGAATTCCTTTATTTTGAACAATAGATAACTCATATTTAATAATTAACGTTATTTATTTATATTTTTTTACTAAATGATCTTAATTATTTACTTTTATCTCTACAGCACAAAAGGAGACAACGAGAGGGAGAGAGGAGGGAGAAAGGGAAGGTGGGAAACATACAAGTTACGAGGTAGTAATTATAAAACAGATTAAGTAAATAGGACAGTTTTAATGTATTCACTGTAAATTCTAAAATAACTATAGGAAATGTTGTTCTTGACCTATTGGTATCTTCAAATTATAATAAACTAGGGGACACCCCTGCACGCTTCGCGTGCCAACCCCGACGCTCGCTACGCTCGATACACCTCGGCCTTCGGCCTCGGCATGTAACTATTCAATACAAAAATCTGTATTTAACTATATAACGTAAAATTACAATATTACATTTCGGTACAGTATCTCACTCACACTAATTGCTTTGCCACCTATTTAGCCTATTTCAAGAGTGTTCATTTCATTTATTTTTGTTTAACAGATGAAGATTAAACTCATAGTAAAATATTAAATAGTATAATTTCAAACATTCAAAATAGACATGTTTATTTATTTACAAAACAGCTGTTATTAATATACTAAAATCAACCCAATGTTATCCTTATGGACCAATCTTTTAAGGGTGCTTTATACCCCTTAGGAGTACTTTATCAAGATGAAAATACTTTAGTTGTCCTATTTAAGTTCTAAAGAAACAGTGTACAAAATTTCAGCTCTCTACCTGCATGGGAAGTTGGAGAATTAGTGATGAGTGAGTCAATAAGTGAGGGCTTTGCCTTTTATATATATATATATAGAAGATTAAGTTCATTGATAAATATGCGATTGAAGTTTGCGTGGAGATATTACTCACACTTACGTGTAGGCAAACAAATTGCCAATCTGCCTTAGACATAAAATGAGTTTACATCCATTCGTCAATAAACTCTTTCATTAACTGTAAAATATTTTGCTCCTTCTAGGAAATGGTGAATATCATGCAAGTCACCCAGTGGCGTGTTTACTTTCTCTATTTTCTTGTTTACTTCTGAATAATTAATAACTAGCCTATATTTGTCTTCACACTTAGGTAATAAGAATGCAGGGCTATTGTAAGGTGATTGACTAGGTCTAATAATATTTTGTTTGAGTAAATCATCTAATATATTTTTCGAAATTTTCATCTTAGCAGGCTTAACTGGATATGGTCTAATATTTACGGGTGTAGTATAGTTCAATTTAATTGTATATTCATAATCTATTCCACTGCCTATTTTATTAGTGTAAACATTTGGATATTTTTCCATTAACTCAACTATTTCTCCCTTGACTTCACTACAACCAATATTTACTTGTTTACTAACATTGTTTACATTAATTCCGATGTTAGCTAAACTGTGAATGAATTCAATTTTTACATTTGGCTTGAAGTTAAAATAACACTGGTTACTTTTCAAGTCCACTACCAACTCACTTTGTTTAATAAATTGACTCCAATTATCATAGCATAACCTAATTGTTTGCTTACTTGGACAAGTATTTTCCAAGTAAATTCATTTATTTTTATTTTTAAATTACACTGCCTCAGTATCTTCATTTCACTTTGACTCGCTGTACGGCACTTAATATCTGACCCATTTAATTCTAATCTAGGACAACATGCTTTCAATTTTTTAAACAAATCTTCACTAATTACATTAATTGAACTTCCAGTATCAATTAATGCTTCCTGTTTCACTTTGTTGTTTACTATAACTTCAATAGTTGGTAAAATGTTTAGACTGTGTACCATATTAGCACTGTTATTGTTTACAGTCGAGTGAGTAATCTTGTCGTCTGCTGTATTGTTGTGTACGGGTTTGTTTTTGTTTAAATTTTGCTGGATTTCTGGGAGGGGATCGACACGAGATCCAATTTGGCCAACTCCCTCCCATAATCTAGTTTTTTGGCTTCTGTGTTGTAAACTCCTTCTGTGTAAAACTCGTTCCGGGTCTATTGTATTTTACAGTGTTATATTGTTTATTGGGTGGTGTGAAAACTTTGTTGTACTGCTGTGTGTGCTTCTGTGTGTTCTTATTCTGATAGCAATCCCTCGCTATGTGTTCATATTTATTACATATAAAACATGTTTTTCGATCTTCTACATTGTTTACAACCCTATGCTTAGGTGGTAGGTATGCTCTTACCTCTCTACGTTGTACATAGTTGTAACCTACATTTTGTACTTGAATACACATGCTATCTAGGTCTGCATAGCTGGTAGGATTTCCCACAAATACTAATTTAGCTCTAGTTTCAGGATTTAATCCTAATTTAACAATGTCTACAACTTCTTCTTCGGTGTATCTAGTATTAAGTACCTCACTATAGATATTCATTTATGTATACTTCTAATGGTTCCCCAGACCTCTGTGGACGGTTTACCATTGTTTTCTTTAAGTTTTTTCTCAGCCCCATCGGAATGAATTGTTTTAGAATAATTTGGTGTGTTTCACTTACAGTGAAAGTGAATCCCTATCTTCTTTACACTTTAATATTTTACTGTACAAAGGACCGTTTGCATATCCCAAGATAATCTCTAAAATTTAATTTAGTTTCATTTTTCAAAGCTAACATGTTTAAAACCCTTAACACTCCTCAGTCCAGTAATACTGGACATAGCAATATGACCTTGCAATCCAATAGATTTGTAGTGAGACAGTCTTTCCACTCCTCGTCCAGTATTACAGGCCACAGCCATTTTCCCCTACAGACCCTTGTCCTGGTGGTGATGACTGCCACTAGCACTCTGATGTGTTTATAGAAGTAGTTGAATAATCTACTTTAAAGGTCAATTTTAAAAGGACACATTTTAAATGCTGCATGGATATTTAACAATTAAAATTTATGTTATTAAATTACTAATTTAGTCTATTTTACATGGCGTTAAAGTCAATTATATTAAAATGTTTGTTGGGGGAATAAAAAAAACATTTATTTATAATGGTAAAATTCAAATTTTATTACCTAAATCAAAACAAGATATTAAATTTCTGTTTTCTATTAATAATATTTATAGAAAAACAATGTCAATAATATTTTACAAGTAAAACTTGTAATATATCCACGTTAAAATAATATATACAATAATAGATATTTAGCTGTAAAATAAGTGTTTCAGGAGCAAGTACAGTATAAAATAATTATTAAAAACCTAAAATACTAGAAAAATGTGAAAATAACAATCATAATATTAAAATAATTATTATTAATTTAAAAATAACTCTTTTCATGAAAACTTAACGAGGTCATTACTTCTTATCATTTTTCATACTGTGATATCGTTTAAAATATTCACCTGGATGTAGTCCTGGATGGTTTGGACATGTTCCACAGAAAAGTCTTGTTCTTTTTCTTCCTCCAGGAGTTGACCGTTGGCTGCAAACTACAAAGTCTTTTGATTTAGACGCTTCTAAGAATTCAGGAATGTGACATTTTGGGCTTAACCGTACTTCTTCTTCCGGCACACTTGAACGTCCTCGTTTATGGGCTGTTTTGTTCCTAATCTCTCCTACAAGTTCATTAATCATCTTTCTAAAATGTCTTTGCTGTATTGGTCTAGCACCTGGTGGTCTGCTTGTGTTAAATAATATAAAAGCATTCACGAGTGATACTTCTAGTGACCAGAAAAAGATTTTCCTCCACCATTTAACCGACTTTCTTGTAAAAGAATATGATGAGATAAAATGATCTGCTAAATCAACCCCTCCCATATAGTAATTATAACGGCAAATGACCACAGGTTTTTCAACTGATTCTTCCCTTCCACCTTTTACTATTCGTTTAACATTTTGAGTGTTGTTGTCATATAAAGTTGTTAGCATTGTAACTGCCCTTTTATCCTTCCATTCCAGGACATGAATATATGATGGATCATTAACACTAGCATCCTTTCTTAAAGATAATATCTGTCCTTTCCGCTTTTGGTTTTTTTTCTGATAGTCTGTGGTAGCTCTTTTCTCATCCTATTAATAGTTCCTGTAAGATGAGTTTTTTCAAATAAAGTTCTTTAGCCAACTCAACGCTGGTGTAGTAGCGATCAGTAAATATATGAAAGCCCTCAACATCACCATAAGCATTTTGAAGTTTATCAACTAATGATAAAATAACTCGACTGGTGACAAGCAATTCCGGTCTTGGCAGTTGAGATGTCATAACTGATCCCATTTAAGGTTCCATACAACAAATATATCCACACACAGCATCACTTACAACAAAAATTTTCAAACCCCACTTAGTGGGCTTGTCTTCATGGTCACTATCTAAATAACCAGTTGCTTTTTGAACGCCTTCTACATTATCACTTCTTGCAAAACTAGTTGAAGGTTGTACGGTATCTTCATCTTCAGTTTCTGAATCACTATCAGAATTCTACGTATAAATCAAATCCTTTATACTATCTGCCTTTAATTTGTCACCTTCCATACTAATTTATTGTAAAAAACACATGAAAATACTAAGCTAAAAAATAGATAAGTTTTAGCACTGGTGAACGTCACAGAAAACTAGTTAGACTGAGCCTGTCTCACCATCATCAGGGCTGACAAGAACTGACAAGAGAAGAGTAACAACAATAAATAAACAATTTAAAACTCTAGTTTAATTTGTACTGAAAAAACATGATAAGAGAGTCAAAACAATATCCCATTGTCAAAGCAAGTGTTAAATTCTTAATTAAAATGGCTGGTGCAGATAACAAATGGGCATTAGAAATTCAATAAATATAAAAAACTAATAATATTTTATTATTTAATCATATAAAATGTTAAGGAAGCTTGTACATATAATACAAATGATGAAACAACATGAAATATAATTGATTGTCAATGGCCTGTAATACTGGACTGAGGAGCGTTCGAGCATTTTGGCATTGGCCAGTATAACAGGACAGAGGAGTGCAAGGCCCATTCCAACACCAATTAATTTGTAGTGGAAGAGGAAAATGGCAATGGTCTGTAATACTGGACTGAGGAGTGGAAGTACAATTTACATTATTGGACTTACGAGTCTTAAGGGTTAATAAATTTGATCAACAAGCTAGCGTTTAACCCATCTGTTACCTCAAATCTATTTAGATTACGCTCTAGTGGATTAGGTAGGCGAGAATAATTCAACGTAACGTTTCGTTGACAGTTGAAATTATCTGCCATTTCTGGAGATGCGACTCCGTTCAAGGGTGCGCTTATCGATTGGCTCATTAAAATCGGTTTCTGCATTCCCCTTACCAAGCTTTGCTCAAACTCGTCTTCTATTTCGCCGTTTCTAGTTATCTCCTGCTCTATGTTGTCCTTCTCTGTTAAATCAATGCTAATTTGTCCTACCATTTCCTTCAAGGAATTTAAATTTTCCTCGAGGGATGACACTTTAGCTAAAGCGGCTTCATTACTTACAAACAACCCTTTTAGACCCTTTAATCTCAATTCGTAATGAGCTAACTTAGGTTCAATACGGATTATATCACTTAAACATCTACTTTCCACAACACCCTCAACTGTTTCTTTCAGATTTTCTAAGTTCACTTTAATGTACTCATATTCCTCTCCACCTACTACATGGCCGGACGGGTAACCTATATTAGGCCTAACACCTAACTTGACAAGCTCTCTAAGTTTCTTTCTTAAATCACCTATCACCCACTAGTGTGCTGTCTTCTACTTCTATTCCTCTTAAACGTGCTTCATACATAAGTTCTTTCTTCAGGAGAAAGTCTACCTTGAGTGCCATCTTCTCAATTTATTTAATATTAAATTTGGTTTTAAAATCTGGTCTGAGATAATTTGGAATAAGCACACACTTTTCTATTTTAAACGTCTCTCTGTTGTTCAACCAGCAGAGTTGCGTACTTAATGTAGCCTTATTAAAGCTACTATTTATTTTTGATGTGTTGAACAACTTAAATGAGAGATTAAAATGAAACTTCTTCAATGATAAAAATTTTTCTTTATTTATCTTCTTATAAATTACTTCAAAACATAAAATTGGTTTCTTCTTAAAATAATAATAAAAACGAAAATAAAAATCTCTTCTTTTATTGACTTAATGGAACATAAATTAATTAAAACAACTCTTCCAAAATAATAAATTAAATATCTTCAGACCAGAACCTTTTTTATTTATTTGACTTTTTTTTTTATAAATTTCTTTAAACTATTAAATCAAAAAATTTCAAAATTCAAATTGTAATAAATGTTCTAAATTCTTTAAAATTGTATAAATTGCTTTAAAATTTTTTAAAATTTAAAATTTCTTTAAATTGTTTAAAATTGTTTAAATTCCCTCCGGGAGATCTGGAACCAAAAGAATAACCAGCTTTTAGTGACTTGAAACATTTTCCTTTTACTTACAAAGTTTTAAACAGAAATCAAAACACTCTAAACATTTGTCACTAGAAGAGTGACTTCAAACCAGAAACAATTTTAACCGCGCATGCTTGGTGAATTTTACCCTATCTACTAAAACCCTACTGAAAATCTCTAACTAAAGAAAACTTGCAAAAATTACTTACGTAGCTGTCCTGGAGGTTTCAAATCCAAAAGTGACCACAACAAAGCTCGACCGGCATTCAATCACTCACTCACACGCGAATAAAGAAGAATAACCGCTACGGTAAAAGTAACACCGAAAACGGTAAAGTCACCGTGTACTCGAAAGAGGATCGCACGTGGTCACACTCAGGAAGATTTCGCAGCACTGCTCGAACGCCCGCAAGCTTCGACCCACGGACTTACCCCCTCTTAACTCTAGAAGCTAAATCAACCAATTAGAACCCTCTAAACCAGGACATCTGAAAAGGTAAGGCTCACCAAACATGTTGCCTTCAGAAAACATGTCGTATGAAATTGACAGGAAATTAACAGACGTGAAAATACTGGTTATTTAGCTAATTTATATGGGAAAAAACTACTTTTTTATTTGAAAGGGGAAGATTCTGATATTTTCTCAAAACTTGGAGAATTTATATCGAAAACTTTTGGAAAAAAAACGAAACTCCTAAACCTCTCAGTTCTTACAATATTTAACATTTTATAAATACAATTTTCTAATTTAATTATAATGAAACAATTAACAATTGTTACAACATAAAATGAGTTTACATCAATTTGTAAGTAAACTGTTTCATTAATGGACTGTATAGTTAGTTGAGCACTTTCTTCTACAACTAGCCTACATACAAATCTGTCTTAGATATAAAATGAGTTTACATCCAGTCGTAAATAAACTGTTTCATTAATGGACTGTACAGTTAGTTGAGCACTTTCTTCTACAACTAGCCTACATACAAATCTGTCTTAGATATAAAATGAGTTTACATCCAGTCGTAAATAAACTGTTTCATTAATGGACTGTACAGTTAGTTGAGCACTTTCTTCTACAACTAGCCTACATACAAATCTGTCTTAGATATAAAATGAGTTTACATCCATTTGTAAGTAAACTGTTTCATTAATGGACTATACAGTTAGTTGAGCAATTTCTTCTACAACTAGCCTACATACAAATCTGTCTTAGATATAAAATGAGTTTACATCCATTCGTAAGTAAACTGTTTCATTAATCGACTATACAGTTAGTTGAGCACTTTCTTCTACAACTAGCCTACATACAAATCTGTCTTAGATATAAAATGAGTTTACATCCAGTCGTAAGTAAACTGTTTCATTAATGGACTGTACAGTTAGTTGAGCACTTTCTTCTACAACTATGCAACAAACAAATCTGCCTTAGACATAAAATGAGTTTACATCCATTCGTAAATAAACTGTTTCATTAATGGACTGTACAGTTAGTTGAGCACTTTCTTCTACAACTAGCCTACATACAAATCTGTCTTAGATATAAAATGAGTTTACATCCATTTGTAAGTAAACTGTTTCATTAATGGACTGTACAGTTAGTTGAGCACTTTCTTCTACAACTAACCTACATACAAATCTGCCTTAGACTTAAAATGAGTTTACATCCTTTCGTAAGTAAACTGTTTCATTAATGAACTGTACAGTTAGTTGAGCACTTTCTTCTACAACTAACCTACATACAAATCTGCCTTAGAATTAAAATGAGTTTACATCCAGTCGTAAGTAAACTGTTTCATTAATGGACTGTACAGTTAGTTGAGCGCTTTCTTCTACAACTAACCTACATACCAATCTGCCTTAGACTTAAAATGAGTTTACATCCAGTCGTAAGTAAACTGTTTCATTAATGGACTGTACAGTTAGTTGAGCACTTTCTTCTACAACTAACCTACATACAAATCTGCCTTAGATATAAAATGAGTTTACATCCAGTCGTAAGTAAACTGTTTCATTAATGGACTGTACAGTTAGTTGAGCGCTTTCTTCTACAACTAACCTACATACCAATCTGCCTTAGACTTAAAATGAGTTTATATCAATTTATAAGTAAACTGTTTCATTAATGGATTGTATAGTTAGTTGAGCACTTTCTTCTACAACTAGCCTACATACAAATCTGTCTTAGATATAAAATGAGTTTACATCCAGTCGTAAATAAACTGTTTCTTTAATGGACTGTACAGTTAGTTGAGCACTTTCTTCTACAACTAGCCTACATACAAATCTGTCTTAGATATAAAATGAGTTTACATCCATTCGTAAGTAAACTGTTTCATTAATCGATTATACAGTTAGTTGAGCACTTCCTTCTACAACTAACCTACATACCAATCTGCCTTAGACTTAAAATGAGTTTACATCCTTTCGTAAGTAAACTGTTTCATTAATGGACTGTACAGTTAGTTGAGCACTTCCTTCTACAACTAACCTACATACAAATTTGCCTTAGATATAAAATGAGTTTACATCCAGTCGTAAGTAAACTGTTTCATTAATGGACTGTACAGTTAGTTGAGCACTTTCTTCTACAACTAGCCTACATACAAATCTGTCTTAGATATAAAATGAGTTTACATCCATTCGTAAGTAAACTGTTTCATTAATGGACTGTACAGTTAGTTGAGCGCTTTCTTCTACAACTAACCTACATACCAATCTGCCTTAGACTTAAAATGAGTTTATATCAATTTGTAAGTAAACTGTTTCATTAATGGATTGTATAGTTAGTTGAGCACTTTCTTCTACAACTAGCCTACATACAAATCTGTCTTAGATATAAAATGAGTTTACATCCAGTCGTAAATAAACTGTTTCATTAATGGACTGTACAGTTAGTTGAGCACTTTCTTCTACAACTAGCCTACATACAAATCTGTCTTAGATATAAAATGAGTTTACATCCATTCGTAAGTAAACTGTTTCATTAATCGATTATACAGTTAGTTGAGCACTTCCTTCTACAACTAACCTACATACCAATCTGCCTTAGACTTAAAATGAGTTTACATCCTTTCGTAAGTAAACTGTTTCATTAATGGACTGTACAGTTAGTTGAGCACTTTATTCTACAACTAACCTACATACAAATTTGCCTTAGATATAAAATGAGTTTACATCCAGTCGTAAGTAAACTGTTTCATTAATGGACTGTACAGTTAGTTGAGCGCTTTCTTCTACAACTAACCTACATACCAATCTGCCTTAGACTTAAAATGAGTTTACATCCAGTCGTAAGTAAACTGTTTCATTAATGGACTGTACAGTTAGTTGAGCACTTTCTTCTACAACTAGCCTACATACAAATCTGTCTTAGATATAAAATGAGTTTACATCCATTCGTAAGTAAACTGTTTCATTAATCGATTATACAGTTAGTTGAGCACTTCCTTCTACAACTAACCTACATACAAATCTGTCTTAGACATAAAATGAGTTTACATCCGTTCGTAAGTAAACTGTTTTATTACTCGACTATACAGTTAGTTGAGCGTTTTATTCTACAACTAACCTACATACAAATTTCCCTTAGATATAAAATGAGTTTACATCCAGTCGTAAGTAAACTGTTTCATTAATGGACTGTACAGTTAGTTGAGCGCTTTCTTCTACAACTAACCTACATACCAATCTGCCTTAGACTTAAAATGAGTTTACATCCAGTCGTAAGTAAACTGTTTCATTAATGGACTGTACAGTTAGTTGAGCACTTTCTTCTACAACTAACCTACATACAAATCTACCTTAGATATAAAATGAGTTTACATCCTTTCGTAAGTAAACTGTTTCATTAATCGATTATACAGTTAGTTGAGCACTTCCTTCTACAACTAACCTACATACAAATCTGTCTTAGACATAAAATGAGTTTACATCCGTTCGTAAGTAAACTGTTTCATTACTCGACTATACAGTTAGTTGAGCGTTTTCTTCTACAACTAACCTACATACAAATCTGCCTTAGATATAAAATGAGTTTACATCCGTTCGTAAGTAAACTGTTTCATTAAGGGACTGTACAGTTAGTTGAGCACTTTCTTCTACAACTAACCTACATACAAATCCGCCTTAGACATAAAATGAGTTTACATCCGTTCGTAAGTAAACTGTTTCATTACTCGACTATACAGTTAGTTGAGCGTTTTCTTCTGCAACTAGCCTACATACAAATCTGCCTTAGATATAAAATGAGTTTACATCCAGTCGTAAGTAAACTGTTTCATTAATGGACTGTACAGTTAGTTGAGCGCTTTCTTCTACAACTATGCAACATACAAATCTGCCTTAGACTTAAAATGAGTTAACATCCATTTGTAAGTAAACTGTTTCATTAATGGACTGTACAGTTATTTGAGCACCTCCTTCTACAACTATCCAACATACAAATTTGTTAGTATCATAAATATGTGTCTTAGAATATAATTTTATTGGACTTTCTTTTATGAAACATTTTACAATTTTTTTTAATTTAGGTAATTTGACATCTAGTGTTTGAGCACAACGATTAATCTTTAATATGGCAAGTTGGCACTTGAAATATGATTACTTGATCGCAAAATATTTTTTAACCGGTGAAAAATGGACTTAGTGACCTAACTCTTAATATTTATATATACTAAAAGACTATTAATTCAGAAACTGGTATGAAATTTTAGAACTTATTATCCAATGGATTTAAATGAAACAATGATTTATTTCTATACTAATTAATAACTATACAATACAATGTTTGATTATATTTCCATACTATGCATCAGCAATACAAAAATAAAATTTTGGTAATCCATGTTTGGATATTGGCAAGTAACAAATAAAAATTAAGAGTATAATTTTAGTAAAACAATAATAACGCAAGGTATTTTAAGGGTTTTTATCGATCTTCGATACATAAAACTCTTAAGTGCAGCCACATAATATGAAAATTGGTACACGGTATGTGTCACATACGAATGAGTTAATTGGCGATATTAGTAGTGGCGATAGTAGTATGAGAAAATAAATTAGATCAAAATTAGTTGTCATTACCAATATGAGCTTTAAACAGTCATTGATGTATATGAAGAAATGAAAAAATAAATTTTTAAATGGTAATTACGATAAAATAATGTTGCATAATATTTAAAGACAAACATGTGTTTAAAACCACGAATTTAGTACTAAATTCTTATAACAGCTAAAGTTTCTTCCTAAAGGAATGTGATAATAAGGATTTCATTAGGTCATTAGAGTGAATTCAATATTAAGGCCAGCAGAACATATGATGTTGCTTCGATATTAGAATATTGAACAAGCTAGCATGCGGCCAAATGATACACAGCTAATATCTTTAATCTCCTGTATTAATGTCATCAGTGCAACGTCGTATAAATATTAATGCCAGCAGCACATATTATGATGTGGCTTCGTTATTGGAATATTGAACAAGCTAGCATGCGGCCAAATGATACACAGCTAATATATTTAATCTCCTGTATTAATGTTGTTAGTGCAACATCGTATAAAATATTAATGCCAGCAGCACATATGATGTGGCTTCGTTATTGGAATATTGAACAAGGTTGCTTGCGGCCAAATGATACTCAGCTAATATCTTTAATCTCCTGTATTAATGTTATTAGTGCAACGTCGTATAAATATTAATGCCAGCAGCACATATGATGTGGCTTCGTTATTGGAATATTTAACAAGCTAGCATGCGGCCAAATGATACACAGCTAATATCTTTAATCTCCTGTATTAATTTCATCAGTGCAATGTCGTATAGATATTAATACCAGGAGCACATATGATGTGGCTTCGTTATTAGAATATTGAACAAGCTAGCAAGCGGCCAAATGATACACACCTAATATCTTTAATCTCCTGTATTAATATCATCTGTGCAACGTCCTATAAATATTAATGCCAGCAGCACATATGATGTGGCTTCGTTATTGGAATATTGAACAAGCTAGCATGCGGCCAAATGATACACAGCTAATATCTTTAATATCCTGTATTAATGTTATTAGTGCAACGTCGTATAAATATTAATGCCAGCAGCAAATATGATGTGGCTTCGTTATTGGAATATATAACAAGCTAGCATGTGGCCAAATGATACATAGCTAATATCTGTAATCTCCTGTATTAATTTCATCAGTGCAATGTCGTATATTTATTAATGCCAGCAGCACATATGATGTGGCTTCGTTATTGGAATATTGAACAAGCTAGAATGTGGCCAAATGATACACAGCTAATATCTTTAATATCCTGTATTAATGTTATTAGTGCAACGTCGTATAAATATTAATGCCAGCAGCATATATGATGTGGCTTCGTTATTGGAATATTGAACAAGCTAGCATGAGGCCAAATGATATACAGCTAATATCTGTAATCTCCTATATTAATTTCATCAGTGCAATGTCGTATAAATATTAATGCCAGCAGTACATATGATGTGGCTTCGTTATTGGAATATTGAACAAGCTAGCATGCGGCCAAAAGAATCACAGCTAATATCTTTAATCTCCTGTATTAATGTTATTAGTGCAACGTCGTATAAATATTAATGCCAGCAGCACATATGATGTGGCTTCGTTATTGGGATATTGAACAAGCTAATTTGCGGCCAAATGATACACAGCTGATATCTATAACCTCCTGTGTTAATGCAATATGTGCAACGTCGTATACATATTAATGCCAGCAGCACATATGATGTGGCTTCATTATTGGAATATTGAACTAGCTAGCTTGCAGCCAAATGATACACAGCTAATATCTTTAATCTCCTGTATTATTGTTATTAGTGCAACGTCGTATAAATATTAATGCCAGCTGCAAATATGATGTGGCTTCGCTATTGGAATATATAACAAGCTAGCATGTGGCCAAATGATACATAGCTAATATCTTTAATCTCCTGTATTAATTTCATCAGTGCAATGTCGTATATTTATTTATGCCAGCAGCACATATGATGTGGCTTCGTTATTGGAATATTGAACTAGCTAGAATGCGGCCAAATGATACACAGCTAATATCTTTAATATCCTGTATTAATGTTATTAGTGCAACGTCGTATAAATATTAATGCCAGCAGCATATATCATGTGGCTTCGTTATTTGAATATTGAACAAGCTAGCATGCGTCCAAATGATAAACACCTAATATCTTTAATCTCCTGTATTAATGTTATTAGTGCAACGTCGTATAAATATTAATGCCAGCAGCATATATCATGTGGCTTCGTTATTTGAATATTGAACAAGCTAGCATGCGTCCAAATGATAAACACCTAATATCTTTAATCTCCTGTATTAATGTTATTAGTGCAACGTCGTATAAATATTAATGCCAGCAGCACATATAATGTGGCTTCGTTATTGGGATATTGAACAAGCTAATTTGCGGCCAAATGATACACAGCTGATATTTCTAACCTCCTGTGTTAATACAATATGTGCAACGTCGTATAAATATTAATGCCAGTAGCACATATAATGTGGCTTCATTATTGGAATATTGAACTAGCTAGCTTCCAGCCAAATGATACACAGCTAATATCTTTAATCTCCTGTATTAATGTCATTAGTGCAACGTCGTATAAATATTAATGCCAGCAGCACATATGATGTGGCTTCGTTATTGGAATATTGAACAAGCTAGCATGCGGCCAAATGATACACAGCTAATATCTTTAATCTCCTGTATTAATGTTATAGTGCAACGTCGTATAAATATTAATGCCAGCAGCAAATATGATGTGGCTTCGTTATTGGAATATATAACAAGCTAGCATGTGACCAAATGATACACAGCTAATATCTTTAATAACCTGTATGAATTTCATCAGTGCAATGTCGTATAATTATTAATGCCAGGAGCACATATAATGTGGCTTCGTTATTGGAATATTGAACAAGCTAGCATGTGGCCAAATGATACACAGCTAATATCTTTAATCTCCTGTATTAATTTCATCAGTGCAATGTCGTATAATTATTAATGCCAGGAGCACATATGATGTGGCTTCGTTATTGGAATATTGAACAAGCTAGCATGCGGCCAAATGATACACAGCTAATATCTTTAATCTCCTGTATTAATGTTATTAGTGCAACGTCGTATAAATATTAATGCCAGCAGCACATATGATGTGGCTTCGTTATTGGAATATTGAACAAGCTAGCATGCGGCCAAATGATAAAAAGCTAATATCTTTAATCTCCTGTATTAATGTTATTAGTGCAACGTCCTATAAATATTAATGCCAGCAGCATATATGATGTAGCTTCGTTACTGAAATATTGAACAAGCTAGCATGCGGACAAATGATACACACCTAATATCTTTAATCTCCTGTATTAATGTTATTAGTGCAACGTCGTATAAATATTAATCTCAGCAGCACATATGATGTGGCTTCGTTATTGGAATATTGAACAGGCTAGCTTGCGGCCAAATGATACAAAGCTAATATCTGTAATCTCTTGTATTAATTTCATCAGTGCAATGTCGTATAAATATTAATGCCAGCAGTACATATGATGTGGCTTCGTTATTGGAATATTGAACAAGCTAGCATGCAACCAAAAGATACACAGCTAATATCTTTAATCTCCTGTATTAATGTCATTAGTGCAACGTCGTATAAATATTAATGCCAGCAGCACATATGATGTGGCTTCGTTATTGGAATATTGAACTAGCTAGCTTGCAGCCAAATGATACACAGCTAATATCTTTAATCTCCTGTATTAATGTCATTAGTGCAACGTCGTATAAATATTAATGCCAGCAGCACATATGATGTGGCTTCGTTATTGGAATGTTGATCAAGCTAGCATGCGGCCAATTGATACACAGCTAATATCTTTAATCTCCTGTATTAATGTTATTAGTGTAACGTCATATAAATATTAATGCCAGCAGCACATATGATGTGGCTTCGTTATTGGAATATTGAACAAGCTAGCATGCGGCCAAATCATACACAGCTAATATCTTTAATCTCCTGTATTAATGTTATTAGTGCAACGTCGTATAAATATTAATGCCAGCAGCAAATATGATGTGGCTTCGTTATTGGAATATATAACAAGCTAGCATGTGGCCAAATGATACATAGCTAATATCTTTAATCTCCTGTATTAATTTCATCAGTGCAATGTCGTATATTTATTAATGCCAGCAGCACATATGAAGTGGCTTCGTTATTGGAATATTGAACAAGCTAGAATGCGGCCAAATGATACACAGCTAATATCTTTAATATCCTGTATTAATGTTATTAGTGCAACGTCGTATAAATATTAATGCCAGCAGCATATATGATGTTGCTTCGTTATTGGAATATTGAACAGGCTAGCATGCGTCCAAATGATAAACACCTAATATCTTTAATCTCCTGTATTAATGTTATTAGTGCAACGTCGTATAAATATTAATGTCAGCAGCACATATGATGTGGCTTCGTTATTGGAATATTGAACAAGCTAGCATGAGGCCAAATGATATACAGCTAATATCTGTAATCTCCTGTATTAATTTCATCAGTGCAATGTCGTTTAAATATTAATGCCAGCAGTACATATGATGTGGCTTCGTTATTGGAATATTGAAAAAGCTAGCATGCGGCCAAAAGAATCACAGCTAATATCTTTAATCTCCTGTATTAATGTTATTAGTGCAACGTCGTATAAATATTAATGCCAGCAGCACATATAATGTGGCTTCGTTATTGGGATATTGAACAACCTAATTTGCGGCCAAATGATACACAGCTGATATTTCTAACCTCCTGTGTTAATACAATATGTGCAACGTCGTATAAATATTAATGCCAGTAGCATATATAATGTGGCTTCATTATTGGAATATTGAACTAGCTAGCTTCCAGCCAAATGATACACAGCTAATATCTTTAATCTCCTGTATTAATGTCATTAGTGCAACGTCATATAAATATTAATGCCAGCAGCACATATGATGTGGCTTCGTTATTGGAATATTGAACAAGCTAGCATGCGGCCAAATGATACACAGCTAATATCTTTAATCTCCTGTATTAATGTTATAGTGCAACGTCGTATAAATATTAATGCAAGCAGCAAATATGATGTGGCTTCGTTATTGGAATATATAACAAGCTAGCATGTAGCCAAATGATACACAGCTAATATCTTTAATCTCCTGTATTAATGTTATTAGTGCAATGTCGTATAAATATTAATGCCAGCAGCAAATATGATGTGGCTTCGTTATTGGAATATTGAACAAGCTAGCTTGCGGCCAAATGATACAAAGCTAATATCTGTAATCTCTTGTATTAATTTCATCAGTGCAACGTCGTATAAATATTATTGCCAGCAGTACATATGATGTGGCTTCGTTATTGGAATATTGAACAAGCTAGCATGCGGCCAAAAGATACACAGCTAATATCTTTAATCTCCTTTATTAATGTTATTAGTGCAACGTCGTATAAATATTAATGCCAGCAGCACATATGATGTGGCTTCGTTATTGGAATATTGAACAAGTTAGCTTGCGGCCAAATGATACACAGCTGATATCTATAATCTCCTGTGTTAATGCAATATGTGCAACGTCGTATAAATATTAATGCCAGTAGCACATATAATGTGGCTTCGTTATTGGAATATTGAACTAGCTAGCTTGCAGCCAAATGATACACAGCTAATATCTTTAATCTCCTGTATTAATGTCATTAGTGCAACGTCGTATAAATATTAATGCCAGCAGCACATATGATGTGGCTTCGTTATTGGAATGTTGAACAAGCTAGCATGCGGCCAAATGATACACAGCTAATATCTTTAATCTCCTGTATGAATTTCATCAGTGCAATGTCGTATAATTATTAATGCCAGGAGCACATATTATGTGGCTTCGTTATTGGAATATTGAACAAGCTAGCATGCGGCCAAATGATACACAGCTAATATCTTAAATCTCCTATATTAATTTCATCAGTGCAATGTCGTATAATTATTAATGCCAGGAGCACATATGATGTGGCTTCGTTATTGGAATATTGAACAAGCTAGCATGCGGCCAAATGATACAAAGCTAATATCTTTAATCTCCTGTATTAATGTTATTAGTGCAACGTCGTATAAATATTAATGCCAGCAGCATATATGATGTGGCTTCGTTATTGGAATATTGAACATGCTAGCATGCGGCCAAATGATACACACCTAATATCTTTAATCTCCTGTATTAATGTTATTAGTGCAACGTCGTATAAATATTAATGTCAGCAGCACATATGATGTGGCTTCGTTATTGGAATATTGAACAGGCTAGCTTGCGGCCAAATGATACAAAGCTAATATCTTTAATCTCCTGTATTAATGTTATTAGTGCAACGTCGTATAAATATTAATGCCAGCAGCATATATGATGTGGCTTCGTTATTGGAATATTGAACAAGCTAGCATGCGGCCAAATGATACACAGCTAATATCTTAAATCTCCTGTATTAATTTCATCAGTGCAATGTCGTATAATTATTAATGCCAGCAGCAAATATGATGTGGCTTCGTTATTGGAATATATAACAAGCTAGCATGTGGCCAAATGATACACACCTAATATCTTTAATCTCATGTATTAATGTCATCTGTGCAACGTCGTATAAATATTAACGCTAGCAGCACATATGATGTGGCTTCGTTATTGGAATTTTGAACAAGCTAGCATACGGCCAAATGATACACAGCTACAGTAATATCTTTAATCTCCTGTATTAATGTTATTAGTGCAACGTCGTATAAATATTAATGCCAGCAGCACATATGATGTGGCTTCGTTATTGGAATATTGAACAAGCTAGCATGCGGCCAAATGATACACAGCTAATATCTTTAATCTCCTGTATTAATGTTATTAGTGCAACATCGTATAAATATTAATGCCAGCAGCACATATGATGTGGCTTCATTATTTGAATATTGAACAAGGCTAGCTTGCGGCCAAATGATACACAGCTAATATCTTTAATCTCCTGTATTAATGTAATAAGTGCAACGTCGTATAAATATTAATGCCAGCAGCACATATGATGTGGCTTCGTTATTGGAATATTGAACAAGCTAGCATACGGCCAAATGATACATAGCTACAGTAATATCTTTAATCTCCTGTGTTAATGTAATCAGTGCAACGTCGTATAAATATTAATGACAGCAGCACATATGAGGTGGCTTCGTTATTGGAATATTGAACAAGCTAGCATGCGGCCAAATGATACACAGCTAATATCTTTAATCTCCTGTATTAATATCATCTGTGCAACGTCGTATAATTATTAATGCCAGGAGCACATATGATGTGGCTTCGTTATTGGAATATTGAACAAGCTAGCTCGCGGCCAAATGATACACAGCTAATATCTTTAATCTCCTGTATTAATGTTATTAGTGCAACGTCGTATAAATATTAATGTCAGCAGCACATATGATGTGGCTTCGTTATTAGAATATTGAACCAGCTAGCTTGCGGCCAAATGATACACAGCTAATATCTTTAATATCCTGTATTAATGACATCAATGCAACGTCGTATAAATATTAATGCCAGTAGCACATCTTCGTTGTTGGAATATTTAACAAGCTAGCTTGTAGCCAAATGATACACATCTCATATCTTCAATCTCCTGTATTAATGTCATCTGTGCAACGTCGTATAAATATTATTGCCAGCAGCACATATGATGTGGCTTCGTTATTGGAATATTGAACAGGCTAGCCTGGTGGTCAAATAATACACAGCTAAAATTATAATAATAATTAATATTATTATATTTAATAATGATTATCTTCAATCGCCTTTATTAAAATCATTGGTGCAGCATTATATCAATATCAGTTCCAGCAGCACATATTGTACTGTATGTGTATTGGAATATAAAACTAACTTGCTGCCAAATTAAACACAGCTGGATATATTCTTATTTTCCTGTGTATTGGGCCACCATAGTGAATTCACGCAAAAATTTTCACCAGTGGGCCATTGGCTTGGTTAGTGTACTCTAAACCGGACAGTTTGACATCTAAAAGGCACATATTGGTATATCTTTCATTCCTTTTATATTGGTCCATCAGTGCCACGTCATGTTAATATTGGGCTGAATTCCACAAATAATGTGACTTCGGTATTGGAAAGTTAATACACATCATTTTGATAGCCAAATGACACAGGTTTGGAAATATGCTTAATATTCAATTAATTGGGTCATTAGTGCAGTCATATTGGTGGCACTAGCATGGTATGGCTTTGGTGCTGGAATGTAAAACAGGCCACCGTCTTGGCCAAATTACACAGAGTTGGATATATGCTTAGTATTCTGTATATTGTTTTATATTAATTTTGTATTAATTACACAGTAAGTTTACATTAAATCACAAATATATTTGATATAAATTATTGATGAAAATACTTTGAACATTGTTTATATAAACTGTTGAATAGAATAAAAATACAAAAACATATGATATAATAGAATATTATTAAATGCTTTTCATGTAATACGAATATCAGTCCTCCCTACTAAGAGTTAAGAGTTGGTGAGTTTATTATGTGGCTTCCTGATCCTCGTAGATCTTCTTAAATTAGTTGCTGGAGGCGGTGCTGCTGGATGTGAAGGATCAGGAGTTGGTTCGTCAGGCAGATCTTCTCTCGATCGGGCAGATTTTCTCTCGATCGGATTGGATTGGTGTTTTCCTGAAGTCTAGTCTCTGCTTCCGTAGTTCCAGGATCAAGAGGCCATCCGAGTCTTGGTTCTTCATCTGCAGGTCTGCGTTGTCCTCTGACAGTCACTTGCGTTGGGCGCATTTGATCAATGTGACGTCGTTCAAATCATCCATATGGTAATACACTGTATATGACATTTCCCTCTTTTCAAAGTACAGTTCCAAATATCCACTTTCCATCTTTGTTAAAATTCTGCACTTGTACTTGATCACCTTCGTTCACCTTGGTTCTCGAATGACCACTTGGTTCTCTGTTCATCAAAATCTTTTGACTTCTTTGTAATCAAGTCGAGTCTTGTTTGAATGTTCCTTCCAAACATGAGTTTTGCAGGACTTTTTCTGGCAGTAGTATGGGGTGATTTTCTGTACTGCAAATTGAAATCACCCGTCTCTTGAATCATTATTTTCAAGCCGTACGTAATTTGTTAAAAACAGCTTTCAAACGAAACAGTATTTCCTCATAGGTGCTGCCATGTACCTTGATATCATCATAAAAACAGGACACACTTTAAAGCCTTACAAGAGCTTGGTCTATTTTCTTTTTCCATGTACTAGGGGCCACTTTTACGCCAAACATTAGTCTATTGGCCTTAAAAGTACCTAAGTGTGTACTAATAGCTTGAAGTTGGGAACTTTCTTCGCCCATGGATACATGCAGATAGGACTGACTTAAATATCTACCTCCGCTCATATGGGATAGGGTAGTGGTCGTCTATTAGGTTAGAGTTCAGAGTAGACTTGTAGTCCGCACACAGTCTGATCGAGCCGTTTGGCTTCATTACTGGCTCGTAAAGGCTTCACTATTGGCCCAAACGAGGCGTTCCCCAGCCTGAATGGATTACCTTCTCAATGATTCCTTTACTCTCTTAATGTTTTATTTCATCCTCTACACGTCGTAACAAAGCGTAGAGGACCAGTCTGACTCTTAAATACTGGCTGAGTGTTTTCTTTAAATTTAAGGGAATACACAAACCCAGGTATAATGCCAATGTCGTCTTGGAAAAGGTCGGTGTAGTCTGCAAGTAATTTATCTAAATGTATTGACTTTGCTCCTTCAAGCTCTGGTATATTTGATTTCAGCCCAAAAGATTTTAATTGATCTTATCCACTCTCTACCCATTATAGAGTCGACTTGAAGTGGTAAAACGTAGAGGTCACCTTTGGAGATTTTGTTTCCATATTTGATTGTGACCTTACAAACACCAATAGGTTGGATTACTTCATTTGTATACGTTCATAATTTTAGTTGGGTTGGCTTGAGATTCTTGTTAGGAAGAAGCCGCTGAAAGGCGTTGAGGGACATGGTTGAGACAGCGGCCCCTGAGTCGAGTTCTAGTCGAGTTTACTTGCCGTCAAATATGATTTACCACCATCATGTCGCTGGTTTGATCTCCCACCTGCTTAATATTATGGACGTCATCAACTTGTGAGTGGTCTAATGAAGATGAGTCAGAGTGGCAGTCGAGCTGTCTCACATGTTACTTAACTTTGCTGGAAGAATTGCTGAGGCAAACTCTGGTTGATGTCCCAATTTCTGGCATTTGTTACAATACAATACACTTCGCTTCACACGTTGATCCTCGATGTTCACTGCTTCCACATCGGACACAGAGTCCTCTTAACTTGCTTAGTTTATCTCGTATAATTGTATTAGTTGACTCAGAATTTAATTCCTTGGGTCTTACCTTGAGTACAGGAAGAATTGAAGATGGTTGCATTCGTCTACTGTCCAATTTGGCCACCTCAATTGCTAGTGATACCTTAACAGCCTCATCGAATGTGATTGCAGAACCTTTTTGGAGAATACGTTCACGAATATCATTGTCTAAGACCCCTCGAACAAATTGAGATCGAAGATGTGTATAAGTTATTGAAATATTACAGCCTGGGCAAACAAAATTGTAAGGCTTAGTAATTTGTTTTAGACTTTCGACGTAACTAGCTATTGACTCACCTTCTTACTGGACTCCTAGTACGTTGTTCTGCTACTCGCTAGGAATAGGGCATAAGTAACCAACCAGGAGGTCGATGAGTTCCTGATATGTCCTTTCAGCCGGCTGGCTAGAAGCAGTTATAGTCGTTAAAGTAAGGAATGTCTTGGGACCTAGACAATTTAGAAGGACTTGGACTTTCCATTCATATGTCCCTGCATCGTCCGAAGTGCGGTTCTTAAGCTTGAGAAAATTGTCAAGACGTAAGAGCTAAAAGCTTCCTGACTTTCATCAAGAGGCTGGAGGGTGAGGCCATGGACATCTGCAGTTCGAGGTACTACCGGCTGTTGAGTGGCCGGCCTCAGTTGTACACGCTGTAGAGCTTCCACTAATAACAAGACGAGTTTCTCCGTCATCACTTGATTTGATAATAGATTAAAGTCACGTACCTACGAATCCCAACCAAGTCTTAACCATCATATCCTCGTCACCTCTTTCATATTTATTTTGTATTAAAAACACAGTTTTTTTTTTTTTTTTTTTTTTTATAAACTTCACTCGCCAGTTGACATGGGCCTACAGGCCTGTGCGTCAACTTTATTCAACGAGTGAAGTACCGACCGTTGGCTCAGTGGGGATTCGAACCTTGGACCTTGCCCTCCGCAGTCCGAGCCTTAGCCACTGAGCCACCACGCCGGCAAATTTTTGTGATTTAAAGTAAGTTTACGTTAAATCACAAATATATTTTATACAAAATTATTGATGAAAATACTGTGAACATTGTTTACATAAAACTGTTGAATAGAATAAAAATACAAAAGCATATGATATAATAGAATATTATTAAATGCTTTCCATGTAATATAAATGGATATAACATATTGGGCAATCAGTGCAAAGTCATATTAATATTGGTGCCAATAGCATGGCGTGGCTTGGGTATTGGAGTGTTAAATAGGATAGCTTACAGCCAAATGACACAGAGCTTGTCACCCTCTGTATATTTGGCCATAAGAGTGAAGTATCGTCAAGGTAACTTGGTGCCAAATGTTAAGCTGCTTGATATCCTTAATCCTCAGTACAGCTGACCATTCTGTGTGATGCCACTCGTCATTGTTGCCAATAGCATGGCGTGGCTTGGGTATTGGAACGTTAAACAGGCTAGCTTACAGCCAAATGACACAGACCTTGTCATCCTCTGTATATTTGGCAATAAGAGTGAAGTATCGTCAGGCTAACTTGGTGCCAAATGTTAAGCTACTTGATATCCTTAATCCTCAGTACAGCTGACCATTATGTGTGATGCCACTCGTCATTGGTGCCAATGCACATAATGTAGCTTGGATTTCGACATATTTATTCCTTTCTATTTTACTGTCTTAATTAATTGTCTCCTTCATACGAGTCAGCCCTCATACGAGCATAAAGACAGTTTTATGGTTCTAATTTACTTCTTGTTAGTAGGCTAACGTATTATACCATAATAGGTTTTCCACTTTATATTGATTCTTTATATATCTGAATATTAAGGTGAATTTACAAGAAAAGAAAGATCAAAAATGCCAGTCACTAACTCATTCAACATAATCCCAAACTGAGACCAGTGGTTACCAAATAAGTAAAATATATTAGATTCAATTTACAGGCTTAACTAAACATTATGAATAATACTTCCCATACATTTAATCTTCTTTTTCTTTATTTTTAAAACCTTCAATATGCTATGAATTAGAAGAACGACGAGTCCATAGATAAACGTAAACGGTATGTATATTTTGTTTTTTTAGAACACTTTGTTTGATGATTGGACGCATTTGTAAATCTTATAACCTATAGGCCTACTATTTGTATAGGCCCTATTCTTGGCTATTCTGAGGAAGAATGGTGTTTACTTCACAATAAATAAATATAAATAAAAGTGTCACATATTAAAAAGGAGATTTTCATCGTTAAGTGTGTCTAAATTGGTGAATCACTAACAGTAAAATAAATTAGCTTGTTACAGACATTGCAATTACATCTGGGATTACTATTATAGTTAGGCCGCTTGGAGCGAGATATGTACTGAGTGCTGCAAGTGAGATAGAGAACTAATCTTCCTCCACTGTTTCATTCCATTTAAAAATTGCCGTGGCAACTAGGAAATGGTACGTCATTATCAGCAGTGACCATTGGTTCGTTTGATTAACACCAACGAACCAGGCTCAGAACTATTAAATAAAATCATTATTTAGTATTTACATAGCAATTCATCCTAACAATATCGCAATAAATTTGATGTAAACAATAAAGAGCAATTAAAAAACGTGTACAGTTCACATTACAGATACTTTTTTAACTAAACACTCTTGCCGAATTTGAACACTTGAAGGCAGAAGTTAGTCACGCCCGTGATGTACGGCAGCCGAGCGGTAGAAAGCTTCCCCTCCGCTACTGAAACCCCATAATCAATATAAAATGCAGGTCACTTTCTGTCCGACCCAATCGTAACATATCATGATTCCATTAACCCCATAAAAAATAGGTATCTTAAATTAAGATGTTTTTAAATCCATCCTTGTACCTCACAAGGCATTTCTGATTAGCATCTTCAAAAAATTTAATAAATAATGGAGAACATAGGAAATATTACGAAAAAATTACAAATTACATCTTGTGGTATAACACTTCCCAAAATGGTAATTGTAAATTTTAAAGATTATTTAGTTCAAGAAACTTTGTTTGTGTAAAAAAAGGCTTAACTATGTATTTAAAATTTAAATTATACATAAAATATATGAAAAACAATCAAATTCACAAGCTTATTGATATTTAGAATGTTAATTATAAAATACAATAAAATGGTGGTATAGTAATAAGTATTTTAAAATCAAAATAAAAAATTAATATCTTTTTTCCTCCAAATAACAACCGTTTAACATTAATAAATTTAATTTAACGTAACGATATAAATCTATCAATGTAGACCGGATTATTAACCTGTAGGCCTATATACATACCATGTGCATTTACAACATTATGTATTTTATTTACTGATTTGTATTTAAACGTCACATTTACGATAATTACTAAGAACACAATTACTATATAATGATAATTACATACTTTAGTATTGATAAATTGAACCATGGACAAAGTACACTATGTTTAATAAAATACACTGAATAAATACACGTGCTTTAATAATACAAATACTGTACCTTGCTTGAAGTGCTCATGTAATTTAGTTTAAATAAGTGGGGAATGAACATCAACTTTGTTTGGAAGGGCTATTTCATCCTTCAACAACAGTTGTTTAAAACTGTGAAAATCTAATTTCACCTTTTAATTTGAAAACTTTTTACAATTACTCAGAAAATTTTCTGAGTAATTGTAAAAAATTTTCTTAGACCTTAGAAAATTATGTAAATGTTTGTCCTCCACATAGTTATATAATAAAATGTAAAATACAGTAGCCTATGTAGGTGTTACCTAGCATATCAACGGAAGCAAACTGTATTGATAGGTTAATTACATGTTGTACTAATTATTTATTTATGCCTCTCTTTACTTGTTTTATAAAATTGCGTTCTGTTTATACTTGTTTCCTTTCCCATATGCGGTCAAATGAATAAAAATATACGTACTTTAAAGGCAATATGGGAAGTAAATATTGTAACGAATGTGTAACATGTGCAATATTGAGTCATTTCTCAATATTGCATGGTGAGTCAATACCACCGTACGTATTTATGAGGGTGGGTGGGTCAATACAACCGTACGTATATGGGAGATTGGGTGGGTCAATACCATCATACGTATTTGGGAGAGTGGGTGGGTCAATACCACCGTACGTATATGGGAAGGAGGGTGGGTGTCATTAATCGTTCGGCGCACGCTTGCCCTATCCGCCTTCGTTGCGTACCACCCGCACGAACAGGAAAATTCGCTCGGCGCACGCCCAGGGAGGAGCGGGTCGAGCCTGCGCGCTAAGCACCCCTTCGAAGATGAAGACGGAGCAAGGCTTGTTCGAGTAGCAAATGCAGAAAGTTCGAAGTATCGACCACAATTTCTTAGATGACTTCATAAGCTAAGGAAACGACTCCTGTAGAAAGACAAGAGAAGAGAAGGACAAGAATTCCTATTTTGTTTCAGTTTCACATTTTATTTAATGTGTGTAGTAATTTTGATTTTTTTTTTGCCGCTTTGCTTGGCTAACTTATCGATCTCATAAATATTGATTGCACATGTTTGTGGTATTGCTTTTAGTTTGTTACATTTTTTAGAACATTTTGTTAAGTTTGTATTATAGTGGATGGCCACATTCACTACATTTTTCTTACCTAGTAATTAACCCTGCTTACAACAATTTTGCCTTTACTCGTACGTGTTAATATTGTGTGATAATAGTTATAATTAACTGACTACCGATCCTTGTGTTGTTTACCCACAAACAGATTAACATAATTAACAGTGTTAAATCCTATAACCCTAGTGTTAACAGTGTATATGTTAAGTGCGACATATACCAACTACCGATCCTTGAGTGGTTCGCCTCTGGTTGGATCCCCACTGACTTGAGCTTCCCGCAGCAACCGAGTCAACATATTTGTACATAATAACTTTGACCTCTGGTTGGATCCCGCTGACTTGAGCTTCCCGCAGCAACCGAGTCAACATATTTTTACATAATAACTTTGACCTCTGGTTGGATCCCGCTGACTTGAGCTTCCCGCAGCAACCGAGTCAAAATATATGTACATAATAACTTTGATCTTTTTTACGGAGAGACATGATTTACTATCTAATAACCAGTTCGGGTTTCGAAGTGCGAAGTCAACAGTAGACGCAGTGATGCGTCTAATTGACAAGATATTGCAGGGAGTTGAAAAAGCCTTTGACTGTGTTGATCATAACACCCTGTTTCACAAACTAGAACACTACGGGATACGAGGAGTACCACTTAGTTGGATCAAGTCGTATCTCAGTAATAGAAAACAATTCGTCAAAATTTCGGACATACAATCGAGGGAGGGGTGTCTGAGATATGGAGTCCCTCAAGGTTCCATTCTCAGTCCTTTGCTCTTTTTGTTGTATGTCAATGATGTTGGCTCATCGCTACAACAAGGACAACTCATCCAGTACGCAGATGACACGACTCTCTGTTTCAGCGCGGAATCAAAGAATGAACTGGAAATCATGACTTTCACTGAGCTAAATAATTCTATCCAACATTTCAATGAGCTCAATCTTAAAACTAATCCAACAAAATCAACTTTCATAAAATTCTCCCTACGACAAATGGACACAGCACTGAGTCCAACTGTCATGTTAGACGAAACCGAGGTCTTAGAAGTGCTGTCGACTAAATTCCTTGGAATACACCTTGATCGAGGGTTGACATGGAATATCCACGTCGACAATGTCTGCTCAAAGCTGTCTTCAGGAATTTACGTTTTGAGACAGCTGTCCAAATACTGCCCAACTCAGGTACTGATGACGGCGTATTATGGAATAATATACCCACACCTTTCCTACGGAGTAATCTTATGGGGAGTTTGTGCAAGCACTCACTTTTATAGAATGTTCACCTTGCAGAAAAAAGCGGTCCGAATAATTGCAAAACTGCAATGGAGAGAGTCGTGCAGGCCAGCATTCAAAAATCTCAAACTGTTGACGCTTCCCTGCCTCTACATTTTGGAAACATCAATGTTTTTCATGTCAAAATGCGAACCCGTAAGAGGTAGCGAAATACACTCGTACGACACTAGAGGTAGGAAAAACTACCGTACTGGCAGACACAGGACGGTAGTTTACGAACGATTGCCTTCACAGGCAGGAGTTCAGTTTGTCAACAAGTTACCAAATTCGATTAAAAGTGCCGCAATGCCCAAGGCATTTAAAGCTCGTCTGAAAACTGCATTGATTTCAAAAGCATTTTACAGTACAGACAAGTTCATGGCACATAGTTGGGAGACCTTATAATTGGCTGACCGACAGAGAGGCTAGAGTGGGAAAATTTAGAATAAATGAGAATTGGAGTGTATGTTACAATTGTATGTATGTCTGTTATTTCGATGTAGCATGAATGGATAAAATTTTAGATATTTAATCAAGCAGCTTAATTCCTATTGACGATTGTAATACAATGTATTTTGTTTTGTAACTACGCAATAAAATATTTCTATCTATCTACCTTTGGTTGGATCCCGCTGACTTGAGCTTCCCGCAGCAACCGAGTCAACATATTTGTACATAATAACTTTGACCTCTGGTTGGATCCCGCTGACTTGAGCTTTCCGCAGCAACCGAGTCAACATATTTGTACATAATAACTTTGACCTCTGGTTGGATCCCGCTGACTTGAGCTTCCCGCAGCAACCGAGTCAACATATTTGTACATAATAACTTTGACCTCTGGTTGGATCCCGCTTACTTGAGCTTACCGCAGCAACCGAGTCAACATATTTGTAAATAATAACTTTGACCTCTGGTTGGATCCTCACTGTCTTGAGCTTTTCTAAGCAACCGAGTCAACATATTTTTGGTGTTAGAATTTCTTTTCGTCCAAAAATGATAATGAACACAACAAATATGATAAACATTACATAATATACCGTTATAACACTATACATATTCTAGTATGAGCTACTCAATATTGTGACGTTTTTTATGTCCTAATTTAAAAATAATTAATCACTATGTGGGTTTTACAAATAAGCAACACGATATACTAAACAATTACTAAATTTATTGAATCTATAAAATTAACTTATTACAATTAAATGGTTTACTTCCTTAACTTTTAACTATTGTGAAAAGTACAATTTACTATTAGGCCTACTGTTACAGTTAAACTAATTTATATTTACAATCTTAGATGGCATCAATAATTACAACTACTAATTGCAAAGTGACTTTACTCAATTCCCTTCTTTTAATTACAATTCTTAGCTCTATAAAGTGGCTTTCCTAGATTCTCTACTATTATTTACAATTACTAACTATAAAGTGACTCTACTGGATTCCCTACTACCTACAGTCCAATGCTAACAGTTCACTCACAGTTTCTTCAGTGTCCCTTCAGAAGTCGTCCACAAGTACCGCACTGCTCCTTCGTTGATCCCCACAACGAACCACTCACCGGTAACTTCTCCGTAACTTCACTATAAACGGACACTTCACTCGCACTGTAGAACTCGCGCACTGTCGCCGCAAACACCCGGGCTGTAGGCTCTAGACTCACTGACTCGCGCTGGTATCCGAACCGTATATATCACCTGCAGGTCTCTATCTAGAAGCTTCTTGAATTCCCCTGCGCCCGAAGTTCCGTGACAGAGCTAGCTCGTCAACCGAGAACAGTCTAGAAAGTCCATTGATGAGGTAGGGGCGTTCATGCGTAAACCACTGTGCCCCAAAGGTTATAAACAAGCAGGGCAGGTGGTCAGCGACCCATCCATTACTTCCGCATCACCGGTTCCCAGGATGGAGGCCAATCTGGATGTCACAATATGTAGGCGTGTTAAGTTATTTATTCTAAATATGGACAGTATGTATCAAATCAATTACCTGTAACTTTTTTGTGATAGTTTTTTTAATGCACATTTTCAATAGTATTTAATAAATTCGTATAGATTTTTACTACAATAACTTGTGTAATTGTAGTTTTAAACTGGTTTAGTCAACGTACGTGACCTCAGAGGGCTTGGTAGGAAAACATTGAGTGATACGTGTGTTAATACGAATAAAAAAGATACACAAATAACATACTAAATGGTCATATTAAAGTACAACATGTTTCAAAACAGAGTCAATTTTATAATTATAATGGTTTTATATCAATGCAGAGTAGCACGCAATATTCAAATATAAAGAATACACTAGGCCAAACAGTTTCAATCAAAGTTAACTAGGAACTAACGTCAATTGAGATAAAATAAAGCAATAAACAAAATATTGAACATTATTTTTGTGTATTCAAATTGTAGATACAAAATGTATAAGCTTATATTATAATAAATGATTGAATTGCAGTTAAAGAGACAACAAATTCAAAAATATAAATGTGTGAGAGCAGAAAGCTATTGCTAAGAAGTATCTATATACAGCAGTGTTGATATATGATGTTGTAGATTCAAAATATCAGACATATCAACATCCTTATTGATGGACAGAAATCCTAGAAAAAAGATAGATGCTACCGTCGAAATAAATTCATCTGAAGGAGATACAGACCGGGCCATAGTGCTGGGTGTCTGGGTTGAACTTGCGCACCAATATATTTCTCTCTCCAAGGAACGTTCAACATGCATGTTCAAGTCCAATGTCTCGGATAGAACAAAAGTAGTTGTTTTTTTAATGTGTTTTTATTATTTAATGATTTTTTTTACATGTTTCTTGTAGCACGCAACCAAAATTATTTGTAAAATCACAATATATTTGAAGCACTATTATTTAAATTATTGTTATTACTATCTCAATCGCTATTCCAGTTTTATATCTGTATAGCTGTGTTTTAAATTTATTTCTTATTTATATTTCCGTGAGGTACAGCAAAATGCTGTACGAACAGATAAATTATTTCCGTTAATTTAATTGATTTCCAATTATGCATTGTTAAAATTTAAGTCTTGCAATAACATAAAATAACCATTCAATCTCAAGTTTATAATATCAACAAAATCAATGTTGAATTTAAAAACATAAGTTCAATTATTAAATAAAACGTATTAAAATTCACTGAATTTCATCGAGTAAGCTATGTTTACGTTATCCATACAGGCACCAAACAGCAAATTACATAACACAGCAGCCAACATAAGTAAAATGTTGAGCAGACTGTACACAAAAGATGTAGGAGAAGTGTGATGGGGGATATGCACTATGCAGTCCAAGTGAACGTCACACAACACAAATATACCACAATATAAGCACAAAACGCACGAATATTTACAATGTAAGTACAAAATACACAAATATTTACAATATAAGTACAAAATGCACAGATATTTACAATATAAGTACACAATGCACAGATATTTACAATATAAGTACAAAATGCACAGATATTTACAATATAAGTACAAAATGCACAAATATTTACAATATAAGTACAAAATGCACAAATATTTACAATATAAGTACAAAATGCACAAATATTTACAATATAAGCACAAAATTCACAAATATTTACAATATAAGTACAAAATGCACAAATATTTACAATATAAGCACAAAATGCACAAATATTTACAATATAAGTACAAAATGCACAAATATTTACAATATAAGCACAAAATGCACAAATATTTACAATATAAGTACAAAATGCACAAATATTCGTGAAATTGTACTGATTTGTATTTTCCACCATACTCACCTACCTAAGACCAGAGGGATTCACAAAAGAATCATTGTGCTTATGTTGTAATATACTTGTGTTGTGTGACATTCAATTGTACTATGCTAATTAAAGAACTATATTGCCTATCTCGCTTGCACTATTTCTCCTGCACGCCTAGTACCACGGCCCGATCTGTACCATTTTCAAAACGGTTTTACTATGTGGATGATTAGGCTCGTACTGAATATGGTCAAAGTAAATCTGTGATTGTGATCAATGCAGTCGGAGCAATTACAAATTATAGATCAAAACGTTATAATGAATTGGCTTGAAACATCTATTTTATAACATGTAGTATATATATTACGGTTTGAATTCTAAGTTTTTGTAACCTTTATAACTACAGTAAAACTGTCCATACAACTTAAATAAGCTTGCTGATAATAGTCAACGATGATAATGAACTAAGATGCAACGGATTACAATGTTCATATAAGTGAACCTTATTACTGTGTTTATTATAACATAATACTGCAAGAGATAAACACATGTTCTACTGTGGTATAAAACTGTCTATACAACTTAAATAAGCTTGCTGATAATAGTCAACGATGATAATGAACTAAGATGCAACGGATTACAATGTTCATATAAGTGAACCTTATTACTGTGTTTATTATAACATAATATTGCAAGAGATAAACACATGTTCTACTGTGGTATAAAACTGTCCATACAACTTAAATAAGCTTGCTGATAATAGTCAACGATGATAATGAATTAAGATGCAACAGATTACAATGTTCATATAAGTGAACCTTATTACTGTGTTTATTATAACATAATATTGCAAGAGATAAACACATGTTCTACTGTGGTATAAAACTGTCCATACAACTTAAATAAGCTTGCTGATAATAGTCAACGATGATAATGAATTAAGATGCAACAGATTACAATGTTCATATAAGTGAACCTTATTACTGTGTTTATTATAACATAATACTGCAAGAGATAAACACATTTCTACTGTGGTATAAAACTGTCTATACAACTTAAATAAGCTTGCTGATAATAGTCAACGATGATAATGAATTAAGATGCAACGGATTACAATGTTCATATAAGTGAACCTTATACTGTGTTTATTATAACATAATACTGCAAGAGATAAACACATGTTCTACTGTGGTATAAAACTGTCTATAGAACTTAAATAAGCTTGCTGATAATAGTCAACGATGATAATGAATTAAGATGCAACGGATTACAATGTTCATATAAGTGAACCTTATTACTGTGTTTATTATAACATAATACTGCAAGAGATAAACACATTTCTACTGTGGTATAAAACTGTCTATACAACTTAAATAAGCTTGCTGATAATAGTCAACGATGATAATGAATTAAGTTGCAACGGATTACAATGTTCATATAAGTGAACCTTATTACTGTGTTTATTATAACATAATACTGCAAGAGATAAACACATGTTCTACTGTGGTATAAAACTGTCTATACAACTTAAATAAGCTTGCTGATAATAGTCAACGATGATAATGAACTAAGATGCAACGGTTTACAATGTTCATATAAGTGAACCTTATTACTGTGTTTATTATAACATAATACTGCAAGAGATAAACACATTTCTACTGTGGTATAAAACTGTCCATACAACTTAAATAAGCTTGCTGATAATAGTCAACGATGATAATGTACTTAGATGCAACGGATTACAATGTTCATATAAGTGAACCTTATTACTGTGTTTATTATAACATAATATTGCAAGAGATAAACACATGTTCTACTGTGGTATAAAACTGTCTATGCAACTTAAATAAGCTTGCTGATAATAGTCAACGATGATAATGAACTAAGATGCAACGGATTACAATGTTCATATAAGTGAACCTTATTACTGTGTTTATTATAACATAATACTGCAAGAGATAAACACGTGTTCTACTGTGGTATAAAACTGTCCATACAACTTAAATAAGCTTGCTGATAATAGTCAACGATGATAATGAACTAAGATGCAACGGATTACAATGTTCATATAAGTGAACCTTATTACTGTGTTTATTATAACATAATACTGCAAGAGATAAACAAGTGTTCTACTGTGGTATAAAACTGTCCATACAACTTAAATAAGCTTGCTGATAATAGTCAACGATGATAATGAACTAAGATGCAACGGATTACAATGTTCATATAAGTGAACCTTATTACTGTGTTTATTATAACATAATACTGAAAGAGATAAACACATTTCTACTGTGGTATAAAACTGTCCATACAACTTAAATAAGCTTGCTGATAATAGTCAACGATGATAATGAACTAAGATGCAACGGATTACAATGTTCATATAAGTGAACCTTATTACTGTGTTTATTATAACATAATACTGCAAGAGATAAACACATGTTCTACTGTGGTATAAAACTGTCTATACAACTTAAATAAGCTTGCTGATAATAGTCAACGATGATAATGAACTAAGATGCAACGGATTACAATGTTCATATAAGTGAACCTTATTACTGTGTTTATTATAACATAATACTGCAAGAGATAAACACATTTCTACTGTGGTATAAAACTGTCTATACAACTTAAATAAGCTTCCTGATAATAGTCAACGATGATAATGAACTAAGATGCAACGGATTACAATGTTCATATAAGTGAACCTTATTACTGTGTTTATTATAACATAATACTGCAAGAGATAAACACATTTCTACTGTGGTATAAAACTGTCTATACAACTTAAATAAGCTTGCTGATAATAGTCAACGATGATAATGAACTAAGATGCAACGGATTACAATGTTCATATAAGTGAACCTTATTACTGTGTTTATTATAACATAATACTGCAAGAGATAAACACATTTCTACTGTGGTATAAAACTGTCCATACAACTTAAATAAGCTTGCTGATAATAGTCAACGATGATAATGAACTAAGATGCAACGGATTACAATGTTCATATAAGTGAACCTTATTACTGTGTTTATTATAACATAATACTGCAAGAGATAAACACATGTTCTACTGTGGTATAAAACTTTCTATACAACTTAAATAAGCTTGCTGATAATAGTCAACGATGATAATGAACTAAGATGCAACGGATTACAATGTTCATATAAGTGAACCTTATTACTGTGTTTATTATAACATAATACTGCAAGAGATAAACACATTTCTACTGTGGTATAAAACTGTCTATACAACTTAAATAAGCTTGCTGATAATAGTCAACGATGATAATGAACTAAGATGCAACGGATTACAATGTTCATATAAGTGAACCTTATTACTGTGTTTATTATAACATAATACTGCAAGAGATAAACACATTTCTACTGTGGTATAAAACTGTCTATACAACTTAAATAAGCTTGCTGATAATAGTCAACGATGATAATGAACTAAGATGCAACGGATTAAAATGTTCATATAAGTGAACCTTATTACTGTGTTTATTATAACATAATACTGCAAGAGATAAACACATGTTCTACTGTGGTATAAAACTGTATATACAACTTAAATAAGCTTGCTGATAATAGTCAACGATGATAATGAACTAAGATGCAACGGATTACAATGTTCATATAAGTGAACCTTATTACTGTGTTTATTATAACATAATACTGCAAGAGATAAACACATGTTCTACTGTGGTATAAAACTGTCTATACAACTTAAATAAGCTTGCTGATAATAGTCAACGATGATAATGAACTAAGATGCAACGGATTACAATGTTCATATAAGTGAACCTTATTACTGTGCTTATTATAACATAATACTGCAAGAGATAAACACATGTTCTACTGTGGTATAAAACTGACCACTTTAATCCTGTATAAACTAAGTTACTGCTTGGATATTGCAGGTTAAATCCAATATTGCTACTGTAAAAGAATGTGTTTAGTGAAACTTGGGTAACTCCGACATTTTATTGATTTAGGGTCAATTTCTGTACTTTATGGCGTCTAAAAATAGACTTTCAAACTTTTTTAGACAATCAAAGTTTGTAAACTAAAAGAAAAAAATCCATTTACGACTCATTACTATTTCTCCAAACTTTGAAATTTCGTATACTTGGCTCCTAAATGCTCACTAAGAAAGGATTTTCCTCTCCGAACTCAGGACTCCATCCCACTGGACTCCAAAATTCCCGTGGTATACTTATGGAGTTATATTAAGTTATTGATTTATTTGATTAACAGTTGTTAAATAAAAACAAATTTAATAAAGTTGTGGTAGGATAACATTTTAAAATTAAAAATAATTGAGTACATTTGTAAATTATTCATTACATTGGCTTTTATAAATTGGATATTAGTTTAATAAATTGTTCTTCAAAAACGAAGTACCGGTATCTAGTTTAAGTAATTTTTTAATGTTGATTTATTTGTTGGATTTTTAAATTATATCTTGATTGCAAGTTTTCAAACTCAATATTATAACCGGCGAAGCGAGCGGGTTCAGATAGTAATTTATATGACTAAAAGGTTAAATTTTCTTTGACTAACTTATATAAGAGTTTTTCTATTTCAATATATTTTCAACTAAATAAATATATTGAAGTAACAACCTTTTCAAATAATCTGGAATTAAAACAATCTGAATCAAGTCTGTCCTAAGAAAGACTTAATCAAGCATAAAAGAATTGCTCATAATGTTACCATATTATTGTTCAACTCTTATTAATAGCTCAACTCAGCGTATTAACTTTACTTTAAAACATTTTATATTAAATCATTTATATTTACATTAAATATTACCTTCGTAAATATTTTAATATAAAGGTTTGTAAACAACATTTCAAAACTCCTGGAAAACGTTCCGCCTTACGTTAAGGCAACCAAAGTCTTGATTGCAGGAATGTTTCATAATGTTCCGTGTTTTCTCTTTCATGTAAAATGGAATTTGTTTAATTATTGAAGAGAAAACATTTACACTATGTTATTTGTTTGAGTTCTAATCAAGCTCTGCTAAGCTCATTAAGCTCCATATAATATTGTATTTAAAACATTTGAGAAACTTAAATATCTGCTATAGAAGTATACATGTTAGTAGCTGATCTAAAAAACTTAAATAAGGTTTTTTTAGTTTTTCAAAATGTCTAGTCATTATAAATGTTTTTGGGGTTATTTAAAAAAATAACGATATGTATTGAAACAATTATTTCACTACACTATTTACAAAAATAATATATTACTTAAGCGTACCAATTAAAACGAGTTGTTGTATTTAATGATCGGGACACAAAGATAAGAATAACATTATTTTTTATAAAGACAACAGAGTTTAATGAAAATTATGATTAAAAACAAAATAGGTGGTTTAACTTCAAGTATCACCCAATCATTGCAATGTTATTGGAAATATGAAATCTTCTCTGGCTGAGCCATTTTAAAGCAACCCAACATTTTTTCAGTATTACTAGTAACCTTTCTATAATATGAAAAACATTGAATTTGTTTAAAGTCCATGAAAAATATGATTTTGTAGGAAATACTGATAAAGTTTCATGATAAATATTATGAGAAAGTGCTTTAATGGTTTATGGATATGAAATAAAAATCGTCTTTACTATGGGTGAAGTTAGGAATATAAAGTCCTAATTTCCACTTAACCATTTGAGTAATTTTTACTATTGCCGATGTAAATCATTTTACATTTATTTCAGTAATTGTTGCTTCATATGTTCCTTTTAAAATATGTCGTATAAAGTTTAGTATTATAATTTCTCTGTTATTCATTTTCATATTAGACTCTGAATAAATGTATAACATATTTTTGAAATGTAAACTATGCACAAACTTACTCGTAAATACTCAAAAGTAATTAAGAAACTAAATTTATATTTTATGCCACAGTAACCAAAATACTATTGAATGATAAAATAATAGTCCTTCCTAAATTTCATTTCTTGGTTAATGAAAAAATGTTTCGGTTAATTTTTAGTTTTTTATTCGAAACTTCACTCGCCAGTTCATATGGGCCTGTAGGTCTGTATGTGAAATGTATTCAACTAGTGAAGCACTGACTGTTGGCTGAGTGGGGATTCGATCCTAGGAATTGCCCTGTGTACTTCGAAGCCTTTGGCACTGAGCTACGAAGCCGGCGGTATAAACGTTGAACCAAGAACTTAAAAATATAACTTTGCTAGTTATTTTGTCGGCACTAGTGGCACAGTGCTATAAACCAAGTACTTGGGGACAAAATGTTGTGGATATTGTAGGTATTAGGTTCTATACTCGATCCTCCTAATACTGACATGGCATCCGCTCAAAGACGAGGCCACTAGTACAGAAGTCTGTGGTGTTCATGTTGGGTAAGTCAGGGTCCGGATGTTGTGTAGAGAAAAGGACAGAGTATCTGGCTTGTCATTTAGCTGAAAATAAGACCAATACTACGTGATTCGGATTCCAAATTAAGCTATAGGCCCCTTAGTTGCCCTAGCTATTGGGCCATTAATAAACTGCTCTTTCTAAGGAACCGTCAACGTTAGTTAGTAACAATGACTAAACTTAATTTTCACGCATAACAAACATTCAATTACTGAACTAGAAAGTAATAGTGAGCATGATGTTAAACTGATTTCGCTATGGTTTTTATGCAATAGGTTAAATTTAAATATCAATAAATCATTTATAATAAATATTCCGTTATCTCCAAGCTTTGTATCTGATAGTAGTATTATGTTCTATACACTTGACTTCCTGTGATACAGTTTGTATTGTGGTAGTTTTCCTCAAACTAAATTTGTGAAATACCTTGGACTTTTAGATGACGATAAATTAAATTGGAGAGAGCATATTAAATCAATTAAAAATGTGCTTATTGTATTCCTTCGTAAATTTTATTATCTTCGTAATATGTGTCCTGATGTTGTTCTTAAGCAGATTTATTATGCTTTTCTACATGCTAGACTTAAATACGGGATATCATGTTGGGGTTGTACATTTACAAGTTATATTCAGCTTCCAATTAAAATACAAAAATATTTTATTAAAACAATATGTAGACAAAGTAGAAGATCTCAGTCAAGACCATGTTTTTCTCAATGGCAGATCCTGCCACTCAGAAATATGTATGTTTTTAAAGTACTGCTTTTGTTTTTTTTAAAGTTAGTGGCAACCTAGGTGTAGTAATCGATCGTTTAAATTATCAAAACACAATGCATGCGAACCAAATAAGAACTACAAGAGCAACAACATCTTTTTTCAAAAGATATTTATTTTCTTGGGTCCTAAATTTTACAATAAATTACCTTTTAATACTATTCGTGTAGTCTCTTTATCAATATTTAAAAACTCGTAAAAAAGTGCTTAATGAATCTTCCTGATAATGATTTGCATAATTTATTTTATATTGATCAATAGTGTCTTAAATAACCTTTGAAATGTCTTTTTTAGCGTTTTTATTTTAATATTATTATTTTTAAGTAATTCTTATTCAAATTAAGTTCTTCTGATGCTCCAGCACACTGACAGGGATTGAATTTCCCTAGTGTGTTTGTATTATTTCCACAGCAACTCTCATGTTATAGTGTACTAAATAACCTTCTTCATTTAATAATTAATTATATTCATTAAACATTATCATTGTATGAATACAGTATCTTTAAATACATAATTTAACAGTAGATGTTTGTTGTTATATAGTACAAAGTTTATTTAATTTAATGATTTTAAATTAAATAAACTTTCAATAAACAAAAATTCAAAAACTCAATAAACCAACCCCTAAAACTTAGGTAAGAAAATTGTTTTATCAATGAAAAGTACTTTTGTTACTGCGGCTTAAAATGTAATTTTTTTAACTAAGGATGTGCATGAATACATTCAAAAAATAAATTATAACTTTATTCAGAGTTTATAATACAAATGTACAATGGAACAATTATAATTCTAAAATTCAGTTTAAAAGACTGAATTTTGTAATTTATGATTTTATTATATTATTGACTGAAAGAAACTTGATTTAATTGCTTTGGAAATAAATATTGTTTTTCTTTTCGTTTCATTTCATTCGTCCCTTATATTCACGATTTGCCGTCTTATTGACGAAAAATGTATAATGAATGATGTGTTACACAGTAGATTCGTGGATAAACAATTTCACAACAATATAAAAGACAGGTATCTGTAGTCGAGGCCGTAAACACAGTAACTGAATTACCCAAGGGGCCAGTGGTACGGTGAACTCTACTAAACTCCCAATTCACGGCATATTGTATTTAATATTATCGTTCCTCTAAACAACGTGTATTGAAAACACAATCCTCTCCGAACGGATGAAATCGAACACCTTTTATTTCACGAGATAAGTGCTTACAATAAATATGTATCCATCACTAACATTATACGTTTTTAGAGGAAAGTAATTGTTATTATAATGAACAGATGAAATTAAATGTTTTATTGAAATAAATTACCCAAGAGCCTAATATGTTCCATAAAATGACTAGCAGAGTTATGTTCTTTGAACAGCACATATTACGTTGTTCAATAAACCAACCCCTAACGCTTAGGTAAGAAAATTGTTTTATCAATGAAAAGTACTTTTGTTACTGCGGCTTCAAATGTAATTTTTTTACTAAGGATGTGCATGAATACATTCCAAAAATAAATTATAAATGTATTCAGAGTTTATAATACAAATTTACGATGGAACAATTATAATTCGAAATGTTATACAACAAATTTTAAAAATAACGTAAATTCACAACTATTCAAATAAATATTAAAGCACTATAAATGGTAAAAATTAAACATACAAACTAAAACTTTTTTAAATCTTCCATGTCCTCCTAAGTATTTACGATATGTAAACTATGCATCTAAAAATAACAATTTAAGAAAAAGTATTTCGATCTAAAATGTTTCGTTAATATTCCTTTTTATCTTCCTTTTTATCTATTATTCTTTTTATCTTTTTTTATAATAAATGGTCCATGATAGAAAACCCTCAATAGAAAACTCTCAGATATAAAGTTGTTTAGAAAAAAATTATTCCACAGAACATATTTTTAAAATGTAAATGAATCTTCATTAAGACTAGCCTTACGATGTTTTTATTTTAATATTTGGACAAATGTAATTAATAGTTTTCTGTTGAATTATGCACTCTGTGCAGCCGATTATTTTCAATATTTTCACCTGATTATTTTCAGATGAACCATTTTTGTAAAAAATCAACACAGACAAAATAACTTCATCCCTCCCCCCTCCCCGAATTTCCTATGTCATTATGAACTCCTACTCTTCATCCAAATTATGAATCCCCTATAAGAAAGGTTCTAGTTAAAACTTCAAAATAACAGTCTATTGCTTGATCCGAGACCGTGATGTCACACGTAGGAGACCGTGATGTCACACGTAGGAGACCGTGATGTCACACGTATGAGACCGTGATGTCACACGTAGGAGACCGTGATGTCACACGTATGAGACCGTGATGTCACACGTAGGAGACCGTGATGTCACACGTAGGAGACCGTGATGTCACACGTAGGAGACCGTGATGTCACACGTAGGAGACCGTGATGTCACACGTAGGAGACCGTGATGTCACACGTAGGAGACCGTGATGTCACACATAGGAGACCGTGATGTCACACGTAGGAGACCGTGATGTCACACGTAGGAGACCGTGATGTCACACGTAGGAGACCGTGATGCCACACGTAGGAGACCGTGATGTCACACGTAGGAGACCGTGATGTCACACGTAGGAGACCGTGATGTCACACGTAGGAGACCGTGATGTCACACGTAGGAGACCGTGATGTCACACGTAGGAGACCATGATATCACACGTAGGAGACCGTGATGTCACACGTAGGAGACCGTGATGTCACACGTAGGAGACCGTGATGTCACACGTAGGAGACCGTGATGTCACACGTAGGAGACCGTGATGTCACACGTAGGAGACCGTGATGTCACACGTAGGAGACCGTGATGTCACACGTAGGAGACCATGATGTCACACGTAAGAGACCGTGATTTCACACGTAGGAGACCGTGATGTCACACGTATGAGATCGTGATGTCACACGTAGGAGACCGTGATGTCACACGTAGGAGACCGTGATGTCACACGTAGGAGACCGTGATGTCACACGTAGGAGACCGTGATGTCATACGTACGAGACCGTGATGTCACACGTATGAGACCGTGATGTCACACGTAGGAGACCATGATGTCACACTATGAGACCGTGATGTCACATGTAGGAGACCGTGATGTCACACGTATGAGACCGTGATGTCACACGTAGGAGACCGTGATGTCATACGTACGAGACCGTGATGTCACACATATGAGACCGTGATGTCACACGTAGGAGACCGTGATGTCACACGTAGGAGACCGTGATGTCACACGTAGGTTTACGCATTTTATGTTTATGTTTGTTTTTAGTGTTGTAATATTTGTCAATCAACAATCTATTGACAAAATATGTAATCACAAGAGTTTTATTAAAATACATTTTGACCTATCTGATAGAGGTAAGGCCTATTTAAGTTAATTTACCGATTTAAGTGGAGAAGATGAAAATGAAAAAATGAGAGGAAGATGAAAATGAACTATAATTTTTCAGTAGGAATTTATAGATATAATTTTGTCCACAAGCCTTAGTTCTCACTTACATGGTAGCTATAACAACCTATGTGAGTGAATTATAGCTTTTTTGTACCTCTTTAAATACCTTGTGTGTATATATATATATTTAAGCAAGGTATTCATCGAGTGCTTTGTATTAGTATTTCATTGAATAAAATAAATTGTTAAGTATAAATAATATATTTTAGCATTGTTATTTAGAATAATAATTCTATTACATAGTAACTTTTTGTAAGTTATTGCTTCATAAGACTCCTGTTTAAGTAATTAAGTTGTTGCTTGGAGTAAAGAAAGTATATATAATATGCTGCTAAATATCTTTAAATATAATTAATGCATACTCAAAAGAGACCTTGGCCTAACAAACAGCTGGCCGGGGTCTAACTATTCCCCCCACCTCTACCTTGGTTTGGCAGTCAAGTACCTGGTTATATATAAGAGGAGAGCCTTAATTTTAACTTGAATACGAGACATTGCTTTATTTGAATTTATTTTTTTCTGGTATGGAGGTACATAAATGTTAAGCCCATTAACAATAATCCTCTTGGGTCTATGTTCTGGAGAGAGTGAGGATACTTGCTATGAAGAGGTATAGTGGTAAGGTCCATTTTAACTTGGTTAAACAACTGTACACTGTGTTAAAGGTGTGTTAGAACGTAACACATGAGGTATTTGAGAACTTGGGAAGAAGTGTCTTACCTGTAGTGAAGTGGGAAATAAGTACGTGCGAATGTATCAGAATGAGGAAATGTAAGGAAGCATGTTGTTATTATTGCCTATTTTAAAGAAGAATTAATTTGCAAAAATATTGTGTTTTTTATCTAACATAATACAAATAAATATGATCGATATAACTGTTTCTCAATATTCAATATTGTAACCTGACATGGTTATGGTCTAAAATATTGACGTTTACAATCATGATAACTTGAAGGTTTAGCCTTTACGATCAGGAGTGCAGAAAAAACCGTTTCATAGCATAAAACTTATTATTAGTTTTGAAATAATTAATATTGTAGCATTTATTTTTATCACAATTCAAAGACATAATAGTTAAAGAAACATTTCAGTGAATCATACACTCTGTCGATATGCAAAAACAAATATTGATCAAACCCAGAACGCACTTATAGATAAAAGCATACAGTGCGGACGATATAAGATATAAGAATGTACAGAAGAATAATTTAACAAAAGCGTTTATCTTTGTGATTTATACAAGAAATATAAAGGTGTGAAAGAATGAAGAAACAGAGACGTGACAAGAGAGAGAGACTTTCAGAAGCTAACAATCGCAAATGTCTTGCGGTTAATCGTCGATGATCGAGTCTGACGTAGTTAACGACACTTTTTAACTACACTTGTGGATACAAGTTATTGTCACGTGTACATTTGAATATTACGTACATTTTTATTGCACTTATACTTAAACCTGCAGGACAGGTAAATGCTTTGAACCCTCAGATAATTGTTATTCAAGCGTAAAATAAAGCTTTTGTAACAATTAAATATAAAGTAAAATGTGAAAGTATAACTTTATCTGGTTTAAATCTCAACATTATGAGTGCCACTAATAACTATTGCTTTAATCTTACAAAATTGTAACCACGTACTTAACTTTATACAACGTTTTTTAAAATTAACGTAAATTGACAACCATTCAAATCAATATTAAAACACTACACATGGCAGTAGTTAAAACATGAAGCGTATAATACATGTATTTTCATGTATTTAAATGTATGTTCACAATGTAGTGAGGTCGATTTTAATTATTCTTTCCTGCACGTAAGTTCTAATGTAATGATTACATTGATATATTTTTTACTTATCTATTGCCTATGGTAGCCTATCATAATAAAAATAATTGTTGGATTAAATGTACTTAGTGGATATTTAATTTTTAATAAATAATTGTGTTAAAACCAATTATAATGCACATTAACAATATATATTTAGAGTGCTTTACCAAATAAAACGAACAAATATTACCTTTTTGATATTCGCTACATGACATAATAACTCTATATAAGTCAGCAATATGCAGGCTGTGGGATTGCCTGAGGGTGTTAATGGTGCCATAATTTTTGCAAACTCACGAGGGATTTCCTCACATTTTTTGCAATGGGCTTTCCTCACATATTCACTATTTAAAGTGGAAATAAATATCGCATGCTTGTACAGAAGGGAATTGTCATCCGTAGAATGTTTTATATTAAAACTCCCTTTCGTAACTTACATATAAAATATGTTTTAGACTACGCCTTTAAAGTAAAACTGTGCGTTTTGTTATTTCAAATACTGTTTACTATTTTATTATATCCATTTCATATGCATTAGCAAATTTATCAGGCTAGAGTAATGTAGCCAGACACAATACATTGTGAAGCTATGAGGGATTTATTTTCTTCATCCTACATTTTTGTTGGTAAAGTTTCAAGTTTAAAATTAATCTAATTTAGGACATTTCACTAAAAATAATTAATCTAATTAAGTATTTTGAGATTATTTGACAATCAATCGTAATTGATCAACAAATAGTAATTTGACTTTATTTTTCGGGTAAAGTAAAAGTGAAATCTACTTATATTAAAGTAAAAATAATCTACTAATTAATTGTTTGCCTCGCTTAAATTGTTGAGGATATCAAATCATAAACGAATGAATCCTTCTAGATTATTAATGAATTTAGCAGGTTTTTATTTATATGACCATTACCACTGTACGTGAAGGGGTGGGCGGCTGGGTCAGTAACACTGTACGTGTAGGGGTGGGCAGGGGGGTCAGTACCACTGTACGTGTAGGGGTGGGTAGGTGGGTCAGTACAGTTACTTACATTCTGTGCGTGTATTGTTATAGTTAATACTAGTTGTAATGGTTGATCAATATTGTTAAATCCAACAATATAATAGAGTAATTGTTTTAAAGTTGAAAGAAATGTTACTAAGGTGTCATAGTTATGTGTTTGAATGGGCGGGTGGGTGTATGTAATAACTAAACCTCATGTACACACACACACACCCAATATATGTGACTGCTAAACGGATTATAAATGAGTTATGTACAACAAATACACACACGCTGCCTTAGTATTTACCAGCATCTCTTAAAACTGATTGAGCTCTGTGTTTATAATCATGTAAGTGATATTTTTTATTTGCTCATATATCTTATAAATTTAAATACTACGTTATCAATTATTTCTAAACTAATATTTGTTGCTGTAAAACGTTATTTCTGCACTCCTGATCCTGCAAACTCCTCAGTTAAATGATTGTTTGCAGTTATGGATGTTTAAGCTTTATTTCTACTTCAATAGTTTTACCACATATGTTCGTTATTAGGGATATTAGGGAAAATTATAGCTCACTCTAAGGTTACAATAGTGGGACGAAATGAAACTTTATAGTTGATGAGGGAAGATAACGTTAACATGTATTTAACTTATAAATAACTAGGCAGTAGGCAAGGGGTCCTGCCTAAAATAACTAGGCAGTAGGCGAGGGGTCCTGCCTAAAATAACTAGGCAGTAGGCAAGGGGTCCTGCCTAAAATAACTAGGCAGTAGGCAAGGGGTCCTGCCTAAAATAACTAGGCAGTAGGCAAGGGGTCCTGCCTAAAATAACTAGGCAGTAGGCAAGGGGTCCTGCCTAAAATAACTAGGCAGTAGGCAAGGGGTCCTGCCTAAAATAACTAGGCAGTAGGCAAGGGGTCCTGCCTAAAATAACTAGGCAGTAGGCAAGGGGTCCTGCCTAAAATAACTAGGCAGTAGGCAAGGGGTCCTGCCTAAAATAAAACTCTCCAACATTTTAGCTATTGTAAATACTAGGCAGTAGGCAAGGGGTCCTGCCTAAAATAACTAGGCAGTAGGCAAGGGGTCCTGCCTAAAATAAAACTCTCCAACATTTTAGCTATTGTAAATACTAGGCAGTAGGCAAGGGGTCCTGCCTAAAATAAAACTCTCCAATATTTTAGCTATTGTAAATACTAGGCAGTAGGCAAGGGGTCCTGCCTAAAATAAAACTCTCCAATATTTTAGCTATTGTAAATACTAGGCAGTAGGCAAGGGGTCCTGCCTAAAATAAAACTCTCCAATATTTTAGCTATTGTAAATACTAGGCAGTAGGCAAGGGGTCCTGCCTAAAATAAAACTCTCCAATATTTTAGCTATTGTAAATACTAGGCAGTAGGCAAGGGGTCCTGCCTAAAATAAAACTCTCCAATATTTTAGCTATTGTAAATACTAGGCAGTAGGCAAGGGGTCCTGCCTAAAATAAAACTCTCCAATATTTTAGCTATTGTAAATACTAGGCAGTAGGCAAGGGGTCCTGCCTAAAATAAAACTCTCCAATATTTTAGCTATTGTAAATACTAGGCAGTAGGCAAGGGGGTCCTGCCTAAAATAAAACTCTCCAATATTTTAGCTATTGTAAATACTAAGCAGTAGGCAAGGGGTTCTGCCTAAAATAAAACTCTCCAACATTTTAGCTATTGTAAATACTAAGCAGTAGGCAAGGGGTCCTGCCTAAAATAAAACTCTCCAACATTTTAGCTATTGTAAATACTAGGCAGTAGGCAAGGGGTCCTGCCTAAAATAAAACTCTCCAATATTTTAGCTATTTTAAATACTAGGCAGTAGGCAAGGGGTCCTGCCTAAAATAAAACTCTCCAACATTTTAGTTATTGTAAATAATAGGCAGTAGGCAAGGGGTCCTGCCTAAAATAAAACTCTCCAATATTTTAGCTATTGTAAATACTAGGCAGTAGGCAAGGGGTCCTGCCTAAAATAAAACTCTCCAATATTTTAGCTATTGTAAATACTAGGCAGTAGGCAAGGGGTCCTGCCTAAAATAAAACTCTCCAACATTTTAGCTATTGTAAATACTAGGCAGTAGGCAAGGGGTCCTGCCTAAAATAAAACTCTCCAACATTTTAGCTATTGTAAATACTAGGCAGTAGGCAAGGGGTCCTGCCTAAAATAAAACTCTCCAACATTTTAGCTATTGTAAATACTAGGCAGTAGGCAGGGGGTCCTGCCTAAAATAAAACTCTCCAACATTTTAGCTATTGTAAATACTAGGCAGTAGGCAAGGGGTCCTGCCTAAAATAAAACTCTCCAACATTTTAGCTATTGTAAATACTAGGCAGTGGCCTAGGGGTCCTGCCTAAAATAAAACTCTCCAACATTTTAGCTATTGTAAATACTAGGCAGTAGGCAAGGGGTCCTGCCTAAAATAAAAACTCTCCAACATTTTAGCTATTGTAAATACTAGGCAGTAGGTAAGGGATCCTGCCTAAAATAAAACTCTCCAACATTTTAGCTATTGTTAATACTAGGCAGTGGCCTAGGGGTCCTGCCTAAAATAAAACTCTCCAACATTTTAGCTATTGTAAATACTAGGCAGAAGGCAAGGGGTCCTGCCTAAAATAAAACTCTCCAACATTTTAGCAATTGTAAATACTAGGCAGTAGGCAAGGGGTCCTGCCTAAAATAAAAACTCTCCAACATTTTAGCTATTGTAAATACTAGGCAGTAGGTAAGGGGTCCTGCCTAAAATAAAACTCTCCAACATTTTAGCTATTGTAAATACTAGGCAGTAGGTAAGGGGTCCTGCCTAAAATAAAACTCTCCAACATTTTAGCTAGTGTAAATACTAGAAAGTAGGCAAGGGGTCCTGCCTAAAATAAAACTCTCCAACATTTTAGCTATTGTAAATAATAAGCAGTAGGCAAGGGGTCCTGCCTAAAATAAAACTCTCCAACATTTTAGCTATTGTAAAAATGATCTCTACGTCTGCCGGCCCCCCCATGGCGAGACTGGATATTCCATTCATTCACTGAACGAATGGTAACTAACAGGCAAACACACATACTATTAATAGTTAAATTAACTTTTCAAACAATACTTTTTGAGGATTTAAATATTTTTTAAATGGGTCTCTACGTTTGCCGGCCTTCCCTTAGTGAGATTGGATGGACCATGCTTCAGTTGATCAAAAGGTTAACTAACAGGCAACTGAAATGAAATAATAACTTTAATTTTTTAACAGTTTAGTTTTAAAATCACTTTTTCCGTTTTTTTATTTATTTTTTTTTATTTATTTTTTTTTTTATTTTTTTTTTTTTTTTAATAATGCACTATCACTTTTTCCGTATAAAAACCATGATTTTTCAAAATAAATGTTGTATACAATGTATAGAAACCATGAATTTTTTAAAATTAATATTTGTCCTGTTAAATAAATAACATTTTAACGGAAAATATTATCAGCGGTGAACTTTTTATATTCAACGAATTGGCCTGAATCCCAAGGGGGTTTGGGGGCGAAGCCCCAACGAGCATGGCGAGTTTTATTACCTAAGCTTAAAATAGGTACCAAACTAATAAGATAATATGAAAATAATCAAATGGCCTTCTCGTCTTTCTTTAGTATGAAATTGAATATTTTGGTTATTCTGATTTTCGTTTTTCCCAAGTAGACTAGGAACTTAAAAATACTTACTCCGAAACCATAAAGCATTTATGCAGGACCGGTTGATTAAGCATATTAAAATTAAATCTTTTATAAGATGCGTTTATAAAAACTTTCTGCACGAAAGTTTGAGAAAAATGTAAACGTGCAATAGAAATGTATAAGAAATAATTGATTTTATAAGATTGACACCAGAATAAACTGGTTATAAAATGATGCATCATTAAAAGTTGGGAAAGTTATGAGTAGATTTGTAATTATAGTTGACAATAAGTATATTTTTTAAATGTTTTTAAGCCTCAATTTTAACTGCTAGTTAAAATATTTATGTTAAGTTGTAATAAATTGAATACACGTCATTGCTGCAAAAAAAATTTTCATTTTAGTAGGTAATATTTTGTGATATAATATAGCAAACAATTTGATAGAAATATAGTATGCATTTTTTTCAATTAAGACAAAGATTTTTATTTTTCAAATATTTATCTACAATAAGTACTCTGTGGTCAAGCTTTATTGATATTTTTACCACAGAGCAGGCTTTATTAAAAAAAAATTAATTCAGTCTGCTTGGATAAATTATGAATAAGTTCGGTTGCATTTTTTTATAAATGCTGCAATAAGCGTAAAAATAAATTGGCAATCACATTAAATTTGTTCAAATATAATTGTAATTCTATTATTTATGTTTTCTTTTTTCAAGTAAGATCGTTTTAAATAAGTAGTGGTTTATTTATATAATATCTATGATCATTTTATTTCCGATTCATGTAGATGATCTACAAGTAGTGTTTCCAAGACCCACTTTCCTTATTTTCATTGTTCATTTTGTATTTTTTGTGATCAATATTGTTTGTTTTATTTAAGGGTATATTGTAATTTTTATTAATTTATGTAATTTAATTTCTCCTTGCCAAGGAGTTTTCATGAGCACTTATAGAGTTACTCAGTTGTATTTCTCGAGAGATAAAAATATTATTAGCGGATGATCACTTACTTACTGTCCTGAGTGGCCCGCGTCCTTTAAAGAGTAGTAGGACTAAAAATATAAATAACAGATTGATTTTTTTATACATTATAGAAAACAAGTAAAACAACAAAAATATTTAAAGAAAATATGTTTGGAAATACCTCTTCAGCGTTAGTTGTTAATATTTGTTTACTGTAGTGATTACGATATTCCTCCTTATTCTAGCATAGAATGTAATAACTAGTAGATTGCTTTTTAAAATTAATTTTACTTATGAGAATAAGTTAAAACATTTTTCACTCACGATAGTGCCCTGTGTCTTTTGTAAGAAGAAAAAAAAGAAGCAAACTATCTTAAATTTTATTTCCAGAAGAATGTTTCAACATAATAAATTGTCAATGTTTAACCCTATTTGTAACTCTAATTCAGTTTTAAAGGCTATAGTAGGTAATATTTCCATATTGTTAGACAACCTATGTAAATTAATGTGTATGGATGGCTAATTGTAGTTTATTTTTAATTTTACATGTTAGATTAGGCGTTTAAAGTTTCTTAAGTTTTTTTCTATGTTTAAGTCCCCATTGACAGATGTATATGATGTTACAAGATTGGTCATCGTACTAACACTGCTTCTAACATTACTAAGCTTGACAATCAAGGGACCTGACACTTGTCAGAGTAGGACATTAACTAAGTAGCTGGTAATATTTGCTATCACATATGTGAAATGCTGTAAACTTGACAACCAAGGGACCTGACACTTGTCAGAGTAGGACATTAACTAAGTAACTGTTAATATTTGCTATCACATAATATGTGAAATGCTGTAAACTTGACAACCAAGGGACCTGACACTTGTCAGAGTAGGACATTAACTAAGTAGCTGTTAATATTTGCTATCACATATGTGAAATGCTGTAAACTTGACAACCAAGGGACCTGACACTTGTCAGAGTAGGACATTAACTAATTAGCTGTTAATATTTGCTATCACATATGTGAAATGCTGTAAACTTGACAACCAAGGGACCTGACACTTGTCAGAGTAGGACATTAACTAAGTAACTGTTAATATTTGCCATCACATATGTGAAATGCTGTAAACTTGACAACCAAGGGACCTGACAGTTGTCAGAGTAGGACATTAACTAAGTAGCTGTTAATATTTGCTATCACATATGTGAAATGCTGTAAACTTGACAACCAAGGGACCTGACACTTGTCAGAGTAGGACATTAACTAAGTAGCTGTTAATATTTGCTATCACATATGTGAAATGCTGTAAACTTGACAACCAAGGGACCTGATACTTGTCAGAGTAGGACATTAACTAAGTAGCTGTTAATATTTGCTATCACATATGTGAAATGCTGTAAACTTGACAACCAAGGGACCTGACACTTGTCAGAGTAGGACATTAACTAAGTAGCTGTTAATATTTGCAGTTACTTACATTCTTTAATCAGTACAGTTACTTACATTCTGTGCGTGTATTGTTATAGTTAATACTAGTTGTAATGGTTGATCAATATTGTTAAATCCAACAATATAATAGAGTAATTGTTTTAAAGTTGAAAGAAATGTTACTAAGGTGTCATAGTTATGTGTTTGAATGGGCGGGTGGGTGTATGTAATAACTGAACCTCATGTACACACACACACGCTCACTGGTCAATCCCAATATATGTGACTGCTAAACGGATTATAAATGAGTTATGTACAACAAATACACACACGCTGCCTTAGTATTTACCAGCATCTCCTAAAACTGATTGAGCTCTCTGTTTATAATCATGTAAGTGATATTTTTTATTTGCTCATATATCTTATAAATTTAAATACTACGTTATCAATTATTTCTAAACTAATATTTGTTGCTGTAAAACGTTATTTCTGCACTCCTGATCCTGCAAACTCCTCAGTTAAATGATTGTTTGCAGTTATGGATGTTTAAGCTTTATTTCTACTTCAATAGTTTTACCACATATGTTCGTTATTAGGGATATTAGGGAAAATTATAGCTCACTCTAAGGTTACAATAGTGGGACGAAATGAAACTTTATAGTTGATGAGGGAAGATAACGTTAACATGTATTTAACTTATAAATAACTAGGCAGTAGGCAAGGGGTCCTGCCTAAAATAACTAGGCAGTAGGCGAGGGGTCCTGCCTAAAATAACTAGGCAGTAGGCAAGGGGTCCTGCCTAAAATAAAACTCTCCAACATTTTAGCTATTGTAAATACTAGGCAGTAGGCAAGGGGTCCTGCCTAAAATAACTAGGCAATAGGCGAGGGGTCCTGCCTAAAATAACTAGGCAGTAGGCAAGGGGTCCTGCCTAAAATAACTAGGCAGTAGGCGAGGGGTCCTGCCTAAAATAACTAGGCAGTAGGCGAGGGGTCCTGCCTAAAATAACTAGGCAGTAGGCGAGGGGTCCTGCCTAAAATAACTAGGCAGTAGGCAAGGGGTCCTGCCTAAAATAACTAGGCAGTAGGCAAGGGGTCCTGCCTAAAATAACTAGGCAGTAGGCGAGGGGTCCTGCCTAAAATAACTAGGCAGTAGGCAAGGGGTCCTGCCTAAAATAACTAGGCAGTAGGCGAGGGGTCCTGCCTAAAATAACTAGGCAATAGGCGAGGGGTCCTGCCTAAAATAACTAGGCAGTAGGCAAGGGGTCCTGCCTAAAATAACTAGGCAGTAGGCGAGGGGTCCTGCCTAAAATAACTAGGCAGTAGGCGAGGGGTCCCGCCTAAAATAACTAGGCAGTAGGCAAGGGGTCCTGCCTAAAATACCTAGGCAGTAGGCGAGGGGTCCTGCCTATAATAACTAGGCAGTAGGCAAGGGGTCCTGCCTAAAATAAAACTCTCCAACATTTTAGCTATTGTAAATACTAGGCAGTAGGCAAGGGGTCCTGCCTAAAATAAAACTCTCCAACATTTTAGCTATTGTAAATACTAGGCAGTAGGCAAGGGGTCCTGCCTAAAATAAAACTCTCCAACATTTTAGCTATTGTAAATACTAGGCAGTAGGCAAGGGGTCCTGCCTAAAATAACTAGGCAGTAGGCAAGGGGTCCTGCCTAAAATAATTAGGCAGTAGGCAAGGGGTCCTGCTTAAAATAACTAGGCAGTAGGCAAGGGGTCCTGCCTAAAATAACTAGGCAGTAGGCAAGGGGTCCTGCCTAAAATAACTAGGCAGTAGGTAAGGGGTCCTGCCTAAAATAAAACTCTCCAACATTTTAGCTATTGTAAATACTAGGCAGTAGGCAAGGGGTCCTGCCTAAAATAAAACTCTCCAACATTTTAGCTATTTTAAATACTAGGCAGTAGGCAAGGGGTCCTGCCTAAAATAAAACTCTCTAACATTTTAGCTATTGTAAATACTAGGCAGTAGGCAAGGGGTCCTGCCTAAAATAACTAGGCAGTAGGCAAGGGGTCCTGCCTAAAATAAAACTCTCCAATATTTTAGCTATTGTAAATACTAGGCAGTAGGCAAGGGGTCCTGCCTAAAATAAAACTCTCCAACATTTTAGCTATTGTAAATACTAGGCAGTAGGCAAGGGGTCCTGCCTAAAATAAACTCTCCAATATTTTAGCTATTGTAAATACTAGGCAGTAGGCAAGGGGTCCTGCCTAAAATAAAACTCTCCAACATTTTAGCTATTGTAAATACTAGGCTGTAGGCAACGGGTCCTGCCTAAAATAAAACTCTCCAACATTTTAGCTATTGTAAATACTAGGCAGTAGGCAAGGGGTCCTGCCTAAAATAAAACTCTCCAACATTTTAGCTATTGTAAATACTAGGCAGTAGTCAAGGGGTCCTGCCTAAAATAAAACTCTCCAACATTTTAGCTATTGTAAATACTAGGCAGTAGGCAAGGGGTCCTGCCTAAAATAAAACTCTCCAACATTTTAGCTATTGTAAATACTAGGCAGTAGGCAAGGGGTCCTGCCTAAAATAAAACTCTCCAACATTTTAGCTATTGTAAATACTAGGCAGTAGGCAAGGGGTCCTGCCTAAAATAAAACTCTCCAACATTTTAGCTATTGTAAATACTAGGCAGTAGGCAAGGGGTCCTGCCTAAAATAAAACTCTCCAACATTTTAGCTATTGTAAATACTAGGCAGTAGGCAAGGGGTCCTGCCTAAAATAAAACTCTCCAACATTTTAGCTATTGTAAATACTAGGCAGTAGGCAAGGGGTCCTGCCTAAAATAAAACTCTCCAACATTTTAGCTATTGTAAATACTAGGCAGTAGGCAAGGGGTCCTGCCTAAAATAACTAGGCAGTAGGCAAGGGGTCCTGCCTAAAATAAAACTCTCCAATATTTTAGCTATTGTAAATACTAGGCAGTAGGCAAGGGGTCCTGCCTAAAATAAAACTCTCCAACATTTTAGCTATTGTAAATACTAGGCAGTAGGCAAGGGGTCCTGCCTAAAATAAACTCTCCAACATTTTAGCTATTGTAAATACTAGGCAGTAGGCAAGGGGTCCTGCCTAAAATAAAACTCTCCAACATTTTAGCTATTGTAAATACTAGGCAGTAGGCAAGGGGTCCTGCCTAAAATAAAACTCTCCAACATTTTAGCTATTGTAAATACTAGGCAGTAGGCAAGGGGTCCTGCCTAAAATAAAACTCTACAACATTTTAGCTATTGTAAATGCTAGGCAGTAGGCAAGGGGTCCTGCCTAAAATAAAACTCTCCAACATTTTAGCTATTGTAAATACTAGGCAGTAGGCAAGGGGTCCTGCCTAAAATAAAACTCTCCAACATTTTAGCTATTGTAAATACTAGGCAGTAGGCAAGGTGTCCTGCCTAAAGTAAAACTCTCCAACATTTTAGCTATTGTAAATACTAGGCAGTAGGCAAAGGGTCCTACCTAAAATAAAACTCTCCAACATTTTAGCTATTGTAAATACTAGGCAGTAGGCAAGGGGTCCTGCCTAAAATAAAACTCTCCAAGATTTTAGCGATTGTAAATACTAGAAAGTAGGCAAGGGGTCCTGCCTAAAATAAAACTCTCCAACATTTTAGCTATTGTAAATACTAGGCAGTAGGCAAGGGGTCCTGCCTAAAATAAAACTCTCCAACATTTTAGCTATTGTAAATACTAGGCAGTAGGCAAGGGGTCCTGCCTAAAATAAAACTCTCCAACATTTTAGCTATTGTAAATACTAGGCAGTAGGCAAGGGGTCCTGCCTAAAATAAAACTCTCCAACATTTTAGCTATTGTAAATACTAGGCAGTGGCCTAGGGGTCCTGCCTAAAATAAAACTCTTCAACATTTTAGCTATTGTAAATACTAGGCAGTAGGCAAGGGGTCCTGCCTAAAATAAAACTCTCCAACATTTTAGCTATTGTAAATACTAGGCAGAAGGCAAGGGGTCCTGCCTAAAATAAAACTCGCCAACATTTTAGCTATTGTAAATACTAGGCAGTAGGCAAGGGGTCCTGCCTAAAATAAAACTCTCCCTTATTTTAGCTATTGTAAATACTAGGCAGTAGGCTAGGGGTCCTGCCTAAAATAAAACTCTCCAACATTTTAGCTATTGTAAATACTAGGCAGTAGGCAAGGGGTCCTGCCTAAAATAAAACTCTCCAACATTTTAGCTATTGTAAATACTAGGCAGTAGGCAAGGGGTCCTGCCTAAAATAAAACTCTCCAACATTTTAGCTATTGTAAATACTAGGCAGTAGGCAGTTGGTCCTGCCTAAAATAAAACTCTCCAACATTTTAGCTATTGTAAATACTAGGCAGTAGGCAAGGGGTCCTGCCTAAAATAAAACTCTCCAACATTTTAGCTATTGTAAATACTAGGCAGTAGGCAAGGGGTCCTGCCTAAAATAAAACTCTCCAACATTTTAGCTTTTGTAAATATGGTCTCTACGTCTGCCGGCCTCCCCGTGGCGAGACTGGATATTCCATTCATTCACTGAACGAATGGTTAACTAACAGGCAAACACACATACTATTAATAGTTAAATTAACCTTTCAAACAATACTTTTTGAGGATTTAAATATTTTTTAAATGGGTCTCTACGTTTTCCGGCCTCCCCATAGCGAGATTGGATGGACCATGCTTCAGTTGATCGAAATGTTAAGTAACAGGCAACTGAAATCAATTAATAACTTTAGTTTTTTAACAGCTTACTTTTAAAATCACTTTTTCCATTTTTTTTTTTTTTTTTTTTTTTTTTAATTCACTATCACTTTTTTTACTATCACTTTTTCCGTATAAAAACCATGATTTTTCAAAATAAATGTTGTTTACAATGTATAGAAACCATGATTTTTTTTTAAATTAACATTTGTCCTGTTAAATAAATAACATTTTAACGGAAAATATTATCAGCGGTGAACTTTTTATATTCAACGAATTGGCCTGAATCCCAAGGGGGTTTGGGGGCGAAGCCCCCAACGAGCATGGCGAGTTTTATTACCTAAGCTTAAAATAGGTACCAAACTAATAAGATAATATGAAAATAATCAAATGGCCTTCTCGTCTTTCTTTAGTATGAAATTGAATATTTTGGTTATTCTGATATTCGTTTTTCCCAAGTCGACTAGGAACTTAAAAATACTTACTCCGAAGCCATAAAGCATTTATGCAGGACCGGTTGATTAAGCATATTAAAATTAAATCTTTTATAAGATGCGTTTATAAAAACTTTGTGCACGAAAGTTTGAGAAAAATGTAAACGTGCAATAGAAATGTATAAGAAATAATTGATTTTATATGATTGACACCAGAATAAACTGGTTATAAAATGATGCATCATTAAAAGTTGGGAAAGTTATGAGAGATTTGTAATTATAGTTGACAATAAGTATATTTTTTAAATGTTTTTCAGCCTGAATTTTAACTGCTAGTTAAAATATTTATGTTAAGTTGTAATAAATTGAATACACGTCATTGCTGCAAAAAAAATTTTCATTTTAGTAGGTAATATTTTGTGATATAATATAGCAAACAATTTGATAGAAATATAGTATGCATTTTTTTTCAATTAAGACAAAGATTTTTATTTTTCAAATATTTATCTACAATAAGTGCTCTGTGGTCAAGCTTTATTGATATTTTTACCACAGAGCAGGCTTTATTTTTAAAAAAATAATTCAGTCTGCTTGGATAAATTATGAATAAGTTCGGTTGCATTTTTTTATAAATGCTGCAACAAGCGTAAAAATAAATTGGCAATCACATTAAATTTGTTCAAATATAATTGTAATTCTATTATTTATGTTTTCTTTTTTCAAGTTAGATCGTTTTAAATAAGTAGTGGTTTATTTAAATAATATCTATGATCATTTTACTTCCGATTCATGTAGATGATCTACAAGTAGTGTTTCCAAGACCCACTTTCCTTATTTTCATTGTTCATTTTGTATTTTTTGTGATCAATATTGTTTGTTTTATTTAAGAGTATATTGTAATTTTTATTAATTTATGTAATTTAATTTCTCCTTGCCAAGGAGTTTTCATGAGCACTTTTAGAGTTACTCAGTTGTATTTCTCGAGAGATAAAAATATTATTATTAGCGGTTGATCACTTACTTACTGTCCTGAGTGGCCCGCGTCCTTTAAAGAGTAGTAGGACTAAAAATATAAATAACAGATTGATTTTTTTATACATTACAGAAAACAAGTAAAACAACAAAAATATTTAAAGAAAATATGTTTGGAAATACCTCTTCAGCGTTAGTTGTTAATATTTGTTTACTGTAGTGATTACGATATTCCTCCTTATTCTAGCATAGAATGTAATAACTAGTAGATTGCTTTTTAAAATTAATTTTACTTATGAGAATAAGTTAAAACATTTTTCACTCACTATAGTGCCCTGTGTCTTTTGTAAGAAGAAAAAAGAAGCAAACTATCTTAAATTTTATTTCCAGAAGTATGTTTCAACATAATAAATTGTCAATGTTTAACCCTATTTGTAACTCTAATTCAGTTTTAAAGGCTATAGTAGGTAATATTTCCATATTGTTAGACAACCTATGTAAATTAATGTGTATGGATGGCTAATTGAAGTTTATTTTTAATTTTACATGTTAGATTAGGCGTTTACAGTTTCTTAAGTTTTTTTCTATATTTAAGTCCCCAGTGACGGATGTAAATGATGTTACAAGATTGGTCATCGTACTAACACTGCTTCTAACATTACTAAGCTTGACAACCAAGGGACCTGACACTTGTCAGAGTAGGACATTAACTAAGTAGCTGGTAATATTTGCTATCACGTATGTGAAATGCTGTAAAATTGACAACCAAGGGACCTGACACTTGTCAGAGTAGGACATTAACTAAGTAGCTGTTAATATTTGCTATCACATATGTGAAATGCTGTAAACTTGACAACCAAGGGACCTGACACTTGTCAGAGTAGGACATTAACTAAGTAGCTGTTAATATTTGCTATCACATATGTGAAATGCTGTAAAATTGACAACCAAGGGACCTGACACTTGTCAGAGTAGGACATTAAGTAAATAACTGTTAGTATTTGCTATCACATATGTGAAATGCTGTAAACTTGACAACCAAGGGACCTGACACTTGTCAGGGTAGGACATTCACTAATTAGCTGTTAATATTTGCTATCACATATGTGAAATGCTGTAAACTTGACAACCAAGGGACCTGACACTTGTCAGAGTAGGACATTAACTAAGTAGCTGTTAATATTTGCTATCACATATGTGAAATGCTGTAAACTTGACAACCAAGGGACCTGACACTTGTCAGAGTAGGACATTAACTAAGTAGCTGTTAATATTTGCTATCACATATGTGAAATGCTGTAAACTTGACAACCAAGGGACCTGACACTTGTCAGAGTAGGACATTAACTAAGTAGCTGTTAATATTTGCTATCACATATGTGAAATGCTGTAAACTTGACAACCAAGGGACCTGACACTTGTCAGAGTAGGACATTAACTAAGTAGCTGTTAATATTTGCTATCACATACTTGAAATGCTGTAAGCTTGACAACCAAGGGACCTGACACTTGTCAGAGTAGGACATTAACTAAGTAGCTGTTAATATTTGCTATCACATATTTGAAATGCTGTAAGCTTGACAACCAAGGGACCTGACACTTTTAGAGTAGGACATTAACTAAGTAGCTGTTAATATTTGCTATCACATATGTGAAATGCTGTAAAATTGACAACCAAGGGACCTGACACTTGTCAGAGTAGGACATTAACTAAGTAGCTGTTAATATTTGCTATCACATATGTGAAATGCTGTAAACTTGACAACCAAGGGACCTGACACTTGTCAGAGTAGGATATTAACTAAGTAGCTGTTAATATTTGCTATCACATATGTGAAATGCTGTAAACTTGACAACCAAGGGACCTGACACTTGTCAGAGTAGGACATTAACTAAGTAGCTGTTAATATTTGCTATCACATATGTGAAATGCTGTAAACTTGACAACCAAGGGACCTGACACTTGTCAGAGTAGGACATTAACTAAGTAGCTGTTAATATTTGCTATCACATACTTGAAATGCTGTAAGCTTGACAACCAAGGGACCTGACACTTGTCAGAGTAGGACATTAACTAAGTAGCTGTTAATATTTGCTATCACATATTTGAAATGCTGTAAGCTTGACAACCAAGGGACCTGACACTTTTAGAGTAGGACATTAACTAAGTAGCTGTTAATATTTGCTATCACATATGTGAAATGCTGTAAAATTGACAACCAAGGGACCTGACACTTGTCAGAGTAGGACATTAACTAAGTAGCTGTTAATATTTGCTATCACATTATGTGAAATGCTATAAAATTGACGATAAATTATATTTACTGTTTTATAATGCTCACTTTTCCTACTTCAAGTGCTATCCTTATAGTTGTTCTTTAACAAAATAAAGTCACCAATACACGCTACGTAACGGTCTGACTTCAACCACACTCTACTTCTTTTTTCAAAAGCCACATTTTCTAACGGAATACAGTTGTGGCAAACTTGAAGTTCTCTTCCGAATAAGTTGAAGTGTGAGTCAATCACTTTTGTTCAACAAACATTTAAAGGATATTCATTTGGTCAAGTGCTACTACAGATTCCATTAGTGTATTGCTAACAGGTTCTATGACCCTACACTGGATCAAGTAGTATAACATGTAGTAAATACCTGACGTAGCCAGTGCAATAAATGACTTGTGACCAACAATGACCAGGTGACCAGTAATCAGGTCGGACCTGTAGACTTCGTTGGCTAGCCCGGCTACAGTATCCCCATGGACTGTTGCTATACTAAATAAGCAAACATCTCTTAATACGAATTTTTAATATATACATTTACAACTATTGCAAGTAGAATAAGAAATTGCCTAGATTTGTTGTTTCTAACATCAGTTTACTAAAATCAAGTAGTAAATTTTATTTGGTAAAATAAACTTGCCTTTTCATTGTCATTAGGTGTGAATTCCTTGCCGTGGGATACGGTATACTGGTGAGTTGAGTAATGCCTCATACAACGCCAAGTTCACCTGTGTTTCTCACGTTGTGTGATACGGTATACTGGTGAGTTGAGTAATGCCTCATACACCGCCAAGTTCACCTGTGTTTCTCACGTTGTGTGATACGGTATACTGGTGAGTTGAGTAATGCCTCATACACCGCCAAGTTCACCTGTGTTTCTCACGTTGTGTGATACGGTATACTGGTGAGTTGAGTAATGCCTCATACACCGCCAAGTTCACCTGTGTTTCTCACGTTGTGTGATACGGTATACTGGTGAGTTGAGTAATGCCTCATACACCACCAAGTTCACCTGTGTTTCTCACGTTGTGTGATACGGTATACCGGTGAGTTGAGTAATGCCTCATACACCGCCAAGTTCACCTGTGTTTCTCACGTTGTGTGATACGGTATACCGGTGAGTTGAGTAATGCCTCATACACCGCCAAGTTCACCTGTGTTTCTCACGTTGTGTGATACGGTATACTGGTGAGTTGAGTAATGCCTCATACACCGCCAAGTTCACCTGTGTTTCTCATGTTGTGTGATACGGTGTACTGGTGAGTTGAGTAATGCCTCATACACCACCAAGTTCACCTGTGTTTCTCACGTTGTGTGATACGGTGTACTGGTGAGTTGAGTAATGCCTCATACACCGCCAAGTTCACCTGTGTTTCTCACGTTGTGTGATACGGTATACTGGTGAGTTGAGTAATGCCTCATACACCCCCAAGTTCACCTGTGTTTCTCACGTTGTGTGATACGGTATACTGGTGAGTTGAGTAATGCCTCATACACCGCCAAGTTCACCTGTGTTTCTCACGTTGTGTGATACGGTATACTGGTGAGTTAAGTAATGCCTCATACACCGCCAAGTTCACCTGTGTTTCTCACGTTGTGTGATACGGTATACTGGTGAGTTGAGTAATGCCTCATACACCGCCAAGTTCACCTGTGTTTCTCACGTTGTGTGATACGGTATACTGGTGAGTTGAGTAATGCCTCATACACCGCCAAGTTCACCTGTGTTTCTCACGTTGTGTGATACGGTATACTGGTGAGTTGAGTAATGCCTCATACACCGCCAAGTTCACCTGTGTTTCTCACGTTGTGTGATACGGTATACTGGTGAGTTGAGTAATGCCTCATACACCGCCAAGTTCACCTGTGTTTCTCACGTTGTGTGATACGGTATACTGGTGAGTTGAGTAATGCCTCATACACCGCCAAGTTCACCTGTGTTTCTCACGTTGTGTGATACGGTATACTGGTGAGTTGAGTAATGCCTCATACACCGCCAAGTTCACCTGTGTTTCTCACGTTGTGTGATACGGTATACTGGTGAGTTGAGTAATGCCTCATACACCGCCAAGTTCACCTGTGTTTCTCATGTTGTGTGATACGGTATACTGGTGAGTTGAGTAATGCCTCATACACCGCCAAGTTCACCTGTGTTTCTCACGTTGTGTGATACGGTATACTGTTGAGTTGAGTAATGCCTCATACACCGCCAAGTTCACCTGTGTTTCTCACGTTGTGTGATACGGTATACTGGTGAGTTGAGTAATGCCTCATACACCGCCAAGTTCACCTGTGTTTCTCACGTTGTGTGATACGGTATACTGCTGAGTTGAGTAATGCCTCATACACCCCCAAGTTCACCTGTGTTTCTCACGTTGTGTGATACGGTATACTGGTGAGTTGAGTAATGCCTCATACACCGCCAAGTTCACCTGTGTTTCTCACGTTGTGTGATACGGTGTACTGGTGAGTTGAGTAATGCCTCATACACCGCCAAGTTCACCTGTGTTTCTCACGTTGTGTGATACGGTATACTGGTGAGTTGAGTAATGCCTCATACACCGCCAAGTTCACCTGTGTTTCTCACGTTGTGTGATACGGTATACTGGTGAGTTGAGTAATGCCTCATACACCGCCAAGTTCACCTGTGTTTCTCACGTTGTGTGATACGGTTTACTGGTGAGTTGAGTAATGCCTCATACACCGCCAAGTTCACCTGTGTTTCTCACGTTGTGTGATACGGTATACTGGTGAGTTGAGTAATGCCTCATACACCGCCAAGTTCACCTGTGTTTCTCACGTTGTGTGATACGGTATACTGGTGAGTTGAGTAATGCCTCATACACCGCCAAGTTCACCTGTGTTTCTCACGTTGTGTGATACGGTATACTGGTGAGTTGAGTAATGCCTCATACACCGCCAAGTTCACCGGTGTTCTCACTCCATCAATCAAATTCGACAAAAGCAGATTCACATTCTCCTTTATTTTAAAAATAGAATTACTTTAAATCTTATATTGCTTTTAACAAGTTTTATGTTGAAATTATAATAATATGTTCAGTTTTTATAAATTCGTACTTTACAATAACAAGTAAATATCATGCTGAGACAGCGAACCGAAGTAAGTAAATGAAAGTGAGAAATGTGTTTTTATTAGATAGTCGAGGACAAAAGGTCACGATGTACTTACTTACTAATTAATATGTGAACAACTACCTTTAATTTACTCAATTCATAAACCCAGTAAAATATCGTTATCAAATGGCCATTCTCTGTCTGAATATATTGGCCGCTTGTTTATTTTATGTCCTGTTTCTTGTATTTACAATAATTACATTTCAGCTTAATACAATTCCAGCTTATATCAGTGTAACACTACAGTAATGATGTTTTTGTAGACAGGTCGGAGATACCTCAGAATACTTGACATTTTTCATTACAGTCTTGGATTGCAAGTACTTCCCAATTACGTGACTACGATTCCACAGGCCGCGAGTGGAATCATAACAAAGTTTAGACTAACTTGACATTGTTATGAGTTATAGCTTGATCTGTTAAGATACAAACTCTACAATGATTGGTGTAGGTTACAATCGTTCGTTCATCAGCCTGTGACAAGATGAATGAGAGTGTAACATTGTAGACACTGACAGTAATGCACCGGCACTGTCAACCAAATAAGTGATAAATGATGTTCCTGTTCTAGTGAGCACAAGTGGATCATGTAGTTTTTTAATCACTAATTCTTTACAAGATAATTAATTATAAATGGCTGATCACTAAAACAATATAACTATGCGCCACACTATGTTGATTCACTGTGTTGATTGGTCTTGGTATTTAAATTTTATGTATAAACTGTATAATATACAAAGTAGTTCTTCACTTATGAATTAAAATTTACGTTTTGTATGTGGGTTGTATATTTAATTTTGCTGCATATGGGATAGTTTGGTAACCTTTTCAGGTAAAAAGCATATCTTGTGATAGTATAGCCAGTTCCAGGCCTATTTCAGGCAGTTTTCAAAATTTTTTAGGCGGTAAGAAACTATTTAGTAACCCAAATTTGTGTACTTAATCTGTTTTTTTTATTCATTGTTGAGAAATATTTCTCAATGGCAGTTAAGAGGCGGCTGGCTTCTAGAATCACCCTTTGTACTTACCTTGCCTCCTATTAACTAATTAATATTTATAAAATATAAATATGTAATAATATTATAAAAATAGTCAATTAATTAAAAGAATATATATCATATTGATATTTTTATTACGCTGAAATGTTGATTATTTGCTAAGAAATATGCTGTTGTGAAAATTATAAAAACTATCATAAACTTTCCTTCAACCGGGGAAAAGGTGGGGAATTTGTAAGTTAGCCTGGGAATTATGTCGTAGCGCAAATACTCGTATAATTACCGTGAAGGAACAACTGTGTTGCCTGAGATATGTGAAACTATTATGCCCTAATAACTAGCTGCATTACTTAAATTCGGCAAAATATATTTTAAAGAACATCTTGTTGGCGTAATGTTTCAGTGAACCAACACTTAATGTAATTTTATTCAATTTCATTTTACAGTTTTATCTAAAAAATTAAACAATAAACAAGGCGTTCCTCATCAGGTTTGAACAGAAAAAGGGAGCAAAGAATATACCTTTTGCAGAGACCAGTTGATTTGTACTAGAATTATATTTACTGACTAGACTTCACCTAATCAACACACATACTAATATATCGATAGTGTATACTTAGGGATAGACTATGTATGTACGAGTATATATTTTGAGTGTTCTGTTAGGTCCGATAGAAATGTTTCCTCAATTATTCGATATTGCTCAATAAAACACTCTGTAACATGGTTTTTATTAAACTACTATTTTATTGATATTAACTAGTAAATTCTCTACAATTTAGCTTTAATTATATTGTTCAAAATATACCAATACTTCAAAAACTACTAATATATTTCCATCCTCATAATAAATAAAATCATGGTAGCTTTAGGATGTATATTTTACCTTTTATTGGGCCAATCGTTGTTAAACTGTATTTCTTAATTATAGTAAAATAGGAATTATTTTGGTCACTGTATTTCATTTAATGTGTTTTACATATAATATTTTTTTATTCGAGACTGCGTAATTTATTCTGTAACTTATTTTCACTCGGACTAATCTAAATAATATACCTACTGTATATTACGTTGTATAACAAAGTTTTAAATTTTTGTATATCTTCAACGTACAATAAACATCTGAACACCTCCTTTGCTCCAAAGTTCTTCAGTTAGCCAAGAGCTCGCAAGATGGATTGCTAGCAACATCAAAATGACGTCACTTACATAAAAAAAAATTTTATTCATGATTTTACTTTACAAGTACCAATGAATATTACTGACACAGTGTACAATATTGACCAATGACTAGTTAGGAGTTTAAAATTGTGAATATGATAAAACAAAGTCAGTAAAATGGTTATACAGTATTTAAATCAATATTTTGGTAAATCAGTAAAATGGATATGCAATACATTTGATGTAATTATCAAAAGTTTAAATTAAATACATTATTACTATATTACTATTTATTTTTATACAAGCAGGGGAAATTTAAAAGTAATTATAATGTATAATTTAAAAAAATAATTTGTGTAAAGTCAATACAACAGGTTTTATTTTCCTTTTATAAAGATTACAAACAACTCTGCTCATGTTTCGTTTTAACAATTCGATAAAAATAATGGCCTATTAGTCTCAATTTATGTGACTCTAGACCATTTACTGAGATTTCACAACATAGCTATCGTAGATTTGTTACAGAATGTTGTTTATTTTGATATATATGATAACTGTACTTTACTCTTTACACCTAGAAAATACTGTTTATCAAATTTTCCTTGAGATGTGTTTTAGTGGTAACTAAAGTAAATTATTTTTTATATTTTTAACGTTACTTGTTTGAAAATAAGTTGTTACTATTAACGAACCAATCACTGTCAAGCTCATTTTTTTTATACCTTAGGCCTATTCGTTTTTTTTGTTTTTTGTTTTTTTTTTTATCATTCACTTATTTCCAAATGTTATCACATATTTGTGATGGAATTATTTTCACAAAATTATTTGACTATTTATTTTTATTTAAACTAACCTAATTGGTCAAAACGTGGTGGCTTTCTCAAGATGGTGGTTTGATTAGTTTGTGTTTTTCAGTGTGGCAATGTGTGTATATTAAGTGGTTTTGCTGGCTTACCTGGACTTCAGTTTTACCCAATCCGGTATCATTCTTACTTATTGGTCTTTGAACATACAAGTTTTCCTTAACAGTTTTCTGTTAGTATTTTCCAGTTAGCAGAAAGTTTTCTAACCTAACGTCATGATAGCATGAAAAGTGTCTGCTTTGCTCTCATAGACCCTTGAAGCAAAATTCAGTTTTAGGCAGGCATTTAACCTGTGCATGAGGCTTTTCCGATATTTTAGTCAGGCACCTCGTTTTGCATGTAGCCTTAGGATTTGGATTTACAGATCAACACAATCTCAAATGACTAAACGTAATTTAGCCAATGCTGTGCATGCTACTTTTACTTGCTCCTTATAATGATATTACTCAGTACATTAACTTAGGATATTGTGAATTTAATGTAATTAATTTCTATTTAAAACAGTCTTCTAGTAGTACTTTCTTGGGATGGACTGAGTATCTTCGAGCCTGTACACGGCGACCTAGTTCATGATGTCGCCAGTCTGTCCCGGCTGTGAATTTAAACGTTTAATAATTACATCAAATGTATTGCATATCCATTTTACTGATTTACCAAAATAATTATTTACATACTGTATAACCATTTTACTGACTTTCTCTGATCATATTCGCAAATTTAAACTCCTAACTAGTCATTGGTCAATATTGTACACTATGTCAGTAATATTCATTGGCACTTGTAAAGTAAAATCATAAATAAATGTTGTTTTATGTAAGTGATGTCATTTTGATGTATAGTTGCTAGCAATCCATCTTGCGAGCTCTTGGCTAACTGAAGAACTTTAGAACAAAGGAGGTGTTTAGATATTTATTGTACGTTGTTGGTATAAAAAAATTTAAAACTTTGTTATACAACGTAATATACAGTAAGTATATTATTTAGGTTAGTCCGAGTGAAAATAAGTTACAGAATAAATTACGCAGTCTCGAATAAAAAATATTATATGTAAAACACATTAAATGAGATACAGTGACCAAAGTAATTCCTATTTTACTATAATTAAGAAATACATTTTAACAACGATTGGCCCAATAAAAGGTAATATATACATCCTCAAAGCTACCATGAATTCATTTATTATAAGGATGGAAAGATATTAGTAGTTTTTGAAATATTGGTATATTTTGAACAATATAATTAAAGCTAAATTGTAGAGAATTTACTAGTTAATTTCAATAAAATAGTAGTTTAATAAAAATCATGTTTCAGAGTGTTTTATTGAGCAATATCGAATAATTGAGGAAACATTTCTATCGGACCTAACAGAACACTCAAAATATATACTCGTACATACATAGTCTATCCCTAAGTATACACTATCGATATATTAGTATGTGTGTTGATTAGGTGAAGTCTAGTCAGTAAAAATAATTCTAGTACAAATCAACTGGTCTCTGCAAAAGGTATATTCTTTGCTCCCTTTTTCTGTTCAAACCTGATGAGGAACGCCTTGTTTATTGTTTAATTTTTTAGATAAAACTGTGAAATGAAATTGAATAAGATTATATTAATTGTTGGTTCACTGAAACATTAGGCCAACCATTTGTTCTTTAAAATATATTTTGCCGAATTTAAGTAATGCAGCTAGTTATTAGGGCATAATGGTTTCACATCTAGGTTGTGACGGTGACTGCAAACGTTGGTTCCATAAAGAATGCGTAAGAATTTCTAAAGCTGAATATAATCGTTTAAGTGGTGACCGTAATATCGTTTGCCACCGTAATAAAGTGAACTCAATATACATTGACTTAAGCAAGGCATTTGACAGCATAAGTCATTGGCACTTGCTAACTAAACTGTTATGGTCGGTGGAGCTATGATACAGTGGTTTAGGAGTTACCTCTCTAATCGAAGGATGTTCGTTAGATTTGGTTCCCAAATGTCCTCCCCTTTTATTGCGATCTCCGGTGTGCCTCAGGGCTCTCACCTTGGACCCCTCCTTTTCTCAGTCTCTGTCAATGACATTAGGGAAGTCATCACAGTTCCCTTTGTTATGTTTGCGGATGACATGATGATGATGATATGTCAGTGAACCCGACCAAAACTATGCTAATAACCTTCAGTAGAAGAACAACAATCTTCGTGGCTGACTACTTCATTGAAGGGGTTTCAGCTGAGAGGTGTAATGTAATAACGGACCTGGATGTCATGATTGATTCGACATTTGAATTTAGCTCCCACATAAACAGCATCAGTTATATAGAGCCTCCAAATCCTTAGGCTTGATCTTACGGACTGTTAAACATGGGCTGAGTACCGAAGCAGCAGTACTAATGATTAAAACGCTTGCTCTTCCACTACTCGAGTTCTCTTCTATGGTCTGGCGTTCCTTCAAACTTCAACACATCAACCAACTACAATCGGATGGGATCGTGTAGCAGGGAGCTAAAGCTGTTTTAGGCCACTAGGGCCTCTTCAGCCTAGGATAGGAAGGTAAAGGGTGTTGGATCGCTACGATCATGACTGTGCGAGGCAAGCAAGCAGCTCCGGTCTCCGGATGAAAGGTCCCGAGAAAACATGGCCGCTGAAACAGACAGAAGAAGAACATGGGAAAATGAAAATTGTTAGTGAGCTGACCGAGGGTGGGTTGGAAATGGGAATTGTCTAAAGGTTGGGGAGTGGGTGAGAGGGGACTATGTTATTGTAGTGTCAGTAATGAGTGGTGTGAAGGGTGGATAGTGGTTGGGGGAGGGGAGTTAGGTGGTGGATCAAAAGTGGCCGTGAATTAGGTGGTGGATGGTGAAGTATTGGCTAGTGGTGTAAGGTTCTGTAAAGTACTCTGCCAGTATCAGTGGCTTTGGCAAGTAGTTTTGGTTGAGTTGATTGAAGAAATCATGCAGGGTGGGATATGAAACAGAGTGTAAAGATCTTGGGAGCTGTGGTCGGGGTTCAGGTGGTAAGCTAAGCGCATGGCACGTCACTCGGTTTATCGAAGTTGGAGAGGTGGTTATGGGGGATGGTGGTGAGGATTGGATGGGCATACGTGAGTTTACGGCCGATGACGGCTGTGTAGAGAGAGGTGAGAGTCCTGGAAGAGCACCCCTGGTGCCTGTTGTTTAGGAAGCGGAGGGCTTTGAATCGGGCTGTGGCGTTCTTCTTGGCTTTAGGGAAGTAGGGTATGAAGGAGAGCTTGGAATCAAGGGTGACTCCCAGGTACTTGCAGGTCTTAGTCAGTGAAAGTATGTTGACTTGAATTGTGATCGGGGTTTCCTGGTTAAATTGGAACTTCCTACCGTTGTAGTTAACTCCAATAAGTGCAGAGACGCTTTCTAAGATTCCTTATGCTGGATTCCACTACCTTTATGTCCCAGTTGACGAGCTTTCAGCGACATTTGGACTTCAGAGTCTGCAGTGTAGACGTTGTGTCTCAGATCTCTCTTTTCTGCACCGTCTTATATACAATCGAATTGGCTGCCCTGGTCTACTGGAAAGAATTCGACTCCATATACCAACAAGAACAAGGAGCGCTTGTCTTAGCCTAGTCACGCTGCCAGAAACTATCTGTGGCACAGCCCTATTCCGAGGCTCATGCGGCTCGGAAACCAAATCTGTACCTCAGCTGACTTCCTCTCCTCCAGTCTACAAGTTATTAAGCGTGCCGCTGCAGAAACCTACTAAAACAGTTAATCTAGATAGGCCTCAATGTTACAGTTTCTCTTGTTTTTTGTTATTGTTATTCCCAGTTTATATTGTTATTATCTTTGTTGCTATATTCCAAGTTATTTGTGTTATACGATTGGTAGTTCGAATTATTACTATATTACATTGTTGTATTTTCATAGTTTATAAATTATTTCCATTGTTGGTTTGAAAATTGTTACTATTTTGTTGGCCGGATTATTCTTACACTTATTATTTCTGCATATTAGTCTGTCAACTGCTCCTATGATCTTACTTGTACTGTTCATTACTCTCTGTTATGTTGCTACTTATTAAATTTCTTGTCATGTCAACTTTGTTGTAATATTTATTAATTTAATTATATATATTTATATTTTTTGCTATCGTAATTTTGCTCTGTTATCTATTTTTGCTTGTTTTTTATGATAGTTTGTTACTCTTGTTAGTTATTAATTTCTTACAATGCTTTGCTATTTAACGCAAGCCATATACAATTATTTTTGCATGTAAATTGGTGTGATGCCATTGGAATGTAAATAAATAAATAAAACATATATTTAATAAATATGTCGTATTTCTTTATGTAAAACATAATGAAATTTTAAATATATTAAGTTCTCCAAGCTTTATCACAAAAGTAATATACGAACTCTTACTTTTTCAAAAGGTGTAGATTGATTTTTTCAGTGGCGTAGATTGATGATTGGGGGGTAAACTAAGGATATGATTAATTATAAGGCAATTGGCGTTGAGAATGTTCTGGATAGTTTCATAGATTGTTAAATCAGTGATATACGACATAAAGTTTAGAAAAAGTTACATGTGACTATTGTAATTTTTCAAGCAACCAAGTTATTTCTCAGTAGGAAACTTTTCACAATTATTACATAATGTGATTAGGAGCAGTCAATTATGTAATGTGTAATCAAACTTTGTAATTATAAAATAGCCTATTATTAGAGGTTTTCCGAAGATTTAGCAAAGCTTAATTGTGTCATTTATACAGTCCGTTAAACAAGGAAATTATTGATCGTTGTAATTTATATTTTCTAAACATTTATTCTATTTGATTTTATAAGTTGCTGTTAATTATACTTTTTCTAAATCTCCTATTCATCAAACCATATTGGAATTTCAACACATATACGTTGATGAACTCTGCAATAGTTTGAATTTATAACAGAATAATTTAAAATCGTATAAAAAATAAAGTTATAAAATCGTATAAAAAAAGTTTCAGATATTAATACGCATGCTTTATTAATTACTGAGGGTTGGATTTGAAACTATCAAGCAGTAAACCATTATAATATTTTACTGACTGACAGTAAAAAAGTAATCAAGTAGAGATGATTAGTACGCTTTTTGATCAGCTCTTAAAGGTATTCGTAAAATGTGATTGCCAGAATAGTATTAAAATATTAAATATGACTTTTTATTTATCATACAGGTTTGATAATAACGCTGGTTATTTCATAAACTTCACTGTTCAAATTTAGTGTATTACTAACATACACTTTATTTATATTGTATAATATTCACTAATTAAAAACAATTTGTGATATTTTATGAATTTAACAAACGGAATACTTCTTTTTCATAACTTTATAGTTTTACTCTATCAAAATATTTTTTACTAGTTTCCATAAACAATGCAATTTTCCCAAGTTATGTTTGTTTTGCAACTACATTTTAACAACAAATAATATAAAGGTGTTTTAGTTTGATTCCAACAATTAGTTTTGTTTTCAACTCACCACTTGACTTTAGTTACATTCCTTTTTTTATTACGAAATTAAAAATATCGTAGGAACAACAATTAACATGGACTATGTGAATAGGTTTTTCATTGTAGTGAACAATTGATCAGGAAAATTTAAAGGTTATGCTGGAAGGGTCCTTCATAGAGCCATTTTAATAATTTTGAAAAAATATATATTTGGTTGAGTTATTTCAAAAATATAATCATCGTTTTACACGTTGCAGTAGATTTGTTGGTTGAAAACCAGCCTTCAGTCATTGAATATATGAAGCCATGCCAACGATTGAGAAACATTTTTTAAACTTTGAACATTTTAAAATGTCACATTAAATTTAACTTTAAAGTACAGGTAAATTTGCACTGCATGTTTAATTAAGGTTACAACCATGTTTATTTAGGTAATTTTAAAATACAGCTGCACAAAGTACTCGTATAAAAGTAACGGGAAGAAGAATTATACACTGCTCAACACTCAAAACGGAACACTCTGATATTTGGACAATAGCTCACAAACGTTGATGAACGTGCACTCGCACATAACTCAAGGGTGATAAGTCTTTTTTTCTCATTAACATGCTGTAGCCTGCCTGCAAAATCGCCAGATCTTAATCCTATATAAAACTTGTGGGATTGTCTAAAGAAGGAAACCAGGCATCTGGCTATGCCTGGTTTCCTCCTTTGACCTCTGCCAACTATGAAGAGCTTCAACAGGCTTTTATAAAGTAATGAAGTCGTGTTTCTCAAAAAGCGGTTCTGGACAATTTAAATTATATGCCAATAACATACCAGGAAGTAAAAGGGTGAGGATGAGGGTCCAATACTGAAGTCATGTAGGATATAAAACAGCAATTTTCTCCACCATTCCAATAGTAATTTTAGTTATTTTTAGTATTTAATTTGATTTGTTTAAGTAATGCTTCTAAAAAATACCTTAAGTTTCCTAATTCATTTTCTTTAAATTATGTAACTCAAGGCAAACATCCTAAAAGTGTAAAAATCCACAGAGGTAGCGGAAAAACTATGGAAATTAAATTATCATAAAAAATATAGGTGTTCCACTTCGAGTGTTATATATGTTACCTTTGTATAAATTATAGATAAATAAAATGTGAAAATAGTTTTGTATAAATTATGGACAGGTTAAAACCTATAAAAACAAATAATAACTGATCAATCAACAACCAAATAATTTTCTTAAATAAATTAAGTGTTAGGAGGGGAGAGATTAGAATCCTTTATTAATAAAAACTATAAATTATATATTTTAATATGACATTTTATCTGAAATTGATCATTAAGTGAAACAAGTTGGAATAAACTATGTTAATCTAAACATTTGTAAAGGTTGTACCGGAAGCAATGATGTGAGCATAGAGAACGGGAGTCAGTCAGTCCTGTGAGCGTGCATGGACAGTAGTAATATGGTGGTGGACCTAGGATGTAGTGTTTAATGTAAAGTTTCAAATGATCTGCTATCTATAATTAGGAAAGAAGCTGTGGATAATGAACGTATAACACCTAATTAACTATTAATTCTCTGGTAGATCATAACATAGCGACCTCTCAAGTAGAGTAGCTATAACACTTAGAGTTAATAGCTACCCATTACACTCGATCATCGTCCATGTGATGTAACAACTATTAAGTCTCTGGTAGATCATAACATAGCGACCTCTCAAGTAGAGTAGCTATAACACTTAGAGTTAATAGCTACCCATTACACTCGATCATCGTCCATGTGATGTAACAACTCCTTTGTCACTTACGGCCACTCGATCAAAGGTAGTTTGAGTAAAACCTCTTTATAATAAAGACAAATGGAACTATTTTATAAAAATATACATTACAATATTAAATATCCCATACGGTCGCTCATAAGAATAATTACGAGGAAAAAGAAATATTATGTGTATATATTTACAATGTTTACTTGCTCTATAAAGGTCGTAAAATCTACTACTTGATCAGGCTGTAATTCCTATGAAATGTGTAGTTACGAAACATAGTTTCATATACCGTTACGTAAGTAAATGTAGTAACTTTATATTTATTTAAATTAACTTAAAATTACTAAAAATCGATCAATTAAATGACAAAAACATTTAATTATGATTGGATCTTTCGTAGGCCCTTTAGTTTCTTCGTAAACAACCTTCAAACTCAGGTACACATAACTTCTGTGCCGACAGTAATTACACATAACTTCTGTGCCACCAGTAGTTACACATAACTTCTGTGCCGACAGTAGTTACACATAACTTCTGTGCCGACAGTAGTTACACATAACTTCTGTGCCGACAGTAGTTACACATAACTTCTGTGCCGACAGTAGTTACACATAACTTCTGTGTCGACAGTAGTTACACATAACTTCTGTGCCGCCAGTAGTTACACATAACTTCTGTGCCGACAGTAGTTACACATAACTTCTGTGCCAACAGTAGTTACACATAACTTCTGTGCCGACAGTAGTTACATATAACTTCTGTGCCGACAGTAGTTACACATAACTTCTGTGCCGACAGTAGTTACACATAACTTCTGTGCCAACAGTAGTTACACATAACTTCTGTGCCGACAGTAGTTACAAATAACTTCTTTGCCAACAGTAGTTACACATAACTTCTGTGCCGACAGTAGTTACATATAACTTCTGTGCCAACAGTAGTTACACATAACTTCTGTGCCGACAATAGTTACATACGAACATATAATCATTACATAATTATGGTAAAAAGTTTGGTTTTGTAGAAATAAATATTATTACAGCAAACTAAAATTGAAAGTCAAAGAATTCAAAATACACAGTCTCTAACAAAATCTCTTGTATGAGGTATAGATGAAAAGTATAACTTTTTCTATGGGTAAATATTGAAACAAAAATGATAATTTATGATTCGTATCTTCTGTACGTCAAACACTAGTCACTGATATTGTCAATAAATATAATGAGTTTTGTATTTATTTATTGAATATTCCCACTCTCTACTTACAATTATATATTCACACTCTATTTGGCTATGTTACTCAATAATAATTATTAACTAGTAATGAATGTATAATATTAAGGTTAAAAACGAATGTAAAATGTTTAAATATCACACGAGTAAAAGTACTATAGATATTAATTTTACTAATTTAAGAAAAACACGAACGAAAATCTTCATGCAAATTAATAATTGTTTAAAATATGTTTCGTCATTGGAGTAATATACGATGTTGATAGCTTAATTTTAGACATAAACAACCGAGAATCTAAATACTAAATGCAAATGTATACACTCAAACACATTCTTAAATTAGAAAAAATTTTACTACATTTTTTAGAACTGGAGGTTTCAGAACTATGATACACTGTATTTGTGTCACGTTGAATATTTAAATTGTATTCATAAATGAAGTTCATACTCGCCCATATCTTGACGATTGGCGTCTTAAAGAATAAATAAATTAGTAAGAATTATCATAATTGAATTTAAATCAGAAAGATGTGCAAGTAACAATTATATATGTTATGAAAAAACTTGTATTTAATTATATTTTCTTGTTTAACTAAAATATATTTTCTTATTAAAATGCAGTATAACATATGCTTAACTTAACAATTCGTTTAAGAAAAACGTTGTATTCATATAGTATGCGAGTATTACATAGTTTATAGTATAATTACATATAAATGTGATTATACTATAAACTATGTAATACTCGCATTACATATAAATGTGATTACATTAAATACAAATAAATGTATACTCATATACATGAATTCAAGATAGTTCGTACCAAATATTATTCTAATACCACCACTAGATTTAATATTTTAATCTCCCTCTGAAAACATAAATAAACTGTCTACTGTATTTATGTTTTAATATTAAATGTATATCCTAAATATTTTTTGTAAAGCTATTTAGTTAATAAAATACAAATTACTATTTAGATATTTTAAGAATATATCAGGGATCATCGTGAACGAAATTAACAGCAATACTTAAATTTATATAATTTCAGCTCTCAAATTCAATGTACAATAAAAATAACATTAAAAACGATAAACAAGAATTTAAGTAAACAATAAACTATATTTCTTTACATAAAAATTTCATACCTTACTTTAATGTTTGCTATACAAATAATTTTAATATCATTTGTTTAGTTATGTTGTCAGTTAATGTTGTAAATATTGTTGTTTGACAATATTATAACGCTTTGAATATTTTGATAAAGCATACATCCTTTCATATATTTCACCTTAGGTGTTTAATGAATAAAACGTCATGTTGGTACGAAATACAGTTAAACATAATATTTATAATGTTTGTATGAAAATAATCACCTATAAATCAAATCATAAATCAAAGGTTATAGTTTGCTTACAACGATAATATAATTAATGTTGATAATTAAAGTAACAATTTATTAGTTACGTTTTAACGTAATTAACGAATAGTTAAATTAATGTTGACAAATTCGTAACTAATGAATTAATTCCTTGTTTATCATTAATGAGTATACATGTGGGTAAATGCTTTTTCCAAAATCTCATATTTTGACATGCGTTTAATAAAAACCCGTCAAACTTTATATTAAAATTAAAAATATTAGTCTACATATAATCTAACTACTGTAATGTTTTTTCTTGAAAAAATAAAGTTTTATATAAAAAAGACTCGTTCGAAGTTTAAAAATCGTTCTTGATAATGTAAGCTAAGCAATGTATGTAAATATTTATAGTCGGAACCGAGATAACGTGAAACATCGTGCAGCTCTCCGGAGTCTGCGACAACTTTATAAATTTACATACTCTTTTTCGGCAGTCATATCAAGTTCACAAATATTTGAACATGTAGAAAAAAATAATCATTTCATTGTATAGATAATGTAATATGCTTATTTATAATAAGATTTGTATTCAATAAGTTTGAAGAAAATATTATTACGCAGCACAATTTTGATGCATGTGCTGCGATGTCGATGTGATTTCTCCTCTGAAATGTTATAGTAGAAATGTCTTCAAACATAATAATTAGTTGTCCAATAATGTAAATAATTAATATCATTTTTAGTAATGTAAAGATGTATAAACTGAAAACATTTTATAATTATTCAGTTTTATTCGGTAATTCATATTTATTTCCAATGAAAGAGCTCAATTTATTTTTTATTCTAGATTATTTTTCCATAAAAACTGCTGTACAATACATATTTTTCAGTTAAAATGTCTTGTAGATTACTTCATATTAAATTTTAAGGAATTGCCTTTATAATTAAAGCTATACTGATTTGTTAAATTTAGCTTAGATTTAATTTGTAAGACAAATTGAACTTTGTATCTAGTAGTTATTTAAATTTAATGGGTTGCTGGTATGTCTATTATTTAGTGGTAATAACCCACTCACCTACAAATTCACATACAGTGGTGTTGACCGAAGACTATTAAAGGGGAGTTTCATACACGCGCACACAGTATTTGTGATGTCAACTCGAGTGTGTATTACTGAAATTTGTGCATTTTGTGCTTGTATTGTAGTATATTTGTGCATTTTGTGCTTATATTGTAATAAATTTGTGTTGTGTGACGTTTACTTGTACTGTATATGTACCAACACGTATTATGCTAATTAAAAAACTATTACTGAAAATGTGTTACATTCCGAGCGTGACATCTAAATACATATCAGTCACTTCAGTGATTTTATGTAAACGCATTACTTTCATTTGACCATTACTTTAACCGTCATAAACCAATGATTCAGACCATCTAAATTAAATTTATGAATAATTGATAAAACTGTTTGTCTCCATGTTTTTAGCAAGTTGTACAAAATATTTTCAGTCAAAACACAAAAAAGTCAGTAATTCAGAAACTGTTATATGACGGTCAGAAATATTTCACCTGCGTAAAATGTTTGGCAAAAAAATTGGACTAAACTGTTCATTTAAACAAATACTCTGTAGGTTAGTTTGTTGAGAGCGGTGAAAGACAACATTAAGTTCCAGAAATCGGCGGCACGCCTGCGTTTAAGGGCTCTTGGGTCGCCTTCATATCCTTCCGCAAGTGACGTAGCACTCAGTGCCTGAACTACCACGTCCTTTACTTTAGCCACAAGGAGGCTGACAATTTTATCAACAAAACTTACCTTACATAGGCAATTTGTTGTTGTCATCTCGATATTTGAAAAAGTTACTTAGCTTAACTTTGATTAGGTTACCATGCCTAACTCAACATCCGTATGTGACCTAAAAATGTCGCCGTTTGTAGGTAGGTCCTGAAAAACTACGATGGGTATTAGTAGCAGAATCTGCTTCCGTGCCCTGAAGTAATATTTCATTGGATTACTATTTCACGTAGTGACCAAGTGTCCATCTACGTCTGAAGAGACTAAAAGAGATTGAAACAATATCACACACATCTAACCTTTAAATATTGGCGAGTCGTATTTAACTAGTCACAGACTCAATCAATTTAGAACTTCTCAAGCCTAAAGCTAAAGGCCTCAAGCCTTGTGTTGCTAAAGTCATCTCACACGAATTGTTACGTGCGACAACTTCAATGCTCGGAGACGTTGAAGCTTTGGTTTTTGAAGTTTTAAAGTGTATAATCGCATAATTGATAATTGGCATAAGGTTAATTCCTCACCAGCCTTAAATAAATAATAACCTGTTTGACATCATTTAGTCTCTTCAGACGTAGATAGGTGTGCCTATCTACGTCTAATAGTACGTCACTACGTGAAATAGTAATCCAATGAAGTATTACTTATGGGCACGGAAGCAGATAAAAAATATGTATTTTTGCAAACACCAATCTGGTGCGCTCTTTTTTCAAAATGGTATAATAAATAAGAGAATTTTGAAAATTATCCTCCATCTTTATATCTACATTGAAATTATAGGATTCTGGAATAGTAGTGTTACGATCATTGTTCTTAACAACCTACCTAAAATCGGTAGCCGGAGATGAAGAGTTGGCATAGTAACGTAATCTAAGTTAATCAATCTCTCCAAATAATAAAAAATACCATAGATCCTACTTGGCTTATTGACATTTCTGGAGCGATAGTAACAGCAATCGGTGAAGACAGTGATAAAGTTAGGCGAAATGGTTTCTAATCGGAATTCCTCTTGACTCTCGATTGTGTGGAAGAGGGAACGGCGTTTACTAACGTGCACAGAAAATTGAAAAAAACCCTTTTACAGAACTGATAAATTAATTTGAGGAACTAATTGCAGAAATAATTGAAAAATCAGTTATTACAACTCTTTACAAAGTTTTATTACAATGCATTAGAAATAAACCACCAAAAAGGCCAAAATACTGTTGATCACAACCACCAACGTGGTCTCACTCATTTATAGACTGACATGACAACCTCCTTGACAAGGAACAAGTTTTTAGAGTGGAATGACAACCTACTTACTCACCAAAGAACAAGTTGTTTCTAGAGTGGAATAACTACCTATTACCTAAAGAACAGTACTTTTTAGAGTGGCCTTACAATATACAAACAATAGATTCTTCTTCTATAAATCAGATGACAACCTTTTAACTAAGGAATATGTAGTTTGTAGAGTGAGACTAGGTTCTCAAACCTATTCAAATATACTTATGAATAACAGTATGTAGAATAGAATGACATAACCTACTTACTAAAGAACAAGTAGTTGTTTTTGGAGTGTAATTACAACCTAATTACCAAGAAACAAGTTGTTTGTATAGTGGAATAACTAGTTTGCTAGGTTTTTACTAGTTAGTATGTTGTCATTTTACTCTACAAACAACTTATTTCTTTAAAAAAAAGTAGTTTTTAACAAAGCATGACATCTAAAAATAGTAATTTGAAGATTGGAATGAAAATTTACTTACCAGGGAATAATACTATCTAGAATGAAATGACAACCTATATCATAAGGTGTCGTTAGTTTCTAGAATGAAATGAAATCCTATATCTTAAGGAGCCGTTAGTTTGTAGAGTGGAATGACAACCTATATCTTAAGGAGCCGCACTTTGTAGAGTGGAATGACAACCTATATCTTAAGGTGTCGTTAGTTTCTAGAATGAAATGACAGCCTATATCTTAAGAAGCCGTTAGTTTGTAGAGTGAAATGACAACCTATATCTTAAGGAGCCGTAGTTTGTAGAGTGGAATGACAACATTCTTACATTACTATATGAATGATATAAACTGGTTCATCAAATATGTGAACGTTATGAATGATATAACCTGGTTCATCAAACATGTGAACGTTATGAATGATATAACCTGGTTCATCAAACATGTGAACGTTATGAATGATATAACCTGGTTCATCAAATATGTGAACGTTATGAATTATATAACCTGGTTCATCAAACATGTGAACGTTATGAATAATATAACCTGTTTCATCAAACATGTGAACGTTATGAATGATATAACCTGTTTAATCAAACATGTGAACGTTATGAATGATATAACCTGGTTCATCAAACATGTGAACGTTATGAATGATATAACCTGGTTCATCAAACATGTGAACGTTATGAATGATATAACCTGGTTCATCAAACATGTGAACGTTATGAATGATATAACCTGGTTCATCAAACATGTGAACGTTATGAATGATATAACCTGGTTCATCAAACATGTGAACGTTATGAATGATATAACCTGGTTCATCAAACATGTGAACGTTATGAATGATATAACCTGGTTCATCAAACATGTGAACGTTATGAATGATATAACCTGGTTCATCAAACATGTGAACGTTATGAATGATATAACCTGGTTCATCAAACATGTGAACGTTATGAATGATATAACCTGGTTCATCAAACATGTGAACGTTATGAATGATATAACCTGGTTCATCAAACATGTGAACGTTATGAATGATATAACCTGGTTCATCAAACATGTGAACGTTATGAATGATATAACCTGGTTCATCAAACATGTGAACGTTATGAATGATATAACCTGGTTCATCAAACATGTGAACGTTATGAATGATATAACCTGGTTCATCAAACATGTGAACGTTATGAATGATATAACCTGGTTCATCAAACATGTGAACGTTATGAATGATATAACCTGGTTCATCAAACATGTGAACGTTATGAATGATATAACCTGGTTCATCAAACATGTGAACGTTATGAATGATATAACCTGGTTCATCAAACATGTGAACGTTATGAATGATATAACCTGGTTCATCAAACATGTGAACGTTATGAATGATATAACCTGGTTCATCAAACATGTGAACGTTATGAATGATATAACCTGGTTCATCAAACATGTGAACGTTATGAATGATATAACCTGGTTCATCAAACATGTGAACGTTATGAATGATATAACCTGGTTCATCAAACATGTGAACGTTATGAATGATATAACCTGGTTCATCAAACATGTGAACGTTATGAATGATATAACCTGGTTCATCAAACATGTGAACGTTATGAATGATATAACCTGGTTCATCAAACATGTGAACGTTATGAATGATATAACCTGGTTCATCAAACATGTGAACGTTATGAATGATATAACCTGGTTCATCAAACATGTGAACGTTATGAATGATATAACCTGGTTCATCAAACATGTGAACGTTATGAATGATATAACCTGGTTCATCAAACATGTGAACGTTATGAATGATATAACCTGGTTCATCAAACATGTGAACGTTATGAATGATATAACCTGGTTCATCAAACATGTGAACGTTATGAATGATATAACCTGGTTCATCAAACATGTGAACGTTATGAATGATATAACCTGGTTCATCAAACATGTGAACGTTATGAATGATATAACCTGGTTCATCAAACATGTGAACGTTATGAATGATACGTTCACTGTTTTGATTGAACCAGGTTATATATTCATAAACGTTCACATGTGTGATTGACCGGTTATATCATTCATAACGTTCACATATTTGATGGAACCAGTTATATCATTCATAACGTTCACATGTTTGATGAACCAGGTTATATCATTCATAACGTTCACATGTTTGATGAACCAGGTTATATCATTCATAACGTTCACATGTTTGATGAACCAGGTTATATCATTCATAACGTTCACATGTTTGATGAACCAGGTTATATCATTCATAACGTTCACATATTTGATTAACCAGGTTATATCATTCATAACGTTCACATGTTTGATGAACCAGGTTATATCATTCATAACGTTCACATGTTTGATGAACCAGGTTATATCATTCATAACGTTCACATGTTTGATGAACCAGGTTATATCATTCATAACGTTCACATGTTTGATGAACCAGGTTATATCATTCATAACGTTCACATGTTTGATGAACCAGGTTATATCATTCATAACGTTCACATGTTTGATGAACCAGGTTATATCATTCATAACGTTCACATGTTTGATGAACCAGGTTATATCATTCATAACGTTCACATGTTTGATGAACCAGGTTATATCATTCATAACGTTCACATGTTTGATGAACCAGGTTATATCATTCATAACGTTCACATGTTTGATGAACCAGGTTATATCATTCATAACGTTCACATGTTTGATGAACCAGGTTATATCATTCATAACGTTCACATGTTTGATGAACCAGGTTATATCATTCATAACGTTCACATGTTTGATGAACCAGGTTATATCATTCATAACGTTCACATATTTGATGAACCAGGTTATATCATTCATAACGTTCACATGTTTGATGAACCAGGTTATATCATTCATAACGTTCACATGTTTGATGAACCAGGTTATATCATTCATAACGTTCACATGTTTGATGAACCAGGTTATATCATTCATAACGTTCACATGTTTGATGAACCAGGTTATATCATTCATAACGTTCACATGTTTGATGAACCAGGTTATATCATTCATAACGTTCACATGTTTGATGAACCAGGTTATATCATTCATAACGTTCACATGTTTGATGAACCAGGTTATATCATTCATAACGTTCACATGTTTGATGAACCAGGTTATATCATTCATAACGTTCACATGTTTGATGAACCAGGTTATATCATTCATAACGTTCACATGTTTGATGAACCAGGTTATATCATTCATAACGTTCACATGTTTGATGAACCAGGTTATATCATTCATAACGTTCACATATTTGATGAAACAGGTTATATCATTCATAACGTTCACATGTTTGATGAACCAGGTTATATCATTCATAACGTTCACATGTTTGATGAACCAGGTTATATCATTCATAACGTTCACATGTTTGATGAACCAGGTTATATCATTCATAACGTTCACATGTTTGATGAACCAGGTTATATCATTCATAACGTTCACATGTTTGATGAACCAGGTTATATCATTCATAACGTTCACATGTTTGATGAACCAGGTTATATCATTCATAACGTTCACATGTTTGATGAACCAGGTTATATCATTCATAACGTTCACATGTTTGATGAACCAGGTTATATCATTCATAACGTTCACATGTTTGATGAACCAGGTTATATCATTCATATAGTAATGTAAGAATGTTGTCATTCCACTCTACAAACGACGGCTCCTTAAGATATAGGTTGTCATTCCACTCTACAAACTAACGGCATTCTTAAGATATAGGCTGTCATTTCATTCTAGAAACTAACGACAACCTTAAGATATAGGTTGTCATTCCACTCTACAAAGTGCGGCTCCTTAAGATATAGGTTTGTCATTCCACTCTACAAACTAACGGCTCCTTAAGATATAGGATGTCATTTCATTCTAGAAACTAAACGACCCCTTATGTATAGGTTTGTCATTTCATTCTAGATAGTATTATTTCCCCTGGGGTAGTAAATTTTCATTCCAATCTTAAATTTACTATTTTTAGATGTATGCTTTTAAAAACTACTTTTTTTTAAAGAAATAAGTTGTTTGTATGAGTGAAATGACACCTTACTAAACTGTAAAAACCTAGCAAATAGGTATTCCACTATAACAAACAACTTGTTTCTTGGTAATTAGGTTGTAATTACACTCCAAAAACACACTACTGTTCTTTAGTAAGGTAAGTTTGTCATTTCTATTCTACATACTGTTAAATCATAAGTATATTTTTTTCGAATAGGTTTGAGGACCTCGTCTCCTCTACAAACTACATATTCCCTTAGTTTAAAAGGTTGTCATCTGATTTTATTGAAGAAGTATCTATTGTTAGCTATATTTAAAGGCCACTCTAATAAGTAATGTTCTTTAGGGTAATAGGTAGTTATTGCACTCTAGAAAACAACTTGTTCTATGGTGAGTCAAGTAGGTTGTATTCCACTCTTAAACACTTGTTCCTTGATCAGGCGGTTGTGTCATGTCAGTCTATAAATGAGTGAGACCACGTTGGAGGATGCGATCAACAGTATTTTGGCCTTTTTGGTGGTTTATTTCTAATGCTTGTTAATAAAACTTTGTAAAGAGATGTAATAAACTGATTTTTCAATTATTTCTGCAATTAGTTCCTCAAATAAATTTATCAGTTCTGTAAAGGGTTTTTTTCAATTTTTCTGTGCCACGTTAGTAAACGCGTTCCCTCTTTCCACACATCGAGAGTCAAGAGGAATTCCGATTCGGAAACCATTTCGCCTAACTTTATCACTGTCTTCACCGATAGCTGTTACTATCGCTCAGAAAGGTCAATAAGCCAGTAGGATCTATGGTATTTTTTTATATTTGGAGAGATTGATTAACTTAGATTACGTTACTATGACCAACTCTTCATTCTTCGGCTACCGATTTTAGGTAGGTTGTGAATGTTACGAACAATGATCGTTAACCTACTATTCCAGAATCCTATAATTTCAATGTAGATATAAAGATGGAGGATAATTTTCAAATTCTTTATTTATTATACCATTTTTGAAAAAAGAGCGCACCAGATTGGTGTTTGCAAAGAATACATATTTTTATCTGCTTCCGTGCCCATAAGTAATACTTCATTGGATAACTATTTCACGTAGTGGACGTACTATTGACGTAGATAGGCACACTTATTCTAACGTTGAAAAGAGACTAAATGATGTCAAACAGGTTATTATTATTTAAGGCTGGTGGAGGAATATAACTTATGCCAATTATCCATTATGCGATTATACACTTTAAAAACTTCAAAAACCAAAGCTTTCAACGTCTCCTGAGCATTGAAGTTGTCGCACGTAAAACAATTCGTGTGAGATGACGTTAGCCAAACACAAGGCTTGAGGCCTTTAGCTTTAGGCTTGAAGAAGTTCTAAAATGATTGAGTCTGTGACTAGTTAAATACGATCGCCAATATTAAAGGTTAGATGTGTGTGATATGGGTTTCAATCTCTATTAGTCTCTTCAGACGTAGATGGACACTTGGTCACTACGTGAAATAGTAATCCAATGAAAATATTACTTCAGGAGCACGGAAGCAGATATCTGCTACTAATACCCATCGTAGTTTTTCAGGACCTATACAAACGGCGACATTTTTAGGTCACATACGGATGTGTGAGTTAGGCATGGTAACCTAAATCAAAGTTATAGCTAAGTAATTTTTCAAATATCGAGATGACAAACAACAATTGCCTATGTTAGGTAAGTTTTGTTGATAAAAATTGTCAGCCTCCTGGTGGCTAAAGTAAAGGACGCCGTGGTTCGTTCAGGGCACTCGCTACGTCCACTGCGGTACGGATTTGAAGGCGACCCAAGAGCCCTTAAACGCAGGCGTGGCCGCCGATTTCTGGAACTTAATGTTGTCTTTCACCGCTGCCTCAACAAATACTACAGAGTAATTGTTTAAATGAACAGTTTAGTCCAATTGTTTTGCCAAACATTTTTACGCAGGGTGAAATATTTCTGACCGTCATATAACAGTTCTGAATTACTGACTTTTTTGTGTTTTGACTGAAAATATTTCTGTACAACTTGCTAAAAACATGGTAGACAAAAGTTTTATCAATTATTCATAAATTTTAATTTAGACGGTGCTGAATCATTGTTTATGAAGTTAAAGTAATGGTCAAATGAAAGTAATGGGTTTTACATAAAATCACTGAAGTGACTGATATGTATTTAGATGTCACGCTACGGAATGTAACACATTTTCAGTAATACACACTCGATGTTGACTCACAAATACTGTTGTGGCGCGTGTATGAAACTCCCTTTTAATAGTCTTCGGGTCAACACCACTGTCATGTGAAGTTGTAGGTGAGTGGGTTATTACACTTAAATAATAGACATTCCAGGCAACCAATTAAATTTAAATAATCTACTAGATCAAAGTTCAATTTGTTTACCAATTAAATCTAAAGCTAATTTAAACAACATCAGATATTAGCTTTTAATATAAAGGGCAATTCCTTAAAATTTAAAATGAAGTAATCTACAAGACCATTTTTTAACTGAAAAATTATGTATTGTACAAGCAGTTTTTATGGAAAATATTTCTAGAATAAAAAATAAAATTGAGCTCTTTCATTGGAAATAATATGAATTACCGAAATAATACTGAAATAATATAAAATGTTTCAGTTTATAACATCTTTTACATTACTAAAAATGATAATTAATTATTTACATTATTGGACAAATATAATTCTTATGTTTGAAGACATTTCTACTATAACATTTCAGAGGAGAAAATCGCTATCGATCAATCGCAGCACATGCATCAAAATCGTGCTGCGTAATAATATTTTCTTCAAACTTATTCGAATAAAATCTTATTATTAAATTAGCATATTACATTATCTATACAAATGAAATGATTATTTTTTTCTACATGTTCAAATATTTGTGAACTATGATATGACTGCGAAAAAAAAAGAGAATTGTAATTTATAAAGTTGTCGCAGATCCGGGAGAGCTGCACGATGTTTCACGTTATCTCGGTTCCGCTATAAAATATTTACATACATTGCTTAGCTTACAATTATCAAGAACGATTTTTAACTTCGAACGAGTCTTTTTTATATAAAACTTTATTTTTTCAAGAAAAACATTACAGTAGTTAGAGTATATTGTAGACTAATATTTTAATTTAAATATAAAGTTTGACGGGTTTTTATTAAACTGCTGTCAAAATATGAGATTTTGGAAAAGCATTTACCCACATGTAACTCATTAATGATAAAACAAGGAATTAAATCATTAGTTACGATTTGTCAACATTATTTAACTATTCGTTAATTACGTTTAAAACGTAACTAATAAACTGTTACTTTAATTATCAACATTAATTTATTATCATTGTAAGCAAACTATAACCTCTTTGATTTATGCTTTGATTTATAGGGGATTAGTTTCATTACAACATTTAAATATTATGTTTTAACTGTATTTCGTACCAACATGACGTTTTATTATTAAACACCTAAGGTGAAATATATGAAAGGATGTATGCTTTATCAAATATTCAAAAGCGTTTAATATTGTTTCAAACAACAATATTTAAACCAACATTAACTGACAAACATAACTAAACAAATGCTATTAAAAATATTTGTCATAGCAAACATTTAAAGTAAGTATGAAATTTTTAAGTAAAGAAATATAGTTTTATTGTTTACTTAAAAATCTTGTTTATCGTTTTTAATGTTATTTTTAATTGTACATTGAATTTGAGTGCTGAAATTATTATAAATTTAAGTATTGATGTTTAATTTCGTTCACGATGATCCTGAAATATTCTTAAAATATGCAAAATAGTAAGTTTGTTATTTTATTAACAAAAATAGCTTTACAAAAACTATTTAGGCTATAATTTAATATTAAAACATATTACAGTGAGCAGTTTATTTATGTTTTCCAGAGGGGGGAGATAAAAATATTAAATCTAGTGGTGGTATCTAGAATATATTTGGAACGAACTATTCTTGATTCATGATATATTGAGTATACATTTATTTGTATTGTAATGAATCACATTTATAAGTTTATACTAAAAACTATGTTTAATACTCGCTATACTCTATGAATACACGTTTTTCTAAAAAACGAATTGTAAAGTTAATTATATTGTATATACTGCATTTTAATAAGAAAAATATATTTAGTTTAACAAAGAAATATACATAAATACAGTTTTTTCATAACATATATAATTGTTACTTGCACATCTTTCTGAATTTAAATTCATTATGATAATCTCTTACAATTTCTTTATTCTTTAAGACGCCAATCGTCAAGATATGGGCGTGTATGAACTTCATTTATGAATGCAATTTAAATATTCAACGTGACACAAATACAGTGTATCTCATAAGTTCTAAAACCTCTGTTCTAAAAAAATATAGTTACATTTTTTCTATTTAAGAATGTGTTTGAAAGTGTTATACTTTGCATTTAGTATTTAGATTCTCGGTTGTTTATGTCTAAAATTAAGTTATCAAACATCGTATATTACTCAAATGACGAAACATATTTTAAAACAATTATAAATTTGCGATGAGATTTTCGTTCGTGTTTTTTCTTAAATTAGTAAAATTAATATCTATAGTACTTTTACTCGTGTGATATTTAAACATTTTACATTGTTTTTAACCTTTAATATTATACATTCATTACAGTTAAATAATTATTATTTGAGTAACATAGGCAAATAGAGTTGGTGAATATATAATTGTAAGTAGAGAGAGTGGAGATATTCATAAATATATACAAAACTCATTATATGTATTGGACAATATCAGTGGCCTAGTGTTTGACGATACAGAAGATACGAATCATAAATTATCATTTTTGTTGTTCAATTTTACCCATAGAAAAGTTATACTTTTCATCTATACCTCATACAAGAGACTTTATGTTAGAGATGTGTATTTTGCCTTCTTTGACTTGCAATTTTAGTTTGCTGTATAATATTTATTTCTACAAAAACCCAGAACTTTTTACCTATAAATTATGTAATGATTAATGTTCGTATGTAACTATTGTCGGCACAGAAGTTATGTGTAACTACTGTTGGCACAGAAGTAATATGTAACTACTGTCGGGCACAGAAAGTTATGTGTAACTACTGTTGGCCCAAAAGAAGTTATTTAGTAAACTACTGTCGGCACAGAAGTTTATGTGTAACTATGTTGGCACAGAAGTTATGTGTAACTACTGGCGGCACAGAAGTTATGTGTAACTACTGTCGGCACAGAAGTTATATGTAACTACTGTCGGCACAAGAAGTTATGTGTAACTACTGTTGGCCACAGAAAGAAGTTATGTGTAACTACGTCGGCACAGAAGTTCTGTTGTAACTACTGGCGGCAACAGACGTAATGTGTAAACTCCTGTCGACACTGAAAGTTATGTGTAACTACTGTCGCACAGAAGTTATGTGTAAACTACTGGTCGGCACAGAAGTTATGTGTAAACTACTGTCGGCACAGAAGTTATGTGTTAACTACCTGTCGGCACAGAAGTTATGTGTAACTACTTGGTGGCACAGAAGGTTATGTGTAAATTACTGTCGGCACAGAAGACGTTATGTGTACGTGAGTTTGAAGGTTGTTTACGAAGAAACTAAGGGCCTAGGAAAGATCCCAATATTAATTAAATGTTTTTGTCATTTAATTGATCGATTTTTAGTATTTTAAGTTAATTTAAATAAACTATAAAGTTACACATTTACTTACGGAACGGTATATGAAACAATGTTTTCGTAATCCTACACATTTCATAGGAATTACCGCCTGATCCAAGTAGTAGATTTTACGAACCTTTATAGAGCAAGGAAACATCGCTGTATATATATATACACACATAATATTACTTTTTCCTCGTAATTATTCTTATGATGTGACCGTATGGAATTATTTATATTGTAATGTATATTTTTAAAAAATATTTCCATTTGCCCTTTATTTTTAAGAGTTTTCCCAAAACTACCTTGATGGGTGGCCGTAAGTGCAAAGAGTTTTACATCACAGGACAGATCGAGTGTAATGGGTGCTATTAACTCTAAGTTTATAGCACTCACTGAGAGGTCGCTATGTTATATCTAAAAGGATTAATAGTTTTACATCACATGGACGATGATCAGTGAAGGGTATTATTAACCAAAGTTTATGCTACTCTAATTGAGGGGTCCTAGGTTATGATCTCCCAGAAAATTTAATAGTTAATTGGGTTTTAACTTTCATTATCCACACTTCTTTCCAATTAGAAGCAATCTTTGAAACTTTACAAAAACACTACCCTTAGGTCCACCCAATTACAAACGTCCATGCACGCTCACAGGACTGATGACCCCCCGTTCTCTTGCTCCCCAAAAAATTGCTTCCGGACAACCTTTACAAATGTTTAATTAACAAAGTTTATTCCAACTTTTTTTCATTTAATGATAAATTCAATAAAATGTCATATTAAAAATAAATTTATATTTTTTAATTAAAAAAGGATTCTAATCTCTCCCCCCCAAAACACTTAATTTATTTAAAAAAATTATTTGGTTGTTGATTGACAGTTATTATTTTTTTTTAAAAGTTTAACCCTGTCCATAATTTTTACAAAACTTTTTTCACATTTTATTTTATCTATAATTATACAAAGGTAAATATACTTCAATTAATTTTATATAATTTAATTTTTCCCATAGTTTTTCCGCTAACTCTTGTATTTTAACTGTTTCGTGTGTAACTATGTCTGGCACATGAATTATGTGAAACGCGCACAGAATTATGTGTAACTACGTCGCAATAAGTTATGTGAACTACTGTCGGCACAGAAGTTAATGTGTAACTACTGACAGGCAACAGAAGTTATGTTAACTACTGTCGGCACAGAAGTTATGTGAACTAACTGTCGCACAGAATTATGTGTACACTAATGGCGCACAGAAGTATGTGGACCTACTCGGTACAAATTATTGTAACTACTGCGGCACAGAAGTTATGTTAACTACGTTGGAACAGATTAATTTAAACTACTGTCGGCACAGAATTTTGTAACACTGTTTGGCACAGAAGTTATGGAACTTCATGTTGGCACAGAAGTTATATGAACACCTGTCGGCACAGAATTTGGTACACTGTTGGCAAGAAAGTTATGTGTAACACTGCTGACCACAGAAGTTCTGTGTATACCTACTGTAGCAACACAAGCTTTGTAACTACTCGCACAGAAGTTATGAGTAATACTGTCGGCACAGAATTATTTGTAACACTGTCGGCACAGAAGTTAATGAGTAACTACTGGCACAAAGTTATGTGTAACTACTGTGGCACAGATTATGTGTACCTGAGTTTGAAGGTTCTATCAAGAAACTAAAGGGCCTACGAAAGATCCAACATAATTAAATGTTTTTGTCATTTATTGATCGATTTTAGTAATTTTAAGTAATTTAAATAAATATCCAAAGTTACTACATTTATTACGAGTACGTATATGAACTATGTCTCGTAACTACACATTTCATAGGAATTACGCCTATCAATAGTAGTTTTACACTTTATAGCAAGTAAACATTAAATATAACACATCAAATTTACTTTCCTCGTAATATTCTTATGAAGCACCGTATGGGATATTTAATATTGTACATTATATTTTATAAAATAGTTCCAATTGTCTTTAAAAAGAGTTTTACTCAACTACCTTTGGACGAGTGGCGTCAACAGTGACAAGGATGTTGTTCAAACCACATGGACGATGAATCGAGTGTAAGGATAGCTATTAACTCTAAGTGTTATAGCTCACCAAACTGAGAGGTCGCTATTTATGATCTACCAGAGAATAATTAGTTAATTAGGTTTATAGACCGTTCATATCCACTACTTCTTTCCAATTATAATACGCAGATCAATTGAAATTTACACTAAAAACACTAATCCTATCCAACCACCATATTCACTACGTCCATGCACGCTCACAGGACTGACTGACTCCAGTATCTCTATGCTCAACATTGCTCCGGTACATAACCTTTACAAAGTTAGAATTAACATAGTTATTCCAACTTGTTTCACTTGAAGATCAATTTCAATAAATATATTGATATTAAAATATATACATTTATATTATTTTTGATTATAAAGATTCTAATCTCGCCCCCCTAAAACATAATTTATTAAGAACATTATGGTTGTTGATATATATTATTGTTTTTATAGGTTTTAAACCTGTCCATAATTTATACAAAACTATTTTCACATTATTTATCTTAATTATACAAAGGTAACATATATAACACTCGAAGGAACACCTACATTTTTTTGATAATTTAATTTCCATAGTTTTTCCGCTACCTCTGGATTTTTACATTTTTAGGATGTTTGCCTTGAGTTACATAATTTAAAGAAAATGAATTAGGAAACTTAAGGTATTTTTTAGAAGGCATTACTTAAACAAATCAAATTAAATACTAAAAAATAACTAAAATTACTATTGGAATGGTGGAGAAAATTGCTGTTTTATTATCCTACATGACTTCAGTATTGGACCCTCATCCTCACCCTTTTACTTCCTGGTATGTTATTGGCATATAATTTAAACTATCCAGAACCGCTTTTTGAGAAACACGACTTTGCCTGGTTTCCTTCTTTAGACAATCTCACAAGTTTTATATAGGATTAAGATCTGGCGATTTTGCAGGCAGGCTACAGCGTTCGGCGTATAATGAGTTAAGCATGCGTATTAATATCTTAAACTCTCTATTTATATTTTTTATACGATTTTAAATTATTCTGTTATAAATTCAAACTATTGCAGAGTTCATCAACGTATATGTGTTGAAATTCCAATATGGTTTGATGAATAGGAGATTTAGAAAAAGTATAATTAACAGCAACCTATAAAATCAAATAGAATAAATGTTTAGAAAATATAAATTACAATGATCAATAATTCCCTTGTTTAACGGACTGTATAAATGACACAATTGAGCTTTGCTAAATCTTCGGAAAACGTCTAATAATAGGCTATTTTATAATTACAAAGTTTGATTACACATTACATAATTGACTGCTCCTAATCACATTATGTAATAATTGTGAAAAGTTTCCTACTGAGAAATAACTTGGTTGCTTGAAAAATTACAATAGTCACATGTAACTTTTTCTAAACTTTATATCGTATATCACTGATTTAACAATCTATGAAACTATCCAGAACATTCTTAACGCCAATTGCCTTATAATTAATTATATCCTTAGTTTACCCCCAATCATCAATCTACGCCACTGATCGACCTTTTGAAAAAGTAAGAGTTCGTATATTACTTTTGTGATAAAGCTTGGAGAACTTAATATATTTAAAATTTCATTATGTTTTACATAAAGAAATACGACATATTTATTAAATATATGTTTTATTTATTTATTTACATTCCAATGGCATCACACCAATTTACATGCATGAATAATTGTAATGGCTTGCGTTAAATAGCAAAGCATTGTAAGAAATTAATAACTAACAAGAGTAACAAACTATCATAACAAAACAAGCAAAAATAGATAACAGAGCAAAATTACGATAGCAAAAAATATAAATATATATAATAAAATTAATAAATATTACAACAAAGTTGACATGACAAGAAATTTAATAAGTAGCAACATAACAGAGAGTAATGAACAGTACAAGTAAGATCATAGGAGCAGTTGACAGACTAATATGCAGAAATAATAAGTGTAAGAATAATCCGGCCAACAAAATAGTAACAATTTTCAAACCAAAAATGGAAATAATTTATAAACTATGAAAATACAACAATGTAATATAGTAATAATTCGAACTACCAATCGTATAACAAAAATAACTTGGAATATAGCAACAAAGATAATAACAATATAAACTGGGAAATATACAATAACAATAACAAAAAACAAGAGAAACTGTAACATTAAGGCCTATCTATATTAACTGTTTTAGTAGGTTTCTGCAGCGGCACGCTTAATAACTTGTAGACTGGAGGAGAGGAAGTCAGCTGAGGTACAGATTTGGTTTCCGAGCCGCATGAGCCTCGGAATTGGGCTGTGCCACAGATAGTTTCTGGCAGCGTGACTAGGCTAAGACAAGCGCTCCTTGTTCTTGTTGGTACATGGAGTCGAATTCTTTCCAGTAGACCAGGGCAGCCAATTCGATTGTTTATAAGACGGTGCAGAAAAGAGAGATCTGAGACACAACGTCTACACTGCAGACTCTGAAGTCCAAGTGTCGCTGAAAGCTCGTCAACTGGGACATAAAGGTAGTGGAATCCAGCATAAGGAATCTTAGAAAGCGTCTCTGCACTTATTGGAGTTAACTACAACGGTAGGAAGTTCCAATTTAACCAGGAAACCCCGATCACAATTCAAGTCAACATACTTTCACTGACTAAGACCTGCAAGTACCTGGGAGTCACCCTTGATTCCAAGCTCTCCTTCATACCCTACTTCCCTAAAGCCAAGAAGAAAGCCACAGCCCGATTCAAAGCCCTCCGCTTCCTAAACAACAGGCACCAGGGGTGCTCTTCCAGGACTCCTCACCTCTCTCTACACAGCCGTCATCGGCCGTAAACTCACGTTTGCCCATCCAATCCTCACCACCATCCCCCATAACCACCTCTCCAACTTCGATAAACCGAGTGACGTGCCATGCGCTTAGCTTACCACCTGAACCCCGACCACAGCTCCCAAGATCTTTACACTCTGTTTCATATCCCACCCTGCATGATTTCTTCAATCAACTCAACCAAAAATACTTGCCAAAGCCACTGATACTGGCAGAGTACTTTACCGAACCTTACACCACTAGCCAATACTTCACCATCCTCCACCTAATTCACGGCCACTTTTGATCCACCACCTAACTCCCCTCCCCCAACCACTATCCACCCTTCACACCACTTATTACTGACACTACAATAACATAGTCCCCTCTCACCCACTCCCCAACCTTTAGACAATTCCCATTTCCAACCCACCCTCGGTCATCTCACTAACAATTTTCATTTCCCCATGTTCTTCTTCTGTCTGTTTCAGCAGCCATGTTTTCTCGGGACCTTTCATCCGGAGACCGGAGCTGCTTGCTTGCCTCGCACAGTCATGATCGTAGCGATCCAACACCCTTTACCTACCTATCCTAGGCTGAAGAGGCCCTAGTGGCCTAAAACAGCTTTAGCTCCCTGCTACACGATCCCATCCGATTGTAGTTGGTTGATGTTTGAAGTTTGAAGGAACGCCAGACCATAGAAGAGAACTCGAGTAGTGGAAGAGCAAGCGTTTTAATCATTAGTACTGCTGCTTCGGTACTCAGCCCATGTTTAACAGTCCGTAAGATCAAGCCTAAGGATCTGGAGGCTCTATATAACTGATGCTGTTTATATGGGAGCTAAATTCAAATGTCGAATCAATCATGACATCCAGGTCCAGTTATTACATTACACCTCTCAGCTGAAACCCCTTCAATGAAGTAGTCAGCCTCGAAGATTGTTGTTCTTCTACTGAAGGTTATTAGCATAGTTTTTGGTCGGGTTCACTGACATATAATCATCATCATGTCATCCGCAAACTAACAAAGGGAACTGTGATGACTTCCCTAATGTCATTGACAGAGACTGAGAAAAGGAAGGGTCCAAGGTGAGAGCCCTGAGGCATACCGGAGCTCGCAATAAAAGGGAAGGATATTTGGGAACCAAATCTAACGAACATCCTTCGATCAGAGAGGTAACTCCTAAACCACTGTATCATAGCTCCACCGACCATAACAGTTTAGTTAGCATAGTGCCAATGACTTATGCTGTCAAATGCCTTGCTTAAGTCAATGTATATTGAGTTCACTTTATTACGGTGGCAAACGATATTACGGTCACCGCTTAAACGATTATATTCAGCTTTAGAAATTCTTATGCATTCTCTATATGGAACCAACGTTTGCAGTCGCCGTCACAACCTAGATGTGAAACCATTATGCCCTAATAACTAGCTGCATTACTTAATTTCGCAAAATATATTTTAAAGAACAAATGGTTGACCTAATGTTTCAGTGAACCAACAATTAATATAATCTTATTCAATTTCATTTCACAGTTTTATCTAAAAAATTAAACAATAAACAAGGCGTTCCTCATCAGGTTTGAACAGAAAAAGGGAGCAAAGAATATACCTTTTGCAGAGACCAGTTGATTTTGTACTAGAATTATTTTTACTGACTAGACTTCACCTAATTCAACACACATACTAATATATCCGATAGTGTATACTTAGGGGATAGACTAGTATGACGAGTATATATTTGAGTGTTCTGTTAGAGTCCGATTAGAAATGTTTCCTCCCATTATTCGATATTGCTCGATAACCACTACTCTGAAACCATGATTTTTATTAAACCTACTATTTTATTGAAATTAACTAGTAAATTCCTCTAAAATTTAGCTTTAATGTATAATGTTAAAAATATACCAATATTTCAAAAACCTACTAATATATTTCCTTCCTTATAATAAATGATATTCAGCGGGGGGGGGGTAGCATTGAGGATGTATATATTACCTTATATAGGGGCCAATGTTGTTAAAATGTATTTCTTAATTATAGTAAAAAGAGAATTACTTTGGTCCACTGTATCCTCATTTAATGTGTTTTACATATAATTAGTTTATATTCGGAGACGCTGTTAATTTATTCTGTAACTTATTTTCACTCAGGGACTAACCTCAATAATATACTTACTGTATATTACGTTGTATAACAAAGGTTTTAAATTTTTTTATACCAACAACGTACAATAAATATCTAAACCACCTCCTTTGTTCTAAAGTTCTTCAGTTAGCCAAGAGCTCGCAAGATGATTGCTAGCAACTATACATCAAAAATGACTTCACTTTACATAAAACAACATTATTTATGATTTACTTTACAAGTGCCAAATGAAATATTACTGACATAGTGTACAATATTGACCAATGACTAGTTAGGAGTTTAAATTTGCGAATATGATCAGAGAAAGTCAGTAAAATGGTTTACAGTATGTAAATAATTATTTTGGTAAATCAGTAAAATGGATATGCAATACATTTGATGTAATTATTAAACGTTTAAATTCACAGCCGGGACAGACTGGCGACATCATGAACTAGGTCGCCGTGTACAGGCTCGAAGATACTCAGTCCACCCCAAGAAAGTACTACTAGAAGACTGTTTTAAATAGAATTAATTACATTAAATTCACAATATCCTAAGTTAATGTACTGAGTAATATCTATTATAAGGAGCAAGTAAAAGTAGCATGCACAGCATTGGCTAAATTACGTTTAAGTCATTTGAGATTGTGTTGATCTGTAAATCCAAATCCTAAGGCTACATGCAAAACGAGGTGCCTGACTAAAATATCGGAAAAGCCTCATGCACAGGTTAAATGCCTGCCTAAAACTGAATTTTGCTTCAAGGGTCTATGAGAGCAAAGCAGACACTTTTTCATGGTATCATGACGTTAGGTTAGAAAACTTTCTGCTAACTGGAAAATACTAACAGAAAACTGTTAAGGAAAACTTGTATGTTCAAAGACCAATAAGTAAGAATGATACCGGATTGGGTAAAACTGAAGTCCAGGTAAGCCAGCAAAACCACTTAATATACACACATTGCCACACTGAAAAACACAAACTAATCAAACCACCATCTTGAGAAAGCCACACGTTTTGACCAATTAGGTTAGTTTAAATAAAAATAAATAGTCAAATAATTTGTGAAAATAATTCCATCACAAATATGTGATAACATTTGGAAATAAGTGAATGATAAAAAAAAAAAAACAAAAAAAACAAAAAAACAAAAAAAACCAATAGGCCTAGTGTATAAAAAAAACTGAGCTTGACAGTGATTGGTTCGTTAATAGTAACAACTTATTTTCAAACAAGTAAGGTTAAAAATATAAAAAATAATTTACTTTAGTTACCACTAAAACACATCTCAAGGAAAATTTGATAAACAGTATTTTCTAGGTGTAAAGAGTAAAGTACAGTTATCATATATATCAAAATAAACAACATTCTGTAACAAATCTACGATAGCTATGTTGTGAAATCTCAGTAAATGGTCTAGAGTCACATAAATTGAGACTAATAGGCCATTATTTTTTATCGAATTGTTAAAACGAAACATGAGCAGAGTTGTTTGTAATCTTTATAAAAGGAAAATAAAACCTGTTGTATTGACTTTACACAAATTATTTTTTTAAATTATACATTATAATTACTTTTAAATTTCCCCTGCTTGTATAAAAATAAATAGTAATATAGTAATAATGTATTTAATTTAAACTTTTGATAATTACATCAAATGTATTGCATATCCATTTTTACTGATTTACCAAAATATTGATTTAAAATACTGTATAAACCATTTTACTGACTTTGTTTTATCATATTCACAATTTAAACTCCTAACTAGTCATTGGTCAATATTGTACACTGTGTCAGTAATATTCTTTGGGTACTTGTAAAGTAAAATCATGAATAAAATTTTTTTTTATGTAAGTGACGTCATTTTGATGTTGCTAGCAATCCATCTTGCGAGCTCTTGGCTAACTGAAGAACTTTGGAGCAAAGGAGGTGTTCAGATGTTTATTGTACGTTGAAGATATACAAAAATTTAAAACTTTGTTATACAACGTAATATACAGTAGGTATATTATTTAGATTAGTCCGAGTGAAAATAAGTTACAGAATAAATTACGCAGTCTCGAATAAAAAAAATATTATATGTAAAACACATTAAATGAAATACAGTGACCAAAATAATTCCTATTTTACTATAATTAAGAAATACAGTTTAACAACGATTGGCCCAATAAAAGGTAAAAATATACATCCTAAAGCTACCATGATTTTATTTATTATGAGGATGGAAATATATTAGTAGTTTTTGAAGTATTGGTATATTTTGAACAATATAATTAAAGCTAAATTGTAGAGAATTTACTAGTTAATATCAATAAAATAGTAGTTTAATAAAAACCAGTTACAGAGTGTTTTATTGAGCAATAATCGAATAATTGAGGAAACATTTCTATCGGACCTAACAGAACACTCAAAATATATACTCGTACATACATAGTCTATCCCTAAGTATACACTATCGATATTTTTAGTATGTGTGTTGATTAGGTGAAGTCTAGTCAGTAAATATAATTCTAGTACAAATCAACTGGTCTCTGCAAAAGGTATATTCTTTGCTCCCTTTTTCTGTTCAAAACCTGATGAGGAACGCCTTGTTTATTGTTTAATTTTTTAGATAAAACTGTAAAATGAAATTGAATAAAATTACATTAAGTGTTGGTTCACTGAAACATTACGCCAACAAGATGTTCTTTAAAATATATTTTGCCGAATTTAAGTAATCCCAGCTAGTTATTAGGGCATAATGTTTCACATATCTCAGGCAACACAGTTGTTCCTTCACGGTAATTATACGATATTTGCGCTACGACATAATTCCCAGGCTAACTTACAAATTCCCCACCTTTTCCCCGGTTGAAGGAAAGTTTATGATAGTTTTTAATAATTTTCACAACAGCATATTTCTTAGCAAATAATCAACATTTCAGCGTAATAAAAATATCAATATGATATATATTCTTTAATTAATTGACTATTTTTATAATATTATTACAAAATTTATATTTTATAAATATTAATTAGTTAATAGGAGGCAAGGTAAGTACAAAGGGGGATTCTAGAAGCCAGCCGCCTCTTAACTGCCATTGAGAAATATTTCTCAACAATGAAAAAAAAAACAGATTAAGTACCACAAATTTGGGTTACTAAATAGTTTCTTTAACCGCCTAAAAAATTTTGAAAACTGCCTGAAATAGGCTACTGGCTATACTATCACAAGATATGCTTTTTTTACCTGAAAAGGTTACCAAACTATCCCATATGCAGCAAAATTAAATATACAACCCACATACAAAACGAAATTTTAATTCATAAGTGAAGAACTACTTTGTAAATTATACGTTTATACATAAAATTTAAATACCAAGACCAATCAACACAGTGAATCAACATAGTTGTGGCGCATAGTTATATTGTTTTAGTGATCAGCCATTTATAATTAATTGTCTTGTAAAGAATTAGTGATTAAAAAACTACATGATCCACTTGTGCTCACTAGAACAGGAACATCATTTATCACTTATTTGGGTTTACAGTGCCGGTGCATTACTGTCAGTGTCTACAATGTTACACTCTCATTCATCTTGTCACAGGCTGATGAACGAACAATTGTAAAACCCACACCAATCATTGTAGAGTTTGTATCTTAACAGATCAAGCTATAAACACATAACAATGTCAAGTTAGTCTAAACTTTGTTATGATTTCCCCTCGCGGCCTGTGGAATCGTAGTCACGTAATTGGGAAGTACTTGAAATCCAAGACGAATGAAAAATGTAAAGTTTCTAGGTATCTCCGCCCCTTCTACAAAAACATCATTCCCTGTAGTGTTTACCTGATATAAGCTGGAATTGTTTTTAAGTGAAATGTAATTATTGTAAATACAAAAACAGGACAAAAAAATAAAAAAAGGGGGCCAATAACAACGGAATGGCCTTTGATAACGTATTTACTGGGTTTATGAATTAGTAAATTAAAGGTAGTTTTTCACTAAAATTATAAGTAAGTACATCTGACCTTTTCCTCGACTTCTAAAAAAAACACATTTTTCACTTTCATTTACTTACTTTGGGTTCGCTGTTCGCTGATATTTACTTGTTATTGTAAAGTCGTTTTATAAAAAATAAACAATTTTTAAATTTTCAAAAATAAAAACTTGTTAAAAGAAATAAAGATTTAAAGTAATTCTATTTTTAAAATAAAGGAGAATTGAATCTGCTTTTGTCAAATTTTGATTGAGGAGGAAAACACCGGTAAATTTGGCGGTGTTGAAGGCATTATTTCCTCACCAGTAACCTTTATCACACAACGTGAAAACCAGGGAACTTGGGGGTGTAGGAGGCATTACTCAATAACCATTTTCCCTTTTCAAAAACAACTGAAAAACACAGGTAACTTGGCGGTTATGAGCATTACCAACTCACCGTAAAAAACCGATCACACAACGTGAAAAAACACAGGTGAATTTGGGCGGTGTTGGGCATTATCCCCACCAGTAAACCTATCACACAAACGTGAGAAACAAGGTAAATTTGGGCGGTGTATGGGGCATTACCACTCACCATATCCGACACACAACGGAAAAAACAAGTAAAACTTGCGGTGTATGAGGCTTTACCAACTCCCCCATATACGCACACAACGTGAAAACACAGGGAACTTCGGTTAGGGCATTACTCAACTCACCAGTACACCGAAACCCACCAACGTGAAAACAAGGTGAATTTGGGGGTGTATTGAGCATTCCCAACTCACCAGTATACCGTATCACAAAACGTGAAAACAAAGGTAACTTGGGGGTGTATGAGCATTATCAACTCGCAGTATACCGTATCACACAACTGAGAAACACAGGGAATTTTGGCGGTGAGAGGCATTCTAACCACCAGTAAAACCGTATCACACAACGGAGAAAAAAAGGTGAACTTGGCGGTGTAGAGGCTTTACTCAATAAAACAGTATACCGTATCACACAACGTGAGAAACACAGGGAAACTTGGCGTGTAGAGGCATTACTCAATCACCAATACCGTATCAACAACTAGAAACACAGGTAACTGGCGGTGTATGAGGCTTACTCAATCACCAGTAAAAAACCGAATCACACAACGTGAGAAACAAGGTAAACTTGGCGGTGTTGGGGCATTACTCAACTCACCCAAAAACCTTTCCCACAAAACAACGTGAGAAAACAGGGAACTTGGGGGTGTATAGGCTTTAACTCAACTCACCATAACCTTTCACACAACGGGGAGAAACACAGGTGAACTTGGGGGTTTGTTTTTAAAGGCATTCCCAAACTCCCATATACCTTTACACACAACGTAGAAACACAGGTAATTTGGGGCGGTGTATGAGGTTTACCAAAAATCACCATTACCCTATCACACAACGTAGAAAACGGGGGTAATTTGGGCGGGGGGAGCATTACCAACTCACCAGATACCGATCACACAACGTGAAAAAACACAGGTGAACTTGGCGGTGTAGGAGGCATTACCAACCACCAGTATACCGTATCCCCAAAAAACGTAAAAAACACAGGGAAAACTTGGCGTGTATGAGGCATTACTTAACTCACCATTTAAACCGTTTCACAAAAACGTAGAAAACCGGGTGAACTTGGGGGTTAGAGGATTACTAAAAACTCAAAAGTATACCGTATCACACAACGGAGAAACACAGGTGAATTTGGGGGGTGTATGAGGCATTACTAAACCACCATATACCTTTTACAAAACGGAAAACACAGGGAACTTGGCGGTGTATAGGCATTACTCAACCACCGTACAACCGTATCACAAAAACGTGGAAACACGGGGAAACTTGGGGGTATGGGGCATTACTCAACTCACCAGTACCCCGTATCACACAACATAGAAACACAAGGTGAACTTGGGGGTGTATGGGGGCATTACCAACTCACCCAAAACCCCGTTCACACAACGTAGAAACACAGTGAACTTGGCGGGTATGGGGCATTACTCAACTCCCCGGGTAACCGTTCACACAACTGAAAACACAGGTAAACTTGGGGGTGTATGAGGCATTAACCAACTCCCCGTATACCGTATCCCCAAAAAAACTGAGAAAACACAGGTAATTTGGTGGTTAGAGCTTTAAACCAACTCACCAGAATACCGTATCACACAACGGAAAAACACGGGGGAACGGGGCGGTGTATAGGCTTTACCACTCCCAGTTACCGGGATCACAAACTGAAAAACACAGGTGAATTTGGGGGGTGTATGAGGCATTATCAACTCACCAGTATACCGTATCACACAACGTGAGAAACACAGGTGAACTTGGGGGTATAGAAATTTACTCAACTCACCAGATCCGTTCACAAAAACGTGAGAAACACGGGAACTTGGCTTTGTTGAGGCTTACTCAACTCACCAATACCGTATCCCACGGCAAGGAATTCAACCCCAAATTTACAATGAAAAGGCAAGTTTTTTTAAACCAAAAAAAATTTTACACTTGTTTTTTGTAAACTGATGTTAGAAACAACAAATCTGGCAATTTCTTATTTACTTGAAATAGTTGTAAATGTATAATTAAAAAATTTCGTATTAAAAAAGATGTTTGTTTATTTAGTATAGAACAGCCATGGGTTTCTGTCCGGGGCTAGCCAAGGGGAAGTTACAGGTCCGACCTTTATGGTCCCGGGTCTTGTTGGTCACAAGTCATTTATTGCACGGGTACGCAGGTATTTACTACTTTATCTCTTGATCCAGTGTAGGGTCATAGAACCTGTTACAAATACCTAATGGAAATCTGTAGTAGCACTTGACCAAATGAATCCTTTAAATTTTGTTAAAAAAAAAAGGATTGACTCACACTTCAATTTTCGGAAGAAAACTTAAATTTTGCCACAACTGTTTCCGTTAGAAAATTGGTTTTTGAAAAAAGAAGTAATTTGGGGTTTTGAAGTCAAAACCGTTCGTAGCGTGTATTGGTACTTTATTTTGGTTAAGAACAACTTAAGGATGCACTTGAATAGGAAAAAGTGGCATTAAAAAAAACATAAATATAATTTATCGTAATTTTTATAGCTTTCCATAATGTGATAGCAAATATTAACACTATTTATTTTAATGTCCTCCTGACAAGTGCCCAGGCCCCTTTTGTCAATTTTACACATTTCAATATGTGATAGCAAATATTAAAACTACTGTTATTGTCCTACTCAAAAGGTCGGGTCCCTTTTTTGTAAAACTTACACTTTTTCAAATATGTGATAGCAAATTTTAACTATTTAGTTAATGCCCCTAACCTAAAGTGTCAGGTCCCTTGGTTGTCAAGCTTACAGTTTTCCAAGTATGGATAGAAAATTTAACGCACTTATTTAATGTCCTACTCTGACAAGTGTCGGGCCCCCTTTGGTTGTAAATTTTTACAGATTTACAAGGGAAAGCAAATTTAACGCTACTAGTTAATGTCCACTTGACAAGTGTCAGGTCCCTTGGTTGTCAAGTTTACAGCATTTAAAATGTGTTAGCAAATTTAACACTACTTTTAAATTTCCCTACTCTGACAAGTGTCGGCCCCTTGGGGTTTTCAAGTTTACAGCATTCACATATGTGATAGCAAATATTAACAGCTACTTAGTTAATGTCCTAACTTGACAAGTGTCAGGTCCCTTGGTTGTAAATTTTTACGCATTTCAATTTGATAGCAAATATTAACGTACTTATTAAATGCCTACTCTAAAAGTGTCAGGTCCCTTGGTTGTCAAGCTTACAGCATTTAAAAATAGGGGAAGCAAATATTAACAGCTACTTAGGTTAATGTCCTACCTGACAAGTGTCGGTCCCTTGGGTTGTCAAGCTTACACCCTTTTTAAGTATGTGTTTCAAATATTAACAGTTTTACTTATTAAATTTGTTACTTACAAGTGTGGGGTCCCTTGGTTGTAAAGTTTACGCTTTCACATATGGTTAGCAAATATAACACTATTTATTTTAATGTCCACTCTGACAAGTCAGGCCCCTTTGGTTTGTCAAGTTTACAGCATTTCACATATGTGATAGCAAATATTAAACCTACTTAGTTAATGTCCACTCTGACAATGTCAGGTCCCTGGTTGTCAAGTTAAAGCATTTCACTAGTGATAGCAATATTAACACTACTTTTTAATGCCCCTACCTGACAATGTGGGCCCCTTGGTTGAAAGTTTACAGCATTTCACTAGTGATAGCAAATTTTAACGCTAATTGTGAATGCCTACCCGACAAGTGTCAGGTCCCGGTTGTCAAGTTTACAGCTTTTCCATATGTGAAGCAAAACTAACATTATTTACTTAATGTCCTACTCTACAAGTGTCAGGTCCCTTGGTTTCAATTTTACAGCTTTTTCACATAGGGGTTTAGCAAATATTAAAGCTACTTAGTTAATGCCCCTACTCTGACAAGTGTCGGTCCCTTGGTTTCAGTTAAAAGAAATTTCAAAAATGTATGCAAATATTAACACTACTTTTTAATGCCTACCTGAAAAAGTGCCCGGCCCCTTTGGTTTTGTCAATTTTACAGCATTTCACAACGGATAGCAAAATTAACCCAGCTACTTATTAATGTCCTACTCTGACAAGTGTCAGGTCCCTTGGTTTAAAAGCTTAGAAAAAAATGTTGAAGCAGTGTTAAAAAATAAACCAAATCTTGTAACTCTTTTAAAATCCGTCACGGGGGAATTAAAAAAGAAAAAAATTTAAGAAACTGAAACGCCTAATCTAACATTTAAAATTAAAAAAAAACCAATTACCCATCCTACACAAAAAATTTACAAGGTTGTCTAACTATGGAAATATTACCTACTTAGCTTTAAACTGAATTAAGTTACAAATAGGGAAACTTTGGGAAAATTTTATTATTTTTAAACTTTTCGGGAAAAATAAATTTAAGATAGTTTGCTTTCTTTTTTTTCTTTTACAAAAGACAAGGGGCACTAAGTGATGAAAAATGTTTTAACTATTCTCTAAAAAAAATTTTTTTTAAAAGAAATTCTATAGTTATTACTTTCATCTAGAAAAAGGGGGGAATACGTAACACTAAGTAAACAAATATAACAATAACGCTGAAAGGTATTTCCAAACATATTTTTTTTAAAATTTTTGTTTTTTTTACTTGTTTTTCTGTAATGTAAAAAAAATCAACTGTTATTTTATATTTTTATCCTCTACTCTTTAAAAGACGCGGCCATCAGGACAGAAAGAAAATGATAAACCGCTAATAATAATTTTTTTATCTCCGAGAAATACAACTGAAAAATCTAAAAAGTGCTCTGAAAACTCCTTGGCAAGGAAAAATTAAATTACTAAATTTAAATAAAAATTACAATATACCCCTTAAATAAAACAAACAATATTGATCAAAAAAAATTACAAAATGAACAATGAAAAAAGGAAAGTGGGTCTTGGAAACACTACTTGTAGATCACTACATAATCGGAAATAAAATGATATAGATATTATTTAAATAAACCATACTTTTTAAAACGATCAACTTGAAAAAAAAACATAAAAAATAAATTACATTTAATAGAACAAATTTAATGTGTTGCCTTTTTTTTTTCGCTTTTTGCAGATTTATCAAAAATGCAACCGAATTTTCAAATTACCCAAAGCGACTGAATTATTTTTTAAAAATAAACCTGCTCTGGGGGAAAAATATCAAAAAAGCTTGCCCACAGACCCTTTATTGTAGTAAATATTTGAAAAATAAAAATCTTGTTTTTAATTGAAAAAAAAATGCATACTATATTTTCTATCAAATTTTTTTGCTTATTATATCAAAAAATTTTACCTACTAAAAAAAAAATTTTTTTTGCAGCAATGACGGTATTCTTTTTATTACAACTTAACAAAAATTTTAACTAGCATTTAAAATTCGGCGAAAAAAATTTAAAAAATATACTTATTGTCAACTATAATTAAAAATCTACTCATAATTTTTCCCAAATTTTTAATGTGCATCATTTTTTTTAAAAACCAGTTTATTCTGGTTCAATCTATAAAATCAATTTTTTCTTATACATTTCTATTGCCGTTTACATTTTTTTAAAACTTTCGTGCACAAAGTTTTTATAACGCATCTTATAAAAGATTTAATTTTAAAATATGCTTAATCAACCGGTCCTGCATAAATGTTTATGGTTTGGGGTAAGTATTTTTAATTTCCCTATCGATTTGGGAAAAAAACGAATATCAGAAAAAACCAAAAAATATTCAATTTCATACTAAAAAAAGACAGAAGGCCTTTTTGATTATTTTCATATTATCTTATTATTTTGGTCCCAAAATTTTAAGTTTAGGTAATAAAACCCCCATCTCGTTGGGGGCTTCCCCCCCAACCCCCCCCTTTGGGGATTCGGGCCAATTCGTTGAATAAAAAAAGTTCACCGCTGATAATATTTCCTTTTAAAATGTTTTTATTTAACAGGACAAATTTTTAATTTAAAAAAAAAATCGGGTTTTTCTTACTTTTAAACAACTTTTATTTTGAAAAATCATGGTTTTTATACAAAAAGTGATAGAAAAAAGGATAGTGAATTAAAAAAAAAAAAAAAAAAAAAAAAAAAGGGAAAAAGTGATTTTAAAAGTAAGCTGTTAAAAAATAAAGTTATTAATTGATTCAGTTCCCTGTTACTTAACATTTCGATCACTAAGCATGGCCCTCCAATTCGTATGGGGAGGCCGGGAAAACGAGAACCCATTTAAAAAATTTTTAAATCCTCAAAAAGTATTTTTTTAAAAGGGTTAATTTAACTATTAAATAGTATGGGGTGTTTGCCTTTTTGTTAACCATTCGTTCATGAATGAATGGAAATTTTCCTCTCCCACGGGGGCCGGCAGACGTAGAGCCCAAATTTTTACAAAAGCAAAAATTTGGAGATTTTTTATTTTAGGCAGGGACCCCTTGCCTACTGCCTATATTTACAATAGCTAAAATTTTGGAGAGTTTTATTTTAGGCAGGACCCCCTTCCCTATGCCATATTTACAATAGCAAAAATGTTGGGAGAGTTTTTTTTTGGGCAGGACCAACTGCCTACTCCCTAGTTTTTCAAAGCAAAATTTGGAGATTTTTTATTTTAGGCGGGACCCCTTCCTATGCCTATATTTACAATAGCTAAAATGTTGGGAGAGTTTTATTTTAGCAGGACCCTTGCCTACTGCCTAGAAATTTACAATAGCTAAAATGTTGGAGAGTTTTATTTTGGGCAGGACCCCTACCTACTGCTAGTTTTTTACAATGCTAAAAAAAGGGGAGATTTTTATTTTGGGCGGGCCCCCCCTTGCCAACCCTAGTATTTAAAATGCTAAAATTTTGGGCGGTTTTTTTTTTTAGGCAGGACCCCTTGCCTTCCCCCTTATTTAAATACTAAAATTTGGGAGTTTTTTTTGGGCAGGACCCCTTCCCCTACTGCCTAAAATTTAAATAGAAAAAAGTTGAAGAGTTTTATTTTAGGGGGCCCCCTAGGCCACTGCCTATATTTACAATAGCTAAAATGTTGGAGAGTTTTTTTGGGCAGGCCCCCCTTGCCTACTGCCTAGTATTTACAATAGCTAAAGTTGAGATTTTTTATTTTAGGCAGGACCCCATGCCTACTGCCTATATTTACAATAGCTAAAATTTTTGGAGAGTATTTTTTTTGGCGAACCCCTTTTCCCCTACGCCTAGTATTTACAATAGCAAAAAGGTTGAGAGTTTTATTTTAGGCAGGACCCCCTTCCCTATTTCTAGTATTTACAATCGTAAAATCTTGGGGGAGAGTTTTATTTTAGGCAGGCCCCCCTTCCACTCCTAATTTACAATAGCTAAAATGTTGGGAATTTTTTTTATTTTGGGTGGGACCCTTTCCTACTGCCTATATTTACAATACAAAAAAGTTGGAGATTTTTTACTTTGGGCGGGAACCTTGCCTACTCCCTAGTATTTACAATAGTAAAATGTTGGGATTTTTTATTTTGGCGGGACCCCTTGCCTATGCCTAGTATTTACAAAGCTAAAATTTGGAAGTTTTATTTTAGGCGGCCCCTTGCCTACTGCCTAGCTTTTAAAATAGCAAAAAGTTGTAATTTTTTTTTTGGGCAGGACCCCTTGCTACTGCCTAGTATTTACAATACAAAATGTGGGAGTTTTTTTTAGGCAGGCCCCCCTTGCCTATGCCTATATTTACAATAGCTAAAATTTGGGAGATTTTTATTTTAGGCGGACCCTTGCCTATGCCTAGTTTTTTAAAATAGCTAAAAGTTAGAGTTTTTTTTAGGCAGGACCCCTTGCCTACTCCCTAGTATTTTACAATAGTAAAATGTTGGAGATTTTTTATTTTAGGCGGACCCCTTGTACTGCCTGTATTTTCAATAGCAAAAATTTTGGGAGATTTTTTATTTTAGGCAGGACCCCTTCCCTACTGCCTAGTTTTTTTAGGCAGGCCCCCCTTTGCCTACCCCTATATTTACAATAGCTAAAATGGGGAGGTTTTTTTTTAGGCGGGCCCCCTTCCTACTGCCTAGTATTTACAATACTAAAATTTGGAGAGTTTTTTTTTAGGCAGGCCCCCTTCCCTACGCCTAGTATTTACAATAGCTAAAAATTTTGGAAGTTTTTTTAGGCAGGACCCCTTGCCTACGCCTAGTATTTACAATACTAAAATGTTGGGAGATTTTATTTTGGGCGGGGACCCCTTCCCTACTGCCTAGTTTTACAATAGCTAAATTTTTGGAGTTTTTTTTTTTGGGCGGGCCCCCCTTTGCCACTGCCTAGTATTTACAAACTAAAATGTTGAGAGTTTTTTTTTAGGCAGGACCCCTTGCCTATCCCTAGTATTACAATAGCTAATATTTTGGGAGAGTTTTTTTTTTGGCGGGGCCCCCTTGATACTGCCTGTTTTTTACAATAGCTAAAATGTTGGAGAGTTTTTTTTTAGCGGACCCCTTGCCTACTGCCTAGTAATTTAAAAATAGCTAAAATTTTGGAGAGTTTTATTAGGCAGGCCCCCCTTGCCTACAATTTAGATTTACAAAGCTAAAATTTTGGGAGAGTTTTTATTTTGGAGGACCCCTTGCCTATGCCTATAATTTACAAATAGCTAAAATTTTGGAGATTTATTTTAGGCAGGACCCCTTGCCTAGCCAGTATTTACAATAGCAAAATTTTGGAATTTTTTTTTTAGGAGGACCCCTTGCCTATTTCCTAGTATTTACAAATACTAAAATTTTGGAAGTTTTATTTTTAGCAGGACCCCCTTGCCCTATGCCTAGTTATTTTAGGCAGGACCCCTTGCCTACTCCTAGTATTTACAATAGCTAAAATGTTGAGATTTTTTTTTAGGCGGGCCCCCCTTCCTTGCCTAGTATTTAAAAATAGCTAAAATGTTGGAGATTTTATTTTAGGAGGACCCCTTTGCCTCGCCTAGTTTTAAAATAGTAAAAATTTTGGAGAGTTTTTTTTAGGGGGCCCCCTTTAAACCTACTGCCTATTTATTTTAGGCAGGACCCCTTGCCTACTGCCTAGTTTTTTTGGGCAGGACCCCTTCCCACTCCCTAGTTTATTTTAAGCAGACCCTTCCCCTATGCCTAATTTTTTTTAGGCGGGACCCCTTGCCTCTCCCTAGTTATTTTAGGCAGGCCCCCTTGCCTACCCCTAGTATTTACAATACTAAAATGTTGGAAGTTTTTTTTTTAGCGGGACCCCTTCCCTACGCCTAGTATTTACTACAAAAAAATTTGGAGGTTTTATTTTGGGCAGGACCCCTTGCCTACGCCTAGATTTAAAAATAGCTAAAATGGAGAGTTTTTTTTTTAGGGGGGCCCCCTTGCCTACTCCCTAGTTATTTAGGCGGACCCCTCGCCTACTGCCAAGGATTTTGGGCCCGGGACCCCTTCCCACTGCCTATTTATTTTAGGGGGGGAACCCCTTTCGCCTATGCCTAGTTTTTTTTGGGCGGGACCCCTCGCCTACTGCCTATTTTTTTAGGCAGGACCCCTTCCCTACTGCCATTATTTTAAGGCAGGACCCCCTGCCTATTTCCTAGTTTTTTAGGCGGGACCCCTCGCCTATCCCCAGTTATTTGGGCAGGCCCCCCTTTCCTACTGCCTATTTATTTTGGCAGGACCCCTCGCCTACTGCCTTTTTATTTAGGCGGCCCCCTTTTGCCTACTGCCTAGTTATTTTAGGCGGGACCCCTTGCCTCTTCCCTGTTATTTAGGAGGACCCCTCGCCTACTGCCTGTTTTTTTTAGGCAGGACCCCTCGCCTACCCCCTAGTTATTTTGGGCAGGACCCCTCGCCTATGCCTATTATTTTTTGGCGGGCCCCCCTTGCCTACTGCCTTATTTTTTTAGGCAGGACCCCTCCCCTTTTGCCTAGTTTTTTAGGCAGGCCCCCTTGCCTTGCCTGTATTTACAAAGCTAAAATTTGGAGATTTTTTTTTTAGGCGGGCCCCCTTGCCTACTGCCTATTATTTTAGGCAGGACCCCCCGCCTACTGCCTAGTTTTTTTTAGGCGGGGGACCCCTTGCCTCTCCCAGTTATTTAAATTTTAAATACTTTAACGTTCTTTTTCCCCTCATCAACTATAAAGTTTCTTTTCGTCCCACATTGAAAACCCTTAGAGTGACTAAAATTTTCCTTAATATCCCCTAATAACGAACAATGTGGAAAAACTTTTTGAAGAAAATAAAGTTTTAAAACACCCATAACTGCAAAAAATCTTTTTACGAGGAGTTTGCGGATAGGAGGCAGAAAATAACGTTTTAAAACAGAACAAATATTAGTTTAGAAAAAATTTGAAAACGAAAGTATTTAAATTTATAGATTTTGAGCAAATAAAAAATATCACTTACATGATTAAAACAGAGAGCCAATCAGTTTTAGGAGATGCTGGTAAATATAAGGCACGTGTTGTTTTTGTTGTACATAACCATTTATAATCCTTTTAGCTTTTCCATATATTGGGATTGACCAGTGAGTGTGTGTGTGTGTACATGAGGTTCAGTTATTACATACACCCACCCGCCCATTCAAACACAAAACTTGACACCTTAGTAACATTTCTTTCAACTTTAAAACAATTTACTCTTTATATTGTTGGATTTAACAATATTTATCAAACCCTTACAAAATATATTAACTATAACAATACACCACAGAAGTAAGTAAAAAGTACTGATTAAAATGTAAGTAACCCGCAAATATTAACAGCTCTTAGTTAATGTCCTCTCTCAAGTTCAGGTCCCCTTTGGTTGTCAAGTTTACAGCATTTCACAATTTTTTAGCAAATATTAACAGCTATTAGTTTTAAATTCCTACTCTGACAAGTATCCAGGTCCCTTGGTTTCAAGTTTACAGCATTTCACATATGTGTAGCAAATATTAACAGCTACTTAGTTAATGTCCTACCTGCAATGTAGGTCCCTTGGTTGTCAATTTCAGCATTTAACATATTTATAGCAAATATTAACAGTACTTATTAATGTCCTACCCCTGACAACGCGGTCCCTTGGGTTTCAAGTTTTCAGCATTTCACATATTGATGGCAAATATTAACAGTTACTTAGTTAATGTCCTACCTGACAAGTGTCAGGTCCCTTTGGTTGTCAAGTTTACAGCATTTCCAATTGTAGCAAATATTAACAGTAATTAGTTAATGTCCTACTCTGACAATGTCAGGTCCCCCTTTGGGTTTAGTTTACAGCTTTTTACATAGTGATAGCAAATATTAACAGCTACTTATTAATGCCCCTACTCTGACAAGTGTCGGTCCCTGGTTGTCAAATTTACGCATTTCCATATTTTTGATAGCAAAATATTACAGTTACTTAGTTAATGTCCCCACTTGACAAGTGTCAGGTCCCTTGGTTTAGTTTACAGCATTTCACATATGTGAAGAAATATTACCCCTACTTAGTTAATGTCCTTCCCCCCGACAATGTCAGGGCCCTTGATTGTCAAGCTTAGTAAAATTTTTAAGCAGTGTTGTACGATGACCAATCTTGTAACTCATAAATCTTCAAGGGGGCTTAAACATAGAAAAAAATTAAGAAACTTTAAAACGCCTAATCTAACATGAAAAATTTAAAAAAAAAAACTACAATTTCCATCCATCACATTAAAATTTTAAAAGGTTGTCTAACAATATGGAAATTTTTCCCACTATGCCCTTTAAAAATGAATTAGAGTTTCAAATGGGTTAAAACATGACAAATTTATTATGTTGAAAATTCTTTTGGAAATAAAATTTAAGATAGTTTTCTTCTTTTTTTTTTTCTTACAAAAGCACGGGCACTATCGTGATGAAAAATGTTTTAACTTATTCCATAATAAAATTAATTTTAAAAAACAATTACTGGGGTTTTTACATTCTATGCTAGAATAAGAGGATTTCGTAATCACACAGTAAACAAAAATTAACAAAATAACGCTGGAGGTATTTCCAAACAAATTTTTTTTAAATATTTTGTTGTTTTATTTTTTCTATAAAGTATAAAAAAAACCAATCTGTTTTTTATTTTTAGTCCTAATATCTTTTAAAAGGCGCGGGCCACTCAGGACGTAATAAGGGATCACCGCTAAAAAATATTTTTTTCTCTCAAAATACAACGAGTAACTCTATGGCTAAGAAAACCCTTGGCAAAGGGAAAATTAATTCATAAATTAATAAAAATAAATATACCCTTAAAAAAAACAAACAATATGAACAAAAAAAATACAAAAATAACAAAGAAAATAAAGGAAATGGGTCTTGAAACCTACTTGTGATCATCTACATAAACGGAAAAAAAGTCATAGATATTTTATAAATAACCACTACTTTTTTAAAAAGATCTTCTTAAAAAAGAAAAAAATAAATAATAGAATTACAAATTTTATTTTAACAAATTTAATGTGTTGCCAATGTTTATTTTTTTTGCTTATTGCACATTTTTCAAAAAAATGCAACCGAACTTATTTATAATTTATCCAAGCGAATGAATTAATTTTTTTTAATAAAAACCTGCTCTGTGGGAAAAATTTCAAAAAAGCTTACCACAGATACTTATTGTAGATAAATATTTTTAAAAAAAAAAATCTTTGTCTTAATTGAAAAAAATGCATACTAATTTTCATCAAATTGTTTGCTATATTATATCATAAAATATTACCCCACTAAAATGAAAATTTTTTTTCACAATGACGTGTATTCAATTTTTTTACAACTTTAAAAAAATATTTTTAAATAGCATTAAAATTGAGGTTAAAAACATTTAAAAAATATACTTATTTTCAAATATAATTACAAAACTCTATAAAATTTTTTTCCCCAACTTTTTTTTGAGCATCATTTTATAACCCGTTTTTTTTGGTGTCAAAACTTATAAAATCAATTATTTCTTATACATTTCATTGCACGTTTACATTTTTCTCAAACTTTCGTGCAAAAGTTTTTTTTTAAAACCATCTTTTAAAAGATTAATTTTTTGCTTTAATAAAACCGTCCCCGCATAAATCTTTATGGGTTTTGGAGTAAGTATTTTTAATTCCGCTACTTGGGGAAAAAAAAAAAATCAAATAACCAAAATATTCCCCAAATTTCAACAAAGAAAACGAGAAGGCCATTTGTTATTTTTTCAATTATCTTATAGTTGGTCCCATTTTTTGTTAGGTAATTAAAAAACCCAGCTCGTTGGGGCTTCGCCCCCAAACCCCCTTGGGTTTTAGGCCAATTTGTTGAATATAAAAAATTCACCCTGATAAAATTTTCCCTTAAAATGTTATTTTTTTTAAAAGGGGAAAAAAATTAAAATTTTAAAAAATTCATGGGTTTTTTATACATTGTTACAAAATTTATTTTGGGAAAAAACATGGGTTTTTTTACGAAAAAGTGAAGTGCATTATTTAAAAAAAAAAAAAAAATAAAAAAAAAATAAATAAAAAAAAAATAAATAAAAAAAAAGGAAAAAGTGATTTTAAAACTAAACTGTTAAAAAATTAAAGTTATTATTTCTTTCAGTTGCCCGTTGTTAACCTTTTATCAACTAAGCATGGGCCTCCAAACCACTAAGGGGAAGGCCGGCAAACGTAGAGACCCATTTAAAAAAAATTTAAATCCTCAAAAAGTATTTTTTGAAAAGTTAATTTAAAAATTTAAAATATTGTGTTTGCTGTTGTTACCATTTTCATGAATGAAAGGGAAAACCAGTCTCGCCCTGGGGGGGGCCGGCAGACGAAGATCATTTTTACAATACTAAAAAGTTGGAGGTTTTATTTTTGGCAGGACCCCTTGCCCACTGCTTATTATTTTTTCAATACTAAAATTTTGGGGAGTTTTTTTTTAGCAGACCCCTTTCCTATTTCTAGATTTACATAGTAAAAAATTGGAAGTTTTTATTTTTGGCAGGGCCCCTTACCTACTGCCTGATTTACAATACTAAAATTTTTGGAGGTTTTATTTTGGCAGGACCCCTTACCTACTGCCTATATTTACAAAAAGCTAAAATGTTGGGGAGAGTTTTTTTTTTTTAAAAGGGAGGCCCTTGCCCACTGCCCCATTTTTACAATTTCTAAAATGTTTTGGAGAGTTTTATTTTTTGGAGGACCCCCCTTTCCTTCTGCCTGTATTTTCAATAGCTAAAATGTTGGAGAGTTTTTTTTAGGCAGGGCCCTAGGGACGCCAGTTTAACAATAGCTAAAAAGTTGGGGAGTTTTATTTAGGGAGATCCCTTACCCACTGCCTAGTATTTACAATAGCAAATTTGGAGGTTTTTTTTTTTAGGCGGACCCCTTGCCTACTGCCCAATTTTCAAAAGAAAATGTTGGGATTTTATTTTAGGGAGACCCCTAGGCCACGCCTATATTTTTCAATAGCTAAAAAATTGGAGAGTTTATTTTGGCAGGACCCCTTGCCCCACTGCCCTTTTTTACAATAGCTAAAATGTTGGAGAGTTTTATTTTTGGAGGACCCCCTGCCATGCCTAGTATTTACAAAGCTAAAATGTTGGAAGTTTTTTTTGGGGAGACCCCTTTGCCTACTGCCCAGTATTTTAAAAAAATAAAATGTTTTTAGAGTTTTATTTTAGGCAGGACCCCCTTGCCTAAGCCTATATTTAAATAGCTAAAATGTTGGGGAGTTTTTTTTTTTTGGGAGGGCCCTTGCCCATGCCTATATTTTACAAAGCTAAAATATTGGGGATTTTATTTTTGGGAGGAACCCCCCTTTCCTACTGCCTAGTATTTTCAAAGCTAAAAAATTGGAGAGTTTTATTTTAGGCAGGGGCCCCTTGCCTACTGCCCATTATTTACAAAAAACTAAAATGTTGGAAGGTTTTATTTTAGGCAGACCCCTTGCCAATGCCCCATATTTTTAAAAAAGCTAAAATATTGGGGATTTTATTTTAGGCAGGACCCCCCTTTCCTTTTGCCCCAGTATTTACAATATAAAATGTTGGAGAGTTTTTTTTAGGCAGGAACCCTTCCTATGCTTAGTATTTTTCAATAGCAAAAAAGTTGGGGATTTTTTTTTAGGGGAGAACCCCTTGCCTACTGCTTATTTTTTTACAAAAGCTAAAATATTTGGAGAGTTTTATTTTAGGCAGGCCCCCCTTTTCCACTTTGCCTATTTTACAATACTAAAATATTTGGGGAGTTTTTTTTTAGGGAGGGCCCTTGCCCACTCCTAAATATTTACAATAGCTAAATATTGGGGGAGTTTTATTTTAGGGGAGGCCCCTTGCCTACTGCCCAGATTTACAATAGCAAAATATTGGGAGTTTTTTTTTAGGGAGGACCCCTTCCTCTGCTAGTATTTTTCAATAGCTAAAATTGGAGAGTTTATTTTTGGCAGGACCCTTGCCTACGCCTGTATTTAAATAGCTAAAAATTGGAGATTTTATTTTAGGAGGACCCCTTGCCTACTGCCTATATTTACAATAGCTAAAATATTGGAGAGTTTTTTTTTTTAGGAGGGCCCCCTTTCCTACTGCCTATATTTACAATAGCTAAAAATTGGAGAGTTTTATTTAGGCCAGGACCCCTTGCCCCTGCCTAGTATTTACAATAGCTAAAAAGTTGGAGAGTTTTTATTTTAGGCAGGACCCCTTCCCACTCCTAGTTATTTTAGCAGGGCCCCCTTTCCCACTGCCCGTATTTACAATACTAAAATGTTGGAGATTTTTATTTTTTGGCAGGACCCGCCTACTGCCATTTTTTTAGGCAGGGCCCCCCCCGGCCCCACTGCCTGTTTTTTTAGGGGAACCCCCCTTTCCTACTCCTAGTTTTTTTTAGGCGGACCCCTTGCCTACTGCCCTAGTTTTTTTTAGGCAACCCCTTGCCTACTGCCCAGTTTTTTTTAGGGAGGCCCCTTGCCTATGCCCAGTTATTTAGGCAGACCCCCCTTGCCTACTGCCCCCTTTTTTTTTTGGGAGGCCCCCCTTCCTAAATGCCTAGTTATTTTAGGGAGGACCCCTCGCCTACTGCAGTTATTTTTGGCGGACCCCTTGCCTACTGCCCATTATTTATAAGTTAAATACATGTTAAAGTTATCTTCCCTCATCAACATAAAGTTTCATTTCGTCCCCCTATTGTAACCTTAGAGTGAGCATAAAATTTCCCCAAAATTTCCCCAATAACAACATATTTTGGGGAAAACATTGAAGTAAAAAAAGCTTAAACATCCAAACTGCAAAAAAATCATTTAACTGAGGATTTGCAGGATAGAGTGCAGAAATAACGTTTTACAGCAACAAAAATTTTTTAGAAAATAATTGAAAAACTAGTTTTTTTTTAAAAATTTTAGATATATGAGCAAAAAAAAAATATCACTTACATGATTTAAACAGGAGCTCAATCACTTTTAGGGGAATGCTGGAAATACTAAGGAGCGTGTATGTATTTGTTGTACATAATCATTTTTAACCGTTTAGCAGTAATAATTTGGGGTTGAAACCGTGAGGGGTGTTGTTACAGATTCATTATTAATACCCCACCCGCCCATTCCAACACTAACTATGACCCTTATAACATTTTTTTTAACTTTAAAACAATTTTTCTATTTATTGTTGGATTTTAAAAATATTGATCAACCTTTTCAACTAGTATTAACTAAACAATACCGCACAGATGTAATAATGTACTGACCCCCCTACCCACCCCTACACGACATGGGACTGACCCCCCTCCCACCCCTACACGTACAGTGTTTCTGACCCCCCCGCCCCCCCCTTTAGTACAGTGGGAAAGGTCATATAAATAAAAAAATGCTAAATTCATTAAAAATCTAGAAGGATTCATTCTTTTTTTTGATATCCCAACAATTTAAGCGAGGCAAACATTAAATTTGTAGATTATTTTTACTTTAATAAAGTAATTTCACTTTTCTTTCCCAAAAATAAAGTCAAATTACTATTTTTGATCAACGATTGATTGTCAAATAACTAAAAAAATTAATTAGATTAATTTTTTTTTGTGAAAAGTCCTAAATTAGATTAATTTTTTAAACTTGAAACTTTACCCAAAAAAAATGTAGGATGAAAAAATAAATCCCTCATACTTCACAATGTATTGTGTCTGGCTACATTACTCCAGCCTTTAAATTTGCTAAGCATATGAAATGGGGTTAATAAAATGAAAACAGATTTGAAATAACAAAACGCACAGTTTTTTTCTTTAAAGGCGTAGTCTAAAACAATTTTTTATGTAAGTTACGAAAGGGAGTTTTAAATAAAAAAAATTTTACGGATGACAATTTTCCCCTTTTGTACAAGCATGCGATATTATTTCCCTTTTAAAAAGTGAATAATTTGGGAAAGCCCATTGCAAAAAATTGGGGGAAACCGGAGTTTGCAAAAAATTTTGGCACCATTAAAACCCTCAGCAATCCCACACCTGCATATTTCTGACTTATATAGATTTTTTATTTATGTAGCAATATCAAAAGGGGAATATTTGTTCGTTTTATTTGGGGAAAGCACTCTAAATATATATTGTTAAGGGCATTAAAATTGGTTTTAAAAACAATTATTTATAAAAATTAAATTCCACTAAAATACATTTAATCCAACAATTATTTTTATTTTGTAGGTACCATAGGCAATAGATAATAAAAAAAATACAATGTAATCATTACTAAACTTTCGTGCAGGGAAAAAATAATTAAAATCGACCTCACTACATTGTAACTACATTTAAATACATGAAAATACATGTTTTTACGCTTCAGTTTTAACTACTGCCAGTTAGTTTTTTTAAATTGATTTGAATGGTTTTCAAATTTACGTTAATTTTAAAAAACGTTGTATAAGTTTGTACGTGGTACAAATTTTTTAAGATTAAAGCAATAGTTATTTGGGGCACCATAATTTGAATTTTAAACCAATAAAGTTAAACTTTCACATTTTTCTTTAATTTAATTGTTATAAAACTTATTTTTCGCTTGAAAACAATTATCTGAGGGTTTTAAAGCTTTTACCTTCCCGAGGTTTAAGTTAGTGCAAAAAAAGACGTAAAAAATTTAAAAGTACACGTGACAATAACTTGTATCCACAAATGTAGTTAAAAGTGTCGTTAACACGCAGACTCGATCACGACGATTAACCCCAAGACTTTCGATTGTTAGCTTTTAAAGTCTCTCTCTCTTTCACGTCTCTGTTTTTTCATTCTTTACACCTTTATAATTTTGTATAAACCAAAGAAAACCTTTTGTTAATTTTTCTTCTTGTACATTCTTATTCTTCTTTCATTCTTATATCGTCCGCCTTATATTTTTTTTATAATGCGTTCTGGGGTTTTTTATCAAAATTTTTTTTGCTAACGACAGAGGTACGATCACTGAAAAGTTTCTTTAACTATTATGTCCCTTTTAATTGGATAAAAATAAATCTCAAATATTTAAATTTTTTCAAAACTAATAATAATTTTTTGCATGAAACGGTTTTTTCTGCACTCCTGATCGTAAAGGCTAAAAACCCAGTTTCATATTTAAACGTCAAAATTTTAGACCAAACCATGTCAGGTTACAATATTGAATATTGGAAAAAAATTAATCGATCATATTTTTTTGTATTATGTTAGAAAAAAACACAATTTTTTGCAATTAATTTTCTTTAAAAAAAAGGCAATAAAAACCATGCTTTTTTTACTTTCCATTTTTGATACATTGCACGTACTTATTTCCCACTTTACACGGTAAACACTTCTTCCCAAGTTCCAAAAAATCATTTTTTACTTTTAAAAACCCACCCTTTAACACATGTACGTTGTTTAACCAAGTTAAAATGGCCTTTACCACTATACCCTTCATAGCAATATCCTCACTCTCTCCGAACATGACCCAAGAGGATTATTGTTAATGGGCTTAACATTTATGTACTTCCATACCAGAAAAAAATAAACTCAAATAAAGCTATGTCTCGTATTCAAGTTAAATTAAGGCTCTCCTCTTATATATAACCAGGTACTTGACTGCCAAACCAAGGTAGGAGGTGGGGGGAATAGTTAGACCCCGGCCAGCTGTTTGTTAGGCCAAGGTCTCTTTTGAGTATGCATTAATTATATTTAAAGATATTTAGCAGCATATTATATATACTTTCTTTACTCCAAGCAACAACTTAATTACTTAAACAGGAGTCTTATGAAGCAATAACTTACAAAAAGTTACTATGTAATAGAATTATTATTCTAATAACAATGCTAAAATATATTATTTATACTTAACAATTTATTTTATTCAATGAAATACTAATACAAAGCACTCGATGAATACCTTGTATATATATACAAGGTATTTAAAGAGGTACAAAAATGCTATAATTCACTCACATAGGTTGTTATAGCTACCATGTAAGTGAGAACTAAGGCTTGTGGACAAAATTACATCTATAAATTCCTACTGAAAAATTATAGTTCATTTTCATCTTCCTCTTATTTTTTCATTTTCATCTTCTCCACTTAAATCGGTAAATTAACTTAAATGGGCCTTACCTCCATCAGATAGGCCAAAATGTATTTTAATAAAACTCTTGTGATTACATGTTTTGTCAATAGATTGTCGATTGACAAATATTACAACACTAAAAACAAACATAAACATAAAATGCGTAAACCTACGTGTGACATCACGGTCTCCTACGTGTGACATCACGGTCTCCTACGTGTGACATCACGGTCTTCTACGTGTGACATCACGGTCTCCTACGTGTGACATCACGGTCTCCTACGTGTGACATCACGGTCTCCTACGTGTGACATCACGGTCTCCTACGTGTGAAATCACGGTCTCCTATGTGTGACATTACGGTCTCCTACGTGTGACATCACGGTCTCATACGTGTGACATCACGGTCTCCTACGTGTGACATCACGGTCTCCTACGTGTAAAATCACGGTCTCCTACGTGTGACATCACGGTCTCCTACGTGTGACATCACGGTCTCCTACGTGTGACATCACGGTCTCATACGTGTGACATCACGGTCTCATACGTGTGACATCACGGTCTCATACGTGTGACATCACGGTATCGGGTCAAGCAATAGACTGTTATTTTGAAGTTTTAACTAGAACCTTTCTTATAGGGGATTCATAATTTGGATGAAGAGTAGGAGTTCATAATGACATAGGAAATTGGGGGAGGGGGGAGGGATGAAGTTATTTTGTCTGTGTTGATTTTTTACAAAAAATGGTTCATCTGAAAATAATCAGGTGAAAATATTGAAAATAATCGGCTGCACAGAGTGCATAATTCAACAGAAAACTTATTAATTACATTTTTCCAAATATTAAAATAAAACATCGTAAGGCTAGTCTTAATGAAGACTCATTTACATTTTAAAAATATGTTCTGTGGAATAATGTTTTTTCTAAACAACTTTATATCTGAGAGTTTTCTATTGAGGGTTTTTCTATCATGGACCATTTATTATAAAAAAAGATAAAAAGAATAGTAGATAAAAAGGAAGATAAAAAGATAAAAAGGAATATTAACGAAACATTTTAGATCGAAATACTTTTTCTTAAATTGTTATTTTTAGATGCGTAGTTTACATATCGTAAATACTTAGGAAGGGACATGGAAGATTTTAAAAAAGTTTTAGTTTGTATGTTTAATTTTACCATTATAGTGCTTTAATATTTATTTGAATAGTTGTGAATGTACGTTATTTTTAAAATTTGTTGTATAACATTTAGAATTATAATTGTTCCATCGTACATTTGTATTATAAACTCTGAATACAGTTATAATTTATTTTTGGAATGTATTCATGCACATCCTTTGTAAAAAAAAAATTACATTTGAAGCCGCTGTAAAAAAGTACTTTCATTGATAAAACAATTTTCTTACCTAAGCGTTAGGGGTTGGGTTATTTGTAAAACGTAATATGTGCTGTTCAAAGAACATACTATGCTAGTCATTTTCATGGAACATATTTAGGCTCTTGGGGAATTTATTTCTATAAAACATTTAATTTCATCTGTTCATTATAATAACCAATTATTTCCTCTAAAAAGTATAATGTTAGTGTGTGGATACATATTTATTGTAAGCATCTTAATCTCGTGAAATAAAAGGTGGAGTTCGATTTCATCCGTTCGGAGAGGATTGTGTTTTCAAATACACGTTGTTTAGACGGAACGATTTAATATTAAATACAATATGCTGAATTGGGAGTTTAGTAGAGTTTCACCCGTACCACTGGCCCCATTGGGTAATTCAGTTACTGTGTTCTACGGCTCGACTACAGATACCTGTCTTTTATATGTTGTGAAAATTGTTTACTCCACGAATTCTACTGTGTTAACACATCATTCATTATACATTTTCGTCAATAAATACAGGCAAATCGTGGTGAATATATGGGACGAATGAAAATGAAACGAAAGTAAAAAACAATATTTATTTCAAAGCAAAGAAATCAAGTTTCTTTCAGTCAAGAATATAATAAAAATCATACAATTACTAAAATTCAGTCTTTTATTTTTTTAAATCTGAATTTTAGATTATAATTGTTCCATTGTAACATTTGTATTATAAACTCTGAATATAGTTATAATTTATTTTTTTGAATGTATTCATGCAATTCCTTAGTTAAAAAAATTTACATTTTAAGCCGCAGTAAACAAAAGTACTTTTCATTGATTAAAACAATTTTTCTTACCTAAGTTTTAGGGGTTGGTTTATTGAGTTTTTGAATTTTTGTTTATTGAAAGTTTTATTTAATTTAAAATCATTAAATTAAATAAACTTTGTACTAGTATAACAACAAACATCTACTGTTAAATTATGATTTAACTAAAGATACTGTATTCATACAAATGATAATGTTTAATGAATATAATTAATTATTATATGATAGAAGGTTATTTAGTACACTATAACTGAGAGTTGCTGTGGAAATAATAACAAACCACACTAGGGGAAATTCAATCCCTGTCAGTGTTTGCTGGAGCATCAGAAGAACTAATTTGAATAAGATTACTTAAAAATACTTATATTAAATAAAAACGCTCTAAAAAAGACATTTCAAAGGTTATTTAAGACACTATTGATTCAATATAACATAAATTATGCAAAATCTTTATCAGGAAGATTCATTAAGCACCTTTTTTTACGAGTTTTTAAATATTGATAAGAGTACTACACGTATAGTATTAAAAGGTAATTTATTGTAAAAAATTTAGGAACCAAGGAAAATAAATATCTTTTGAAAAAAGATGTTGGTGCTCTTGTAGGTTCTTATTTGGTTCGCTCATATGCATATGTGTTTTGATAAATTTTATCGATCGATTACTTCCACACTAGGTTGCCCTAACTTTAGAAAAAACAAAAGCAGTCAAGTACTTTAAAAATACATACATATTTCTGAGTGGCAGGATTGCCATTGAGAAAAACATTGGTCTTGACTGAGATCTTCTACTTTGTCTACATAATGTTTTATAAAAATATTTTTGTATTTTTATTGGAAGCTGATTATAACTTGTAAAATGACAACCCCAACATGATTTCCCGTATTTAAGTCTAGCATGTAGGGAAAGGCAATAAATCTGATTAAGAACAACATCAGGACACATATTACAAAGATAATAAAAATTTACGGAAAGATTACAATAGCACATTTTTAATTGTATTTAATATGCTCTTCTCCTAATTTTAATTTATACGTCTTCTAAAAGTCATGGTATTTCACATAATTTAGTTTGAGAAAATACTATCCACAATCAAACTGTATCACAGGAAGTCAATGTGTATAGTAGAACATTAATTACTAACTATAAGATACAACGGCTTGGAGATATCGGAATTATTTTTTATAATATGATTTATTGATATTTAAATTTAAACCTATTGCATAAAAAACATAGCGAAATCAGTCTTAACATCATGCTCACTATTACTTTCTAGTTCAGTAATTGATTGTTTGGTAATGCGTGAAAATTATGTTTAGTCATTGTTACTAACTAACGTTTGTCGGCGTCCTTAAGAAAGTGCAGTTTATTCATTGACCCCATAGTAGGGCAACTAAGGGGCCTATAAGCTTAATTTGGAATCCGATACACGTAGTATTGGTCTTATTTTCAGCTAAATGACAAGCCAGATACTCTGTCCTTTTCTCTACACAAACTATCGGACCTTGACTTACCCCTAACATGAAACACCACAGGACTTCTGTTCGTAGTGGCCTCGTCTTTGAGCGGATGCCATGGTCAGTATTAGGTGGATCGAGTATAGAACCTAATACCTACATTATCCACACACATTTTGTCCCCAAAGTACTTGGTTTATAGCACTGGTGCCACTAGTGCCGTCCTATATAACTAGCAAAATTTATATTTTTAAGTGCTTGGTTCAACGTTTATACCGCCGGCTTCGTAGCTCAGTGCAAATGGACTTCAAGTACACAGGGGCAATTCCTAGGATCGAATCCCCACTCAGCCAAACAGTCAGTGCTTCACTAGTTGAAATACATTTCACATACAGACCTTCAGGCCATATGAACTGGGCGAGTGATAGTTTCGAATAAAAAAACTTAAAAAATTACCGAAACATTTTTCATTAACAAGAATGAAATTAGGAAGGACTATTATTTTATCATTCAATAGTTTTTGGTTTACTGTGGCATAAAATATAAATTTAGTTTCTTAATACTTTTGAGTATTTACGAGTAAGTTTGTGACATAGTTTACATTTCAATAATATGTTAACATTTATTCAGAGTCTAATATTGAAAAATGAATAACAGAGAAAATTATATTACTAAACTTTATACGACATATTTTAATAAGGAACATATGAAGCAACAATTACTGGAAATTAATGTTTAAATTGAGTTAATCGGCAATAGTAAAAATTACTCAAGAGGTTAAGTCGGAAATTAGACTTTTATTCCTACTTCACCCATAGTAAAGCCGATTTTTATTTCATATCCATATAAACCATTAAAGCACTTTCCATATATATTTATCATGAAAACTTTATCAGTATTTCCTACAAAATCATATTTTTCATGGACTTTAAACAAATTCAATGTTTGTCATATATATAGAATGGTTACTTAGTAATTCTGAATAAAATGCTTGGGGTTGCTTTAAAATGGAACTCAGCCAGAGAAGATGTCTATTTCCAATAACATTGCAGGATTGGGTGATACGTGAAGTTAAAACCACCTATTTTGTTTTTATATCATAATTTTCATTAAACTCTGTTGTCTTATAAATAATTAATGTTATTATTATCTTTGTGTCCCGATCATTAAATACAAACAATCGTTTTTAATTGGTACGCTTATAATATATTATTTTTATAAATAGTGTGTAGTGGAAAATATATTGTTTCATACATATCGTTATTTTTTTTTAAATTAACCCCCAAAAAACATTTATAATGACTAGACTTTTGAAAATCTAAAAAAAATCCTTTTTTATGTTTTTTAGATCAGCTGACTAACATGTATACTTAAAAGCAGGATATTTAAGGTTTTCAAATGTTTTAAATACAATATTTTTACTGGAGCTTATGATGAGCTTAGCAGAGCTTGATTAGAACTCAAACAAAATTACATAGTGTAAATGTTTTTCTCGTCAATAAGTAAATACCAAATTCCATTTTTACATGAAAGAGAAAAACACGGAACATTATGAAAACTATTCCTTGCATTCAAGACTTTGGTTGCCTTAACGTAAGGCGGAACGTTTTCAGGAGTTTTGGAAATGTTGTTTACAAACCTTTATATTTAAAATATTTACGAAGGTAAATATTTAATGGAAATATATATGTTTTAATATAAAAGTTTTAAGTTTAAAGTTATTACGCTGTGTTGAGCTATTAATAAGAGTTGAACAATAATATGGTAATATTATGAGCAATTCTTTTGCATGCTTGATTAAGTCTATCTATAGGACAGACTGATTCAGATTGTTTTAATTCCAGAATTTTTACAGTAAAGGTTGTTACTTCAAATATATTATTTAGTTGAAAATATATTGAAATATAGTTAAAACTCTTCATTTAAGTTAGTCAAAAGAAATTTAACTTTTAGTCTTATAAATTACTATCTGAACCCGCTCGCTTCGCCGCCGGTTATAATATTGTGTTTGAAAACTTTGCAATCATAGATATAATTTAAAAATCCAACAATTAATATCAACATTAAAAAGAGTTTACTTAAACTAGATACGGTACTTGTTTTTGTAAGAACTATTATAATTAAACTAATTTCACAATTTATAAAAGCCAATGTAGATGAATAATTTTCAAATGTACTCAATTATTTTTAATTTTAAAATGTTTAACCTACCCAACTTTATTAAATTTGTTTTTATTTAACAACTGTTAATCAAATAAATCAATAACTTATATAATCTCCAAAGTATACCTCGGGAATTTGGAGTCCAGTGGGATCCGATAGTCATGAGTTTCGGATGAGGATAATCTTTCTTAGTGAGCATTTAGGAGCCAAGTATACGAAAAATTTCAAGTTTGGGAGAAATAGTAATGAGTGTAATATGGATATTTTTTTCTTTTAGTTTACAAAAAACTTTGGAATGTCTAAAAAAGTGAAAGTCTATTTTTAGACGCCATTAAAGTACGAAAATGGACCCTAAATCAATATAAATGTCGGAGTTTCCCAAGTTTCACTAAAAAACACATTCTTTTCAGTAGCAATTATGGATTTAACCTGCAATTTCCAAGCAGTAACTTTGTTTATACAGGATTAAAGTGGTCGTTTTATACCACTGATAGATCATGTGTTTATCTCTTGACAGTAGTATTATGTTATAATAAGCACAGTAAATATTGGTTCACTTATTATGAACATTGTAATCCGTTGCTTCTTAGCTCATTATCATCGTTGGACTATTATCAGCAAGCTTATTTAAGTTGTTTAGACAGTTTTATACCACAAGTAGAAACATGTGTTTATCTCTTGCCAGTTTTTGTTTTAATAATCACAGTAATTAGCGTTCTATTATATGAACTTTGTAATCGTTGACATCTTTGTCATTATCTTCGTTGACTATTATCAGCATGCTTATTTAAGGTGTTTATACCAGTTTATATTACCACAGTGAGAACATGTGTTTATCCTCTTGATTATTATGTTATATAAACTCAGTAATAAGGTTCACTTATATGAACATTTTTAATCCGATTGCATCTTTAAGGGTTCATTATCTTCGTTGACTATTATTCAGCAAGCTTTTTTTAAGTTGTATAAGACAGTTTTTATACCACAAGTAGAAATGTGTTTATCTCTTGCAGTATTATGTTATAATAAACACAGTAATAAGGTTACTGATATGATACAATTGTTATCCGTTGCATCTTGGACCTTTATCATCGTTGATATTAACAGCAAGCTTATTTAAGTTGTGTATAGACAGTTTTATTCCACAGTAGAAATGTGTTTATCTCTTGCAGTATATTATGTTTTAATAAACACAGTAATAAGGTTCACTTTTATGAAATGTATTCCGTTGCATTTAGTTCATTTTCCATCGTTGACTTTTTTACAGCATGCTTTTTTAAAGTTGTATAGAAGTTTTTTACCCACAGTAGAAACAATTGGGTTTATCTCTTGCAGTATTTTGTTATAATAAACACTTGTAATAACGGTTTCACTTATTTGAACATTGTTTAATCCGTTGCATCTTAGTTCATTTATCATCGTTGACTATTATCCAGCATGCTTATTTAAGTTGAATATGGACAGTTTTATACCACAGTAGTAATGTGTTATCTCTTGCAGTATGATTGTTCTATAATTTGAAAACAGTTATTTTAAGGTTCACTTATATGAACATTGTAATCCGTTGCATTCTTAGTTCATTATCATCGGTTGACTTTTTCATGCAAGCTTATTTAAGTTGTATAGACAGTTTTATACCACATGTAGAAATGTGTTTATCTTCTTGCAGTATTTTGTTATAATAAACACAGTAATAAGGTTCACTTATATGAACATTGAATCCGTTGCATCTTAGTTCATTTTCAACGCTTGACTATTTATCAGGAAGCTTATTTAAGTTGTAAGACAGTTTTATACCACAGTAGAAATGTGTTTATCTCTGTGCAGTATTATGTTTAATATTCACCAGTAATATAGGTTCACTTATTGAACATTTGTGAATCCGTTGCATCTTAGTTCAATTATCTTCGTTGACCTATTTTCAGCAAGCTTATTTAAGTTGTATAGACTGTTTTTACCACAGTAGAACATGTTGTTTATCTCTTGCATTATTATGTTATAATAAAACAGTAAAAAGGTTCACACTTATATGAACATTTGTAATCCGTTGCATCTTTTGTTTCTTTTCATCGTTGCTATTATCAGCAAGCTTATTTAATTGTTATGGACAGTTTTATAACCACAGTAGAAAATGTGTTTTTCTCTTTCAGTATTTATGTTATAATAAACACACGTAATAAGAGTTCACTTATTGAACCATTGTAATCCGTTGCATCTTAGTTCAATTATCATCGTTGACTAATTATCAGCAAGCTTATTTAAGTTGTAGTTGGACAGTTTCTATACCACAGTAGAACACTTGTTTTTCCTCTTTTGGCAGGGTTTATTTATGTTTAATATAACACCCCACAAAAATCAGTAATAAGGTTCACTTATAGATGAACATTGTAATCGTTGCATCTTAGTTTTCATTATTCATACGTTGACTCTTATCAGCAAGCCTTATTTAAGTTGTGATGGCCGTTTTATTCCACAGTAGAACACGTGGGGGTTTATCTCTGGCAGTTTTGTTTTAATAATACACATTCCAGTAATAAGGTTCACATGTATTATGAACATTGTAATCCGTTTGCATCTTAGTTCATTATCATCGTTGACTATTATCAGAAGCATTATTTAAGTTGCATAGACAGTTTTATACCACAAGATAGAACAGTCTGTGTTTATCTCTTGCAATATTATGTTATAATAAACTCAGTTAATAAGGTTACTTATAAGAACATTGTAATCCGTGTGCATCTAAGTACATATTCATCGTTGACTATTATCAGCTTGATTATTTAAGTTGTATGGACAGTTTCTATATCCACAGTAGAAATGTGGGTTTATCTCTTGCTAGTATTATGTTTTAATAAACACAGTAATAAGGTTCACTTATATGAACATTGTAAACCGTGGCATCTTAGTTCATTATCAATCGTTGACTATTATCAGCAAGCTTATTTAAGTTGTAATAGTCAGTTTTTTAACCACAGTAGAACATGTGTTTATATCTTTGCCGTATTATGTTATAATAAAACAGTAATTAGTTCACTTATATGACACATTGTTAATCCGTTGCAACCTTAAATTTTATTATCAATCGTTGACTATTATCTGCAAGCTTAGCTTTAGGGTTGTTATAGACAGTTTTATACCCACAGTAGGAAATGTGTTTATCTCTTGCAGTATTATGTTATAATAAACACAGTAATTAAGGTTCACTTATAGAACCATTGTAATCCGTTTGCATCTTCTTAATTCATTTTCATCGTTGACTATTAATCAGCATTGCTTATTTAAGTTCTATAGACAGTTTTATTACCTCAGTAGACATGTGTTTTTTCTTTGCAGTTATTATGTTATATAAACACAGTATAAGGTTTCGACTTTTTTGACAACATTGTAATCCGTTGCATCTTAATTCATTATCATCGTTGTCTTTTATCAGCAAGCTTTTTTATGATGTATAGAACTGTTTTACTTCCACAGTAGAATTGTGTTTATCTCTTGCAGTATTATGTTAATTATAAACACAGTAATAAGGTTACTTATATGAACATTGTAAATCTGTTGCATCTTAAGTTCATTATCATCGTGGACTATTATCTGCAAGCTTATTTAAGTTGTTATGGACAGGTTCTATACCTCAGTAGAACATGTTTGTTTATCTCTTTTGCAATATTTATGTTATAATAAACACAGTAATTAAGGTTACTTATATGAACATTGTAATCTGTTGCATCCTTAATTCATTATCAATCGTTTGACTTATTATCAGCAAGCTTATGTAAGTTGTATTCCCCCCCCCCTGACAGTTTTCATACAACTAGTAGAACATGTGTCTTTATCTCTAGTGCAATTATTATGTATAATAACACAGTATTATACGGTTCAATTTATGAAACATTGTAATATCTCGTTGCTTTTTAGTTCATTATCTTCGTTGACTATTATTCAGCAAGCTTATTTATGTTGTAATAGACTGTTTTTATACCACCAGTAGAACATGTGTTTATCTCTTTGCAGTATTATGTTATTATAAAACCAGTAATAAGGTTCACTTATTATGGAACATTGTAATACGCTGCATCTTAGTTCACTTATCATCGTTGGACTATTTTAATTCTGCAAGCTTATTTTTAAGTTGTATGGACAGTTTTACTGTAGTTATAAAGGTTACAAAAACTTAGAATTCAAACCGTAATATATTTACTACATGTTATAAAATAGATGTTTCAAGCCAATTCATTATAACGTTTTGATCTATAATTTGTAATTGCTCCGACTGCATTGATCACAATCACAGATTTACTTTGACCATATTCAGTACGAGCCTAATCATCCACACAGTAAAACCGTTTTGAAAATGGTACAGATCGGGCCGTGGTACTAGGCGTGCAGGAGAAATAGTGCAAGCGAGATAGGCAATATAGTTCTTTAATTAGCATAGTACAATTAATTGTCACACAACACAAGTATATTAAAACACAAGCACAATGATTCTTTTGTGAATCTCTCTGGTCTGAGGTAGGTAAGTATGGTGGAAAATACAAATAAGTACAATTTCACGAATATTTGTGCATTTTGTACTTATATTGTAAATATTTGTGCATTTTGTGCTTATATTGTAAATATTTGTGCATTTTGTACTTATATTGTAAATATTTGTGAATTTTGTACTTATATTGTAAATATTTGTGCATTTTGTACTTACATTGTAAATATTTGTGCATTTTGTGCTTATATTGTAAATATTTGTGAATTTTGTACTTATATTGTAAATATTTGTGCATTTTGTACTTATATTGTAAATATTTGTGCATTTTGTGCTTATATTGTAAATATTTGTGCATTTTGTACTTATATTGTAAATATTTGTGAATTTTGTGCTTATATTGTAAATATTTGTGCATTTTGTACTTATATTGTAAATATTTGTGCATTTTGTACTTATATTGTAAATATTTGTGAATTTTGTACTTATATTGGTAAATATTTGTGCATTTTGTACTTATATTGTAAATATTTGTGCATTTTGTGCTTATATTGTAAATATTTGTGCATTTTGTACTTATATTGTAAATATTTGTGAATGTTGTACTTATATTCTAAATATTTGTGCATTTTGTACTTACATTGTAAATATTTGTGCGTTTTGTGCTTATATTGTGGTATATTTGTGTTGTGTGACGTTCACTTGGGCTGCATAGTGCATATCCCCCATCACAATTATCCTACATCTTTTGTGTACAGTCTGCTCAACATTTTAATTATGTTGGCTGCTGTGTTATATAATTTGCTGTTTGGTGCCTGTATGGATAACGTAAACATAGCTTACTCGATGAAATTCAGTGAATTTTAATACGTTTTATTTAATAATTGAACTTATGTTTTTAAATTCAATATTGATTTTGTTGATATTATAAACTTGAAATTAAATGGTTATTTTATGCTATTGCAAGACTTAAATTTTAACAAAGCATAATTGGAAATCAATTAAATTAACGGAAATAATTTGTCTGCTCGTTCAGCATTTTGCTGTACCTCATGGAAATATAAATAAGAAATAAATTTAAAACACAGCTATACAGATACAAAACTGGAATAGCGATTGAGATAGTAATAACAATAATTTAAATAATAGTGCTTCAAATATATTGTGATTTTACAATTAATTTTGGTTGCGTGCTACAAGAAACATGTAAAAAAATCATTAAATAATAAAAACATATTAAAAAAAACAACTGTTTTTGTTCTATCCGAGACATTGACTTGAACATGCATGTTGAACGTTCCTTGGAGAGAGAAATATATTGGTGCGCAAGTTCAACCCAGACACCCAGCACTATGGCCCGGGCTGTATCTCCTTCAGTTGAATTTATTTCGACGGTAGCATCTATCTTTTTTCTAGGATTTCTGTCCATCAATAAGGATGTTGATATGTCTGATATTTTGAATCTACAACATCATACACTGCTGTATATAGATACTTCTTAGCAATAGCTTTCTGCTCTCACACATTTATATTTTTGAATTTGTTGTCTCTTTAACTGCAATTCAATCATTTACTATAACATAAGCTTATACATTTTGTACCTACAATTTGAATACACAAAAACAATGTTCAATATTTTGTTTATTGCTTTATTTTATCACAATTGACGTTAGTTTCTAGTTAACTTTGATTGAAACTGTTTGGCCTAGTGTATTCTTTATATTTGAATATTGCGTGCTACTCTGCATTGATATAAAACAATTATAATTATAAAATTGACTCTGTTTTGAAACTTGTTGTACTTTATATGACCATTTAGTATGCTATTTGTGTATCTTTTTTATTCGTATAAACACACGTATCACTCAATGTTTTCCTACCAAGCCCTCTGAGGTCACGTACGTTGACTAAACCAGTTTAAAACTACAATTACACAAGTTATTGTAGTAAAAATCTATACGAATTTATTAAATATTATTGAAAATGTGCATTAAAAAAACTATCACAAAAAAGTTACAGCTAATTGATTTGATACATACTGTCCATATTTAGAATAAATAACTTAACACACCTACATATTGTGACATCCAGAGTGGCCTCCATCCTGGGAACCGGTGATGCGGAAGTAATGGATGAGTCGCTGACCACCTGCCCTGCTCTTGTTTATAACTTTGGGGCACAGTGGGTTTACGCCATGAACGCCCCTACCTCATCAATGGTACTTTCTAGACTGTTCTCGGTGACGAGCTCAGCTCTGCTCACGGAATTCGGGCGCAGGGGAATTCATGAAGCTTCTAGATTGAGACCTGCAGGTTGATATATACGGTTCGGGATACCTGCGCGGGTCAGTTGAGTCTAGAAGAGCTATCTAGCCGTGTGTTTGCGGCGATCAGGTGCGCGATTTCTACAGTGCGAGGTTTGAAGTGTCCGTGTATAGTGAAGTGGTCTACGGAGAAAAGTTACCGGTTGAGTGGTTCCGTTGTGGGGATCAACGAAGGAGCAGTGCGGTACTTGTGGACGAACTTCTGAAGGGTCATCTGAAAGAAAGAAACTGGTGTGTGAACTGTTAGCATTGGACTGTAGGTAGTAGGGAATCTAGTAGAGTCACTTTATAGTTAGTAATTGTAAATAATAGTAGAGAATCTAGGAAAAGCCACTTTATAGAGCTAAGAATTGTAATTAAAAGAAGGGAATTGAGTAAAGTCACTTTGCAATTAGTAGTTGTAATTATTGATGCCATCTAAGATTGTAAATATAAATTAGTTTAACTGTAACAGTAGGCCTAATAGTAAATTGTACTTTTCACAATAGTTAAAAGTTAAGGAAAGTAAACCATTTAATTGTAATAAGTTAATTTTATAGATTCAATAAATTTAGTAATTGTTTAGTATAATCGTGTTGCTTATTTGTAAAACCCACATAGTGATTAATTATTTTAAATTAGGACATAAAAAACGTCACAATATTGAGTAGCTCATACTAGAATATGTATAGTGTTATAACGGTATATTATGTAATGTTTATCATAAATTTGTTGTGTTCATTATCATTTTGGACGAAAGAAATTCTAACGACAAATATGTTGACTCGGTTGCTTAGAAAAGCTCAAGACAGTGAGGATCCAACCAGAGGTCAAAGTTTATTATTTACAAATATGTTGACTCGGTTGCTGCGGTAAGCTCAAGTAAGCGGGATCCAACCAGAGGTCAAAGTTATTATGTACAAATATGTTGACTCGGTTGCTGCGGGAAGCTCAAGTCAGCGGGATCCAACCAGAGGTCAAAGTTATTATGTACAAATATGTTGACTCGGTTGCTGCGGGAAGCTCAAGTCAGCGGGATCCAACCAGAGGTCAAAGTTATTATGTACAAATATGTTGACTCGGTTGCTGCGGGAAGCTCAAGTCAGCGGGATCCAACCAAAGGTAGATAGATAGAAATATTTTATTTCGCGTAGTTACCCAAACAATCAATACATTGTATTACTATCCGTCAATAGGAATTAAGCTGCTTGATATAAATATCTAAATTTTATCCATTCATGCTACATCGAAATAACAGACATACATACAATTGTAACATGCACTCCAATTCTCATTTATTCTAAATTTTCCCACTCTAGCCTCTCTGTCGGTCAGCCAATTATAAGGTCTCCCAACTATGTGCCATGAACTCTGTCTGTACTGTAAAATGCTTTTGAAATCAATGCAGTTTTCAGACGAGCTTTAAATGCCTTGGGCATTGCGGCACTTTTAATCGAATTTGGTAACTTGTTGACAAACTGAACTCCTGCCTGTGAAGGCAATCGTTCGTAAGCTACCGTCCTGTGTCTGCCAGTACGGTAGTTTTCCCTAACCCTAGTGTCGTACGAGTGTATTTCGCTACCTCTTACGGGTTCGCATTTTGACATGAAAAACATGATGTTTCCAAAATGTAGAGGCATGGAAGCGTCAATAGTTTGAGATTTTTAAATGCTGGCCTGCACGACTCTCTCCATTGCAGTTTTGCAATTATTCGGACCGCTTTTTTTCTGAAAGGTGAACATTCTATAAAAGTGAGTGCTTGCACAACCTCCCATAAGACTACTCCGTAGGGAAAGGTGTGGGTATAATTATTCCATAATTACGCCGTCATCAGTACCTGAGTTGGGCAGATTGGACAGCTGTCTCAAACGTAAATTCCTGAAGACAGCTTTGAGCAGACATTGTCGACGTGGATATTCCATGTCAACCCTCGATCGAGGGTGTATTCCAAGGAATTTAGTCGACAGCACTTCTAAGACCTCGGTTTCGTCTAACATGACAGTTGGACTCAGTGCTGTTTCCAATTTGTCGTAGGCAGAATTTTATGAAAGTTGATTTTTTGTAGGATTAGTGTTAAGATTGAGCTCATTGAAATGTTGGATAGAATTATTTAGCTCAGTGAAAGTCATGATTTCCAGTTCATTCTTTGATTCCGCGCTGAAACAGAGAGTCGTGTCATCTGCGTACTGGACGAGTTGTCCTTGTTGTAGCGATGAGCCAACATCATTGACATACAACAAAAAGAGCAAAGGACTGAGAATGGAACCTTGAGGGACTCCATATCTCAGACACCCCCTCCCTCGATTGCATGTCCGAAATTTTGACGAATTGTTTTCTATTACTGAGATACGACTTGATCCAACTAAGTGGTACTCCTCGTATCCCGTAGTGTTCTAGTTTGTGAAACAGGGTGTTATGATCAACACAGTCAAAGGCTTTTGATAAGTCAAAAAACACACTTAGTGTGTCTTTTTTACTTTCAACTCCCTGCAATATCTTGTCAATTAGACGCATCACTGCGTCTACTGTTGACTTCGCACTTCGAAACCCGAACTGGTTATTAGATAGTAAAATTCATGTCTCTCCGTAAAAAAGATCAAAGTTATTATGTACATATATTCTTTGACTCGGTTGCTGCGGGAAGCTCAAGTCAGCGGGATCCAACCAGAGGTCAAAAGTTATTATGTAAAAATATGTTGACTCGGTTGCTGCGGGAAGCTCAAGTCAGCGGGAATCCAACCAGAGGTCAAAGTTATTATGTACAAATATGTTGACTCGGTTGCTGCGGGAAGCTCAAGTCAGGTGGGGATCCAACCAGAAGGCGAACCACTCAAGGAATCGGTAGTTGTATATGTCGCACTTAACATATACACTGTTAACACTAGGGTTATAGGATTTAAACACTGTTAATTATGTTAATCTGTTTGTGGGTAAACAACACAAGGATCGGTAGTCAGTTAATTATAACTATTATCACACAATATTAACACGTACGAGTAAAGGCAAAATTGTTGTAAGCAGGGTTAATTACTAGGTAAGAAAAATGTAGTGAATGTGGCCATCCACTATAATACAAACTTAAAAAAATGTTCTAAAAAATGCAACAAACTAAAAGCAATACCACAAGCATGTGCAATCAATATTTATGAGATCGATAAGTTAGCCAAGCAAAGCGGCAAAAAAAAAATCAAAATTACTACACACATTAAATAAAATGTGAAACTGAAACAAAATAGGAATTCTTGTCCTTCTCTTCTCTTGTCTTTCTACAGGAGTCGTTTCCTTAGCTTATGAAGTCATCTAAGAAATTGTGGTCGATACTTCGAACTTTCTGCATTTGCTACTCGAACAAGCCTTGCTCCGTCTTCATCTTCGAAGGGTGCTTAGCGCGCAGGCTCGACCCGCTCCTCCCTGGGCGTGCGCCGAGCGAATTTTCCTGTTCGTGCGGGTGTACGCAACGAAGGCGGATAGGGCAAGCGTGCGCCGAACGATTAATGACACCCACCCTCCTTCCCATATACGTACGGTGGTATTGACCCACCCACTCTCCCAAATACGTTATGATGTAATTGATCCACCCAATCTCCCATATACGTACGGTTGTATTGACCCACCCACCCTCATAAATACGTACGGTGGTATTGACTCACCATGCAATATTGAGAAATTGACTCAATATTGCACATGTTACACATTCGTTACAATATTTACTTCCCATATTGCCTTTAATTACGTATATTTTTATTCATTTGACCGCATATGGGAAAGGAAACAAGTATAAAACAGAACGCAATTTTATAAAACAAGTAAAGAGAGAGCATAAAAAAATAATTAGTACAACATGTAATTAACCTATCAATACAGTTTGCTTCCGTTGATATGCTAGGTAACACCTACATAGGCTACTGTATTTTACATTTTATTAGTATAACTATGTGGAGGACAAACATTTACATAATTTTCTAAGGTCTAACGAAAATTTTTTACAATTACTCAGAAAATTTTCTGCAGTAATTGTAAATAAGTTTTCAAATTAAAAGGTGAAATTAGATTTTTCACAGTTTTTAAACAACTGTTTGTTGAAGGATGAAATAGCCCTTCCAAACAAAGTTGATGTTCATTCCCCACTTATTTAAACTAAATTACATGAGCACTTCAAGCAAGGTACAGTATTTGTATTATTCTAAGCACGGTGTATTTATTCAGTGTATTTTATTAAACATAGTGTACTTTGTCCATGGTTCAATTTATCAATACTAAAATGTAATTATCATTATATAGTAATTGTGTTCTTAGTAATTATCGTAAATGTGACGTTTAAATACAAATCAGTAAATAAAATACATAATGTTGTAAATGCACATGGTATGTATATAGGGCCTACAGGTTAATAATCCGGTCTACATTAATAGATTTATATCGTTACGTTAAATTAAATTTATTAATGTTAAACGGTTGTTATTTGGAGGAAAAAAGATATTAATTTTTTATTTTGATTTTAAATACTTATTACTATACCACCATTTTATTGTATTTTATAATTAACATTCTAAATATCATAAGCTTGTGAATTTGATTGTTTTTTCATATATTTTATGTATAATTTAAATTTTAAATACAATTGTAAAGCCTTTTTTTACACATAACAAAGTTTCTTGAAGCTAAATAATCTTTAAAATTTAACATATTACCATTTTGGGAGAGTGTGGTATACCACAAGATGTAATTTGTAATTTTTTCGTAATATTTCCTATGTTCTCCATTATTTACTAAATTTTTTGAAGATGCTAATCAGAAATGCCTTGTGAGGTACAAGGATGGATTTAAAAACATCTTAATTTAAGATACCTATTTTTTATGGGGTTAATGGAATCATGATATATTACGATTGGGTCGGACAGAAAGTGACCTGCATTTTATATTGATTATGGGGTTTCAGTAGCGGAGGGGAAGCTTTCTACCGCTCGGCTGCCGTACATCACGGGCGTGACTAACTTCTGCCTTCAAGTGTTGAAATTCGGCAAGAGTGTTTAGTTAAAAAAGTATCTGTAATGAGAACTGTACACGTTTTTTAATTGCTCTTTATTGTTTACATAACATTTATTGTGATATTGTTAGTATGAATTGCTATGTAAATACTAAATAATGGTTTTATTTAATAGTTCTGAGCCTTGTTCGTTGGTGTTAATCAAACGAACCAATTGTCACTGCTGAGAATGACGTAGTGGGTGGGGCTTACCCTGGCAGGCAATAGCCTACCGTTTCCTAGTTGCCACGGCAATTTTTAAATGGAATGAAACAGTGGGGGAAGATTAGTTCTCTATCTCACTTCCAGCACTCAGTACATATCTCGCTCCAAGCGGCCTAACTATAATAGTAATCCCAGATGTAATTGCAATGTCTGTAACAAGCTAATTTATTTTACTGTTAGTGATTCACCAATTTAGACACACTTAACGATGAAAATCTCCTTTTTAATATGTTACACTTTTATTTATATTTATTTATTGTGAAGTAAACACTATTCTTCCTCAGAATAGCCAAGAATAGGGCCTATACAAATAGTAGGCCTATAGGTTATAAGATTTACAAATGCGTCCAATCATCAAACAAAGTGTTCTAAAAAAACAAAATATACATACCGTTTACGTTTATCTATGGACTCGTCATCCTTCTAATTCATAGCATATTGAAGGTTTTAAAAATAAAGAGAAAGAAGATTAAATGTATGGGAAGTATTATTCACAAGGTTTAGTTAAGCCTGTAAATTGAATCTAATATATTTTACTTATTTGGTAACCACTGGTCTCAGTTTGGGATTATGTTGAATGAGTTAGTGACTGGCATTTTTGATCTTTCTTTTCTTGTAAATTAACCTTAATATTCAGATATATAAAGAATCAATATAAAGTGGAAAACCTATTATGGTATAATACGTTAGCCTACTAACAAGAAGTAAATTAGAACCATAAAACTGTCTTTATGCTCGTATGAGGGCTGACTCGTATGAAGGAGACAATTACGAGACCAGTGACGAGTGGCATCACACATAATGGTCAGCTGTACTGAGGATTAAGGATATCAAGTAGCTTAACATTTGGCACCAAGTTAGCCTGACGATACTTCACTCTTATTGCCAAATATACAGAGGATGACAAGGTCTGTGTCATTTGGCTGTAAGCTAGCCTGTTTAACGTTCCAATACCCAAGCCACGCCATGCTATTGGCAACAATGACGAGTGGCATCACACAGAATGGTCAGCTGTACTGAGAATTAAGGATATCAAGCAGCTTAACATTTGGCACCAAGTTACCTTGACGATACTTCACTCTTATGGCCAGATATACAGAGGGTGACAAGCTCTGTGTCATTTGGCTGTAAGCTATCCTGTTTAACACTCGAATACCCAAGCCACGCCATGCTATTGGCACCAATATTAATATGACTTTGCACTGATTGCCCAATATGTTATATCCATTTCATATTACATGGAAAGCATTTAATAATATCTATTATATCATATGTTTTGTATTTTTATTCTATTCAACAGTTTTATGTAAACAATGTTCACAGTATTTTCATCAATAATTTTGTATAAAATATATTTGTGATTTAACGTAAACTTACTTTAAATCACAAAAATTTGCCGGCGTGGTGGCTCAGTGGCTAAGGCTTCGGACTGCGGAGGGCAAGGTCAAAGGTTCGAATCCCCACTGAGCCAACGGTCGGTACTTCACTCGTTGAATAAAGTTGACGCACAGGCCTGAAGGCCCATGTCAACTGGCGAATGAAGTTTTATATATATAAATATATATATATATAATATATATATATAAAACTGTGTATTTTAATACAAAATAAATATGAAAGCGGTGACGAGGATATGATGGTTAAGACCTTAGCTTGGATTCGTAGGCTACGTGACTTTAATCTATTATCAACATTCAAGTGATGACGGAGGAACTCGTCTTCGTTATTAGTGGAAGCCTCTACAGTCTTGTACAACTGAGGCCGGCCACTCAACAGCCGACTAGTACCATCGAACTGCAGATTAGTCCCATGGCCCTCACCCTCCAGCCTCTTAGACTGAACAGTCAGGAAGCTTTTAGCTCCTTACGTCTTGACACAATTCTTCTCACGCTTAAGGGACCCGCACTTTGGACGATGCCGGGAATCATAGAAATGGAAATGTCCAAGTCCTTCTAAATTGTCTAATGCGTCCCCAAGTCATGCCTACTTTAACGACTATATACTGCTACTAGCAGCTCGGTTCGAGAGCGACATCTTCAGGAACTCATCGACCTCCTGGTTGGTTACTTATGCCCTACTCCTAGCGAGTAGCAGAACAACGTACTAGGAGTCCAGTAAGAAGGTGAGTAAATAGCTAGCTAAGTCGAAAGTCTAAAACAAATCACTAACACTCACAATTTTGTTTGCCCAGGCTGTAATATTTCAATAACTTATACACATCTTGGATCTCAATTTGTTTGAGGGGTCTTAGACAATGATATTCGTGAACGTATTCTCCAAAAAGGTTCTGCAATCACATTCGATGAGGCTGTTAAGGTTAGTCACTAGCAATTGAGGTGGCCAAATTGGACAGTAGACGAATGCAACCATCTTCAATTCTTCCTGTACTCAATGTAAGACCCAAGGAATTAAAGTTCTGAGTCAACTAATACAATTATATCGAGATAAACTAAGCAAGTTAAGAGGACTCTGTGTCCGATGTGGAAGCAGCGAACATCGAGGATCAACGTGTGAAGCGAAGTGTATTGTATTGTAACAAATGCCAGAAATTGGGACATCAACCAGAGTATGCCTCAGCAATTCTTCCAGCAAAGGTAAGTAACATGTGAGACAGCTCGACTGCCGCTCTGACTCTCTTCATTAGACCACTCACAAGTTGATGACGTCCATATTATTAAGCAGGTGGGAGATCAAACCAGCGACATGATTGTTGGTAAATCATATTTGACGGCAAAGTAAACTCGACTAGAACTCGACTCAGGGGCCGCTGTCTCAACCATGTCCCTCAACGCCTTTTCAGCGGCTTCTCCTAACAAGAATCTCAAGCCAACCCAACTAAAATTATGAACGTATACAAATGAAGTATCCAACCTATTTGGTGTTTGTAAGGTCACAATCAAATATGGAAACAAAATCTCCAAAGGTGACCTCTATGTTTTACCACTTCAAGTCGACTCTATAATGGGTAGAGAGTGGATAAGATCAATTAAAATCTTTTGGGCTGAAATCAAATATACCAGAGCTCACCTTGAAGGAGCAAAGTCAATACATTTAGATAAATTACTTGCAGAATACACCGACCTTTTCCAAGACGACATTGGCATTATACCTGGGTTTGTGTATTCCCTTAAATTTAAAGAAAACACTCAGCCAGTATTTAAGAGTCAGACTGGTCCTCTACGCATTGTTACGACGTGTAGAGGGATGAAATAAAACATTAAGAGAGTAAAGGAATCATTGAGAAGGTAATCCATTCAGGCTGGGGAACGCCTCGTTTGGGCCAATAGTGAAGCCTTTACGAGCCAGTAATGAAGCCAAACGGCTCGATCAGACTGTGTGCGGACTACAAGTCTACTCTGAACTCTAACCTAATAGACGACCACTACCCTATCCCAAATGAGCGGAGGGTAGATATTTAAGTCAGTCCTATCTGCATGTATCCATGGGCGAAGAAAGTTCCCAACTTCAAGCTAATTAGTACACACTTAGGTACTTTAAGGCCAATAGACTAATGTTAGGCGTAAAAGTGGCCCCTAGTACATGGAAAAAGGAAATAGACCAAGCTCTTGTAAGGCTTAAAAGTGTGTCCTGTTTTTATGATTGATATCAAGGTACATGGCAGCACCTATGAGGAAATACTGTTTCGTTTGAAAGCTGTTTTTAACAAATTACGTACGGCTTGAAAATAATGATTCAAGAGACGGGTGATTCAATTTGCAGTACAGACAATCACCCCATACTACTGCCAGAAAAAGTCCTGCAGAACTCATGTTTGGAAGGAACATTCAAACAAGACTCGACTTGATTACAAAGAAGTCAAAAGATTTTGATGAACAGAGAACCAAGTGGTCATTCAAGAACCAAGGTGAACGAAGGTGATCAAGTACAAGTGCGGAATTTTAACAAAGATGGAAAGTGGATATTTGGAACTGTACTTTGAATAGAGGGAAATGTCATATACAGTGTATTACCATATGGATGATTTGAACGACGTCACATTGATCAAATGCGCCCAACGCAAGTGACTGTCAGGAGGACAACGCAGACCTGCAGATGATGAACCAAGACTCGGATTGGCCTCTTGATCCTGGAACTACGGAAGCAGAGACTAGACTTCAGGAAAACACCAATCCAATCCGATCGCGAGAAAATCTGCCCGATCGAGAGAAGATCTGCCTGAAGAACCAACTCCTGATCCTTCACATCCAGCAGCACCGCCTCCAGCAACTGTTTTAAGAAGATCTACGAGGATCAGGAAGCCACATAATAAACTCACCAACTCTTAACTCTTAGTAGGGAGGACTGATATTCGTTATTACATGGAAAGCATTTAATAACATACTATTACATCATATGTTTTTGATTTTTTTCTATTCAACAGTTTTATATAAACAATGATCACAGTATTTTTGTCAATAATTTTTTATCAAATATATTTGTGATTTAACAAACTTACTGTGTAATTAATACAAAATTAATATAAAACAATATACAGAATACTAAGCATATATCCAACTCTGATGTAATTTGGCCAAGACGGTGGCCTGTTTTACATTCCAGCACCAAAGCCATACCAATGCTATTGCCACCAATATGACTATGCACTAATGACCCAATTAATTGAATATTAAGCATATTTCCAACCCTGTGTCATTTGGCTATCAAAATGATGTGTATTAACTTTTCCAATACCGAAGCCACATTATTTGTGGAATTCAGCCCATATTACATGACTGGCACTCATGGACCAATAAAAAAGTGAATGAAAGATACCCAATGGCCCACTGGTGACAATCTTTGCGTGAATTCACTATGGTGGCCCAATACAAAGGAAAATAAGATATAACCATCTGTGTTTCATTTGGCAGCAAGTTAGTTTATATTCCAATACACAAACAGTACAATATGTGCTGCTGGGAACAGATATTGATATAATGCTGCAGCCAATGATTTTAATAACGGCGATTGAAAGATAAATCATTATTAAAGATAATAATATTAATTATTATTATAAATCTAGCTGTGTATTATTTGACCACCAGGCTAGCCTATTCAATATTCCAATAACGAAGTCACATCATATGTGCTGCAATAATATTCATACGACTTTGCACTGATGAAATTAATTCAGGAGATTAAAGATATTATTAGCTGTATATATTTGGCCGCAAGCTAGCTTGTTAAATATTCCAATAACGAAGTCACATCATATGTGCTGCTGGTATTAATATTTATACAACGTTGCACTGATGATATTAATACAGGAGATTAAAGATATTAGCTGTGTATCATTTGGCCGCAAGCTAGCTTGTTCAATTTTCTAATAACGAAGCCACATCATATGTGCTGCTGGCATTAATATTTATACGACGTTGCACAGATGACTTAAATACAGAAGATTAAAGATATTAGCTGTGTATCATTTGGCCACGAGCTTGCTTGTTCAACATTCCAATAACGAAGCCACATCATATGTGCAGCTGGCATTAATATTTATAGGACGTTGCACAGATGATATTAATACAGGAGATAAAAGATATTAGCTGTGTATCATTTGGCCGCAAGCTAGCCTGTTCAATATTCAAATAATGAAGCCACATCATATGTGCTGCTGGCATTAATATTTATACGATGTTGCACTAATAACATTAATACAGGAGATTAAAGATATTACTGTAGCTATGTATCATTTGGCCGTATGCTAGCTTGTTCAATATTCCAATAACGAAGCCACATCATATGTGCTGCTGGCATTAATATTTATACGACGTTGCACTTATTACATTAACATAGGAGATTAAAGATATGAGCTGTGTATCATTTGGCCGCAAGCAATCTTGTTCAATATTCCAATAACGAAGCCACATCATATGTGCTGCTGGCATTAATATATATACGACGTTGCACTAATAACATTATACAGGAGAATAAAGATATTAGCTGTGTATCATTTGGCCGCATGCTAGCTTGTTCAATATTCCAATAACGAAGCCACATCATATGTGCTGCTGGCATTAATATTTATACGACGTTGCACTAATAACATTAATACAAGAGATTAAAGATATTACTGTAGCTGTGTATCATTTGGCCGTATGCTAGCTTGTTCAAAATTCCAATAACGAAGCCACATCATATGTGCTGCTAGCGTTAATATTTATACGACGTTGCACAGATGACATTAATACATGAGATTAAAGATATTAGGTGTGTATCATTTGGCCACATGCTAGCTTGTTATATATTCCAATAACGAAGCCACATCATATTTGCTGCTGGCATTAATAATTATACGACATTGCACTGATGAAATTAATACAGGAGATTTAAGATATTAGCTGTGTATCATTTGGCCGCATGCTAGCTTGTTCAATATTCCAATAACGAAGCCACATCATATATGCTGCTGGCATTAATATTTATACGACGTTGCACTAATAACATTAATACAGGAGATTAAAGATATTAGCTTTGTATCATTTGGCCGCAAGCTAGCCTGTTCAATATTCCAATAACGAAGCCACATCATATGTGCTGCTGACATTAATATTTTATACGACGTTGCACTAATAACATTAATACAGGAGATTAAAGATATTAGGTGTGTATCATTTGGCCGCATGCTAGCATGTTCAATATTCCAATAACGAAGCCACCTTCATATGATGCTGTGCCTGGCATTAATATTTATACGACATTGCACTTATGAAATTAATACAGGAGATTAAAGATATTAGCTGTGTATCATTTGGCCGCAAAGCTAGCTTGTTCAATATTCCAATAACGAAGCCACATCATATGTGCTCCTGGCATTAATAATTATACGACATTGCACTGATGAAATTAATATAGGAGATTTAAGATATTAGCTGTGTATCATTTGGCCGCATGCTAGCTTGTTCAATATTCCAATAACGAAGCCACATAATATGTGCTCCTGCATTAATAATTATACGACATTGCACTGATGAAATTCATACAGGAGATTAAAGATATTAGCTGTGTATCATTTGGCCGCATGCTAGCTTGTTCAACATTCCAATAACGAAGCCACATCATATGTGCTGCTGGCATTAATATTTATACGACGTTGCACTAATGACATTAATACAGGAGATTAAAGATATTAGCTGTGTATCATTTGGCTGCAAGCTAGCTAGTTCAATATTCCAATAACGAAGCCACATTATATGTGCTACTGGCATTAATATTTATACGACGTTGCACATATTGCATTAACACAGGAGATTATAGATATCAGCTGTGTATCATTTGCCGCAAGCTAACTTGTTCAATATTCCAATAACGAAGCCACATCATATGTGCTGCTGGCATTAATATTTATACGACGTTGCACTAATAACATTAATAAAGGAGATTAAAGATATTAGCTGTGTATCTTTTGGCCGCATGCTAGCTTGTTCAATATTCCAATAACGAAGCCACATCATATTACTGCTGGCAATAATATTTTATACGACGTTGCACTGATGAAATTAATACAAGAGATTACAGATATTAGCTTTGTATCATTTGGCCGCAAGCTAGCTTGTTCAATATTCCAATAACGAAGCCACATCATATGTGCTGCTGGCATTAATATTTATACGACGTTGCACTAATAACATTAATACAGGAGATTAAAGATATTAGCTGTGTATCATTTGGCTACATGCTAGCTTGTTATATATTCCAATAACGAAGCCACATCATATTTGCTGCTTGCATTAATATTTATACGACGTTGCACTATAACATTAATACAGGAGATTAAAGATATTAGCTGTGTATCATTTGGCCGCATGCTAGCTTGTTCAATATTCCAATAACGAAGCCACATCATATGTGCTGCTGGCATTAATATTTATATGACGTTGCACTAATGACATTAATACAGGAGATTAAAGATATTAGCTGTGTATCATTTGGCTGGAAGCTAGCTAGTTCAATATTCCAATAATGAAGCCACATTATATATGCTACTGGCATTAATATTTATACGACGTTGCACATATTGTATTAACACAGGAGGTTAGAAATATCAGCTGTGTATCATTTGGCCGCAAATTAGGTTGTTCAATATCCCAATAACGAAGCCACATTATATGTGCTGCTGGCATTAATATTTATACGACGTTGCACTAATAACATTAATACAGGAGATTAAAGATATTAGCTGTGATTCTTTTGGCCGCATGCTAGCTTTTTCAATATTCCAATAACGAAGCCACATCATATGTACTGCTGGCATTAATATTTAAACGACATTGCACTGATGAAATTAATACAGGAGATTACAGATATTAGCTGTATATCATTTGGCCTCATGCTAGCTTGTTCAATATTCCAATAACGAAGCCACATCATATGTGCTGCTGACATTAATATTTATACGACGTTGCACTAATAACATTAATACAGGAGATTAAAGATATTAGGTGTTTATCATTTGGACGCATGCTAGCCTGTTCAATATTCCAATAACGAAGCAACATCATATATGCTGCTGGCATTAATATTTATACGACGTTGCACTAATAACATTAATACAGATATTTTAAAAATATTAGCTGTGTATCATTTGGCCGCATTCTAGCTTGTTCAATATTCCAATAACGAAGCCACTTCATATGTGCTGCTGGCATTAATAAATATACGACATTGCACTGATGAAATTAATACAGGAGATTAAAGATATTAGCTATGTATCATTTGGCCACATGCTAGCTTGTTATATATTCCAATAACGAAGCCACATCATATTTGCTGCTGGGATTAATATTTATACGACGTTGCACTAATAACATTAATACAGGAGATTAAAGATATTAGCTGTGTATGATTTGGCCGCATGCTAGCTTGTTCAATATTCCAATAACGAAGCCACAATCATATGTGCTGCTGGCATTAATATTTATATGACGTTACACTAATAACATTAATACAGGAGATTAAAGATAATTAGCTGTGTATCAATTGGCCGCATGCTAGCTTGATCAACATTCCAATAACGAAGCCACATCATATGTGCTGCTGGCATTAATATTTATACGACGTTGCACTAATGACATTAATACAGGAGATTAAAGATATTAGCTGTGTATCATTTGGCTGCAAGCTAGCTAGTTCAATATTCCAATAACGAAGCCACATCATATGTGCTGCTGGCATTAATATTTATACGACGTTGCACTAATGACATTAATACAGGAGATTAAAGATATTAGCTGTGTATCTTTTGGTTGCATGCTAGCTTGTTCAATATTCCAATAACGAAGCCACATCATATGTACTGCTGGCATTAATATTTATACGACATTGCACTGATGAAATTAATACAAGAGATTACAGATATTAGCTTTGTATCATTTGGCCGCAAGCTAGCCTGTTCAATATTCCAATAACGAAGCCACATCATATGTGCTGCTGAGATTAATATTTATAACGACGTTGCACTAATAACAATAATACAGGAGATTAAAGATATTAGCTGTGTATCATTTGGCTGCAAGCTAGCTAGTTCAATATTCCAATAATGAAGCCACATCATATGTGCTGCTGGCATTAATATGTATACGACGTTGCACATATTGCATTAACACGGGAGGTTATAGATATCAGCTGTGTATCATTTGGCCGCAAATTAGCTTGTTCAATATCCCAATAACGAAGCCACATCATATGTGCTGCTGGCATTAATATTTATACGACGTTGCACTAATAACATTAATACAGGAGATTAAAGATATTAGCTGTGATTCTTTTGGCCGCATGCTAGCTTGTCATATTCCAATAACGAAGCCACATCATATGTACTGCTGGCATTAATATTTAAAACGACATTGCACTGATAAAATTAATATAGGAGATTACAAAATATTAGCTGTATATCATTTGGCCTCATGCTAGCTTGTTCAATATTCCAATAACGAAAGCCACATCATATATGCTGCTGGCATTAATATTTATACGACGTTGCACTAATAACATTAATACAGGATATTAAAGATATTAGCTGTGTATCATTTGCCACATTCTAGCTTGTTCAATATTCCAATAACGAAGCCACATCATATGTGCTGCTGGCATTAATAAAATATACGACATTGCACTGATGAAATTAATACAGGAGATTAAGATATTAGCTATGAAATCATTTGGCCACATGCTAGCTTGTTATATATTCCAATAACGAAGCCACATCATATTGCTGCTGGCATTAATATTTATACGACGTTGCACTAATAACATTAATACAGGAGATTAAATATATTAGCTATGTATCATTTGGCGCAAGCTAGCTTGTTCAATATTCCAATAAGAAGCCACATCATATTGCTGCTGGCATTAATATTTATACGACATTGCACTAATAACAATTAATACAGGAGATTAAAGATATTAGCTGTGTATCATTTGGCCGCATCATAGCTTGTTCAATATCCAATAACGAAGCCACATCATATGTGCTGCTGGCATTAATATTTATACGACGTTGCACTAATAACATTAATACAGGAGATTAAAGATATTAGCTGTGTATCATTTGGCCGCATGCTAGCTTGTTTCAATATTCCAATAACGAAGCCACATCATATGTGCTGCTGGCATTAATATTTATACTGACGTTGCACTAATAACATTAATACAGGAAGTTAAAGATATTAGCTGTGTATCATTTGGCCGCATGCTAGCTTGTTCAATTTTTCAATAACGAAGCCACATCATATGTGCTGCTGGCATAAATTTATACACGTTGCACTAATAACATAATACAGGATATTAAAGATATTACTGTGTATCATTTGGCCGCATTCTACTTTCAATATTCCAATAACGAAGCCACATCATATGTGCTGCTGCAAAATAAATATACGACATTGGCACTATGAAATTAATACAGGAGATTAAAGATATTAGCTATGTAACATTTGGCCACATGCTAGCTTGTTTAATATTCCAATAACGAAGCCACATCATATTTGCGCTGGCATTAATATTTATACGACGTTGCACTAATAACAAAATACAAGATTAAAATTTAGCTTGTATCATTTGGCGCAAGCTAGCTGTTCAATATCCAATAAGAAGCCACATCATATTGCTGCTGGCATTAATATTATACGACGTTGCCATAATCATAAACAGAGTTAAATAT